>JAXQQM020065319.1:0-62359 GCA_034641835.2 Pinus albicaulis | reverse complement strand
TCAATATATATATATATATATTATTTTATCACTAACAATAATTTTTTTTTTTATCAATATATTTTTATTTTAACCATTAAATCTTAACTAAACATAGAATCACATATCAGATATTAAGTATGTTAAATTATTTTTTAATTTTAATTTTAATTAATTTATTTTTATTTCCATATAAAATAGATTTAAAAGTTAAAAAACAAATATTAATTTTATTATTATTATTATTATTATTAAATATTAGTTATTATAAATATTATTCTACTATTTTTAAATACACCATGTAAATTATTTTCAAGTAAACCAAGTAAGACTCAACCTCTACCTCTAGAAACAACAAAAATTCAAGATTTAAAATGTAATGGTCTTCCAAGATTTATAGGACTGTAATCCCAAGATTTAAAATTTGGTGTTCTTTCGAAATTTATTAGCCTCCTGCAAAAATTCAAGATCTAAAATTAGGCTGCTTTTCGAGATTTATCTGAATCGTACAACTCCAAGATTTAAAATTTGATGGTCTTTCAAGATTTATTGGACTCCTGTAACTCCAAGAGATTTATTGGACTCCTGCAACTCCAAGATGGACTTTGCAAAAAGTAAAGAATTTAAAATGAAGTTGTATTTCAAGATTTGTGGGACTCCTGCAACTCCAAGATTTAAATTCTGGTGGTCTTTCAATATTTATCAGACTCCTGCAACTCCAAGATTTAAAATTTGGTGGTCTTTCAAAATTTCGTGCTGTTGTCCTCAGTGTGGACCTAATCTTTGTTGCCAGCCTGTCACTATTGGATGAGAGCGTTGTTCGTGCTGGGAATGGTGCTGCGATTGGTGTTGCACTTTGATGACTGTGTGTTTATTATAATACACATTCGTCACTTCGATGACTGTGTGTTTAATAATTGGTCAGGGCCATTTTCATGACGGCTTTAATAATTGTTTGAATTTTTATTTCTGGTTTATTTGTCAATCACTATAAATATTTTATTCTCATTATGGTTTTGTATTTAGAATTAGGGATGCAATGGGAAGCAAATATTTTATTTTCTTCATGGTTTTAATATTGAGAATTACGAATGCAATGGGAAGAATGTTAAGTGAGATTAAAAAATATATAATTTTAAATTTTAAAATCTCATTTTTTTTAAAATGTCATATATGAATTTTATATTAAAACATAAATAAATGATACATTTACAACATATAAAGAATTAGAAAGTAGTATCTTGTTATCTTTATAGATATATAAGTGATATAAAATAATTTTATTTAAGGTAAATATTGAAATATTTTATTTATGGTTAAGAGTTAATTGTTATTAATATTTATTTTTAATATTACATGTCAACCTTATGTTTAGCATGGATGGAATTACAATTTTCCTAAGTGTAATATTACACATGACAACTTCATATTGAGTTATGGAGGAATTACACATGTCTATCACACTAAAAAAAGGAGACAATTATAGAAAAAATTACATTTTTTTTACTATAAATTATTGCATATATATAAGATGACATAATAGACACCAAACACTCAAACACGAAATAAAAAAAATCATCAAGAATTCAAGCACCAAGTATATGACATAAGAAAACTCATACCTTAACGTATCTTAGGGAGGCTATTTTGTCGGCATGATCAACCTATTTTAGAATGATATAAATTCACAAGGTCATGATATCCATAAGAGTAACTAGATAACATGTTCACCTCGTAATTTCATAAACAATTGGCATTCATTCATGACAATGACATATGCACAATCACTCTATATTTGTATGACATAATATCACAATAGGTCGACTCATACCTAAATATCGTAACCATAACCATCTGCATAGGCCAATCCATATCAACATGATACATATAACATCGAGATATCAATAACCGCAATCATCAAGCTAACTAACATATAACAATAACAAGTTAACATATAACATACTCGTCAACAACATATAACATAATCATCAAGTTAAATAACATAAAACAACAACAAGAATGCTTATAACAATAGAATACTATAATTCATGACTATTCGACACACGTTCATATGACCACATTGATTCACTAACATCTACCATGCATGTAACCAAAACAACAATAAAATGACAAACATGCATATGAAAATCATTAACTAACATTACTGCATCAAAAACATACAATACCTATATCAGAATCTGCTCTTACCCCAAAGTCTAGTGTTGCAACTTCACTTTGATGATCTGCATCTCCTGCTCTATCTGGACCAAAAACATCATAACATATCAACAAAATCATGATGACCGAAAATGCCTACAATGACCTCATGGGAAACAAGTATAACCATGAAAATGCATGCATAACAACATATAGACACTTGCATGCATAAAAAAATGCATAACCGACATGTAGTCATGACAATCACATCCAACAACAACACAATCAACTTCCACATCGTGACACAACTGCAACAATGACCACCACCATGCATACATAACAAAGACATAATCTATAAACATATAAAACACATATGAAACTGACATGTATGCATGAAAAACACATCCCACCTATTTAGTCAAATGGGTGAACCATGCTCTAATACCACTTTATGGTATCAGATATCACCGAAAGAGAGCGCAACAATGCTCTCATACCACCCTATAACGAAACACCCATAATATCTACCCACTTCCATCGGCTCACTAGGGGTAAACATGAGATGATGGGCTACTATGACAAGAATTGACTTCCTTGGTGACTTTAAGGAAGTGGAATTGACAGAAACCCATAACACAGACTTCTTGTACTTGCTACAATACCCCTAGAAGCTATCCTAGTTATCCACTTGACTAGTCCCTAGGTACCACTATGTTTTTAGTGAAGCAATCCCCGAGACACTCCCTTGATATGGAGAAGAGTGCATCTCGAAGGCCCTAGATGCTCCCATAACATTGGCATGGGTGCGTCTTGGGAGTTTTTACCTCGTACTTGTCCCTACGTCCCCTTGATTTGTGCCACTTTTTAAGCTTAGAATCTAGGTCATTGCCGAGAACTTCTCCTAGGTTCCAGAATCCATCAAACAAATCATGACATGGCTAATGAACCAAAAATTGACTCCACAACGAGGCCTGACAATCCCCAACCACGAATGACATTCTGTCAAACACTTGGAATCAATGTGATATATAGGTATAGGATACAAGATAGAGCATGAATGATTGAAAGCTCTTATGAGATTTGACAACAAGGATCAGTACCCTCTCCCTTGAACTGTTATGACATCAATTAGGTCTTGTGTACATTATATTTACAATTACAAGTAAGTACATGCAATAACCGTGACATGAACCTGTCATATAACCATGCTTATAACCATGTAATTCACAATGATATAATAGTCATTAAAGCCAAACATTAACAAATACAAAATCAAGAGAACTTAGTTTTTAGTAAACATACTTAAGAGCCAAACATAGACATGACTGAGCCAAATCTTCCTTCATCTAGTCACCCTCTTTTCTTTATATAAATTTGATATAAAACTATGTTATTTAATATAGACATTGAATTTTAATTATTATATCTCAACTAAACATAAAATCACCCATCATTTGTTCCTAATCAAATACTAAAAAAATTACACATATCTTTAATATTTTAAGAGAAATTAATTTTTATTTTTTAATTTCAATTACTTTATTTTCATTTCTATATAAAATTTTTTTTAATGATCAATACTAATTGTTTTATTACTATTATTTTTAAATATTAGTTATTATAAATATTATTCTATTATTTTTAAATACACCATGTAAATTATTTTTAAGTGAACCATGTAAAACATCACCTCTAAAAACAACAAAAAAAAAATTGGTGGTCTTTCAAAATTTATTTGGACACCTGCAATAATTCACGATTGAAAAATAAGTGGTTTTTCAAGATTTATTGGACTCCAGCAAAAATTCAATATTTAAAATTTGGTGGACTTTGAAGATTTATCGGACTCCTGCAACTCCACGATTTAAAAATTGGCTGTCTTTCAAGATTTATGGAACTCCACGGCCTCTTCTCATTGGTGCTTCATTTCTATTTATACTTTCACCCTCATCTCATTCAAGCTTCATTTTGTTCTTTGTGGAGTTCCTCAATCTGGACCTAATGATTGTTCGTGCTGGGAATGGTGTTGCACTATAGAGTATCCGTGATACCGGTGGTGCTGCACTTTGATGACTGTGTTTATTATAATACACATTCGTCACTTCGATGACTGTGTGTTTAATAATTGGTCAGGGCCATTTTCATGACGGCTTTAATAATCGTTTGAATTTTTATTTATGATTTATTTATCCAATCACTATAAATATTTATTCTCATTATGGTTTTGTATTTAGAATTAGGATACAATGGGAAGCAAATATTTTATTTTATAGATATAGAAGTGATATAAAATTATTTTATTTAAGGTAAATATTGAAATAATTTATTTATGGTTAAGAGTTAATTGTTATTAATATTTATTTTTTAATATTACATGTCAATCTTATGTTTAGCATGGATGGAATTACAATTTTTCTAAGTGTAATATTACACATGAAAACTTCACAAGGAATTACACGTCTCTCACACTTGACAAAAAGAGACAGTTATAGAAGAAATTACATATTTTTTATTATAAATTATTGTATATATAAGATGTAAAATTGTGGTTAACATTGAAACTCCCTAGATGGGGTGCTCTCCACCAAAAAAAGGGTAGGGAAAGGAAGAATGCCACCACCCCAAACATGAAATGGATCAAATGGTTTTGGGGTAACATAAACCCTACCCTCTCCTCCATTTGTTCACCATTTGCTGCACCGCTTTGCTCTACCCGCCCTGCGCAATCAACCCTTTCTACGGTTCATGGGTAGGGTAGCCGCGAATTATCTTACTCAGTTTAGCTAACAATGCTATGTCATTACCGCGAATTATGGGAAATTTCCTTTTCGTTTTGTTGATTGCTCGTTGGCTTCCGTATTTTTTTTCGGCTTTAATTCCTTTCCAACAAGATTATTTCAGTGGGAAGGAAGAGGATTCCAGTGAACCCTCTTGGAGTTTGAACAGGTAATTAATTCCTCCCTTGCTAAGTTTGTTTTCGTTAACAAATTATGGCAGTCTCTTATGATCGGTTACTTGTATTACAAGGTTACTCCTACATTGGGCTTGCTGTCTCCGTACTGGTAAGATACATTTCTTCTCCCAAACCCATTTCATTTTTACTTGCATGCTCAGGTTAATCCTTTCGTTTGCTTGCATTCTTAGGGAAAACCCTCTCGTTTTCTACTACAGGTGTCTACCAATATTCCTTCGGTTAGCGCAGCTTACTGGTTTAACTATATCCTCCAAAGTTTCTTTATCACAAAGTTGTCCGAGAGTTATGCTAAATTCATTTGGGTTCTATTCAGTCCTTTGTTTATATTATGGGAAGGGAAGGTGGCCATACCCTCGGTTGAAGTGTATTGAGGCATTTAGTAGAAAGAATGAAATCATAAGTGTAATGTCATTTCAACCTATCCCGAATTCTCTTGGATGGATAAAGCTCCAATGTTTAATATTGTGGCTTATGAAAAGAAATTACTGAGGTTTTGTTAAATGTTGTTTTATACTATTAAACAAAACTGTGTCTAATAGGACAATCGATGCTATATGTCTTACTACTATTATTTTTATTTTTAACAATACTCAGTATTTTATTTAATTTTTCTTTACAACACAATCTCTCTCTTCATTGATATTTCCTTTTATATCTATAGGGGAAGGTAATTGTTTCAAATTGCTCATATCTTATCTCTAGTCTTGAAATTTGTTTTTCAATCAATCTTTTCGAATTCTAAATTTTTTTATTTATTATTTATAAAAAAGAAAAACAAATCTAAGGCAAAATATTAATAGCATTTTGCTAGTATTCATCATAACTAATTGGATGTAACATAAGATAAATATTTGTAACTTAATTGCATTTTGGGGTTTTACATCTTCCCCCATGAGGCAAAACGCGATCCTTTGTGTTTGTTTCAGATCTTTGAAATGGTTCAGGATAAGTTTCTCACATGACTTTTTCATTTTCTTGTGTAGCTTCTTCTAGGCTAAAGTGCCTCCATTGCACTTTAACCTCAGTGATGGCTCACCTCTGAAGTGTTACTCTCCATCCTGCTCTAAAGTGTTACTCTCCATCGGGCTCAACGTGTTAAAGTAGGCATACAAAAGAAAATTAATTTGTGTAACTCCTTAGATTCAAATAAAGAAAATAATTACGAGATTAACTGAACATTCTTCTAGTAAATCGCATGTCTAGAATCGTGCATGTATCATTTTAATAATGATATGTGAACCACATTGTGAACTCTTATGGGTCTAGGTAAAGCCAACTCATAGGGTGTTGGTCCATCTAATCCAACTCGATGTGCTTTTATTAGGCTTGATCCGTACATATACATGATCCCAGACATCAAATTCCTAATAGGTTATTTTTCTATGAGTGTAAGCTTTCTATCTATATTGGGAAGCCTTTAAATTTTGTCGGATATTCTTCACTTGTCATTCCATCTCTTCTAGCATCTCTACTCCTAGCATTAATTTCTTCTAAGGACAACTCAAATTAACAGGTGTTCTACATTTATGCCCATATAACACTTCGAAGGGACTCATTTTTAATGATTCATGAAATATCTTACTATATGAAAAATCCACTAAATTCAAATATTCCTCTAATTTATTGAGGTGTTTCATGACATACATCTGTAACATATATTCTACTACTTGATTCACACGTTCAGTTTTCCCATCCGTTTGTGGATGGTATGTAGTGCGGAACTGAATTTGAGTTCCCAATATGGTATAAAGATCTTTCAAGAATGTGGAACTAAATTTTACATCTCTGTCTCACATAACCACTTTAGGAATACCATGTAGTCGGAATATTTCCTTCATGAAAATATGAGCAACGTGAAGAGTCTTATAAGTAGATTGTACCATAATGAAATGCATTGTTTTACTCTATTTATCTACTAATACCATTATTGAATCATTTTGGTTCATGGATCTAGGAAACCCAGTGATAAAATCAACTCTAATAACTTCCCACTTCCATTCTAATATGGGAATAGGCCGTGGGAGACAAGCAAGGTGTTCATGTTCAACTTTAACTTGCTCACATTCCATGATATTTGTTAGGTATTCTACAATATCCTTGCACATACCGAGCCATAAATAATATTTTTTAATAGTTGATAACATTTTCTGATAACCTAGATGGGCAGCGTAAGGGCTCCTATGGAACTCATCTAAAATTAGTTCCCTTATAGATTTGAGGTTAGGAATCTACACTCTTCCCCTAAAGGTCAATAATTTCTCATTCTTCTCTTTCAAATCTGATTGTTTTCTTTGGCTTCTAGCTTGCCCTGCTTGCTGCCATAAAAGTTTGTATTCGTGATCTTTTTGGGAAACTTCTTTAATTTTTTCTCGAAATTTAAATTTTATTTGGTTATAATAAAGTTCATAGATGCAATGTATCGTCCTTCTTAATGAATGCGCCACACGATTTTCCTTGCCCTTTAAATGTTGAATTTCAAATTCAAATTCACTCAGGAAGGCATTCCACCTTGCTTGACAGTGTTGGCTTATTTGGGCTTGACCCAGGTTTGATCTATGCTTCACACCGTAAAAACCCTTGATCAATGACCCTTTTGGAAATGACCAGTAGGTAGATCACAGTCTCACCTAAGGTGGCTATGGGGGGTTACAGAACCAAGTTTCTGCGACCTTGAGGGACTGCGTGATGTGGATAATATACTGTGCTATTATTCCCCTTTAACATGCATAAAATTAATGCGTTGTATCAAATAATTCACTTACTTCACCCCATTCAACATAACATATAAAAAATATCATAAACTACACTATTACAATGCACAACTATAACAATTACTCTAGAACAACTCATATTAAGCAGATAAACAAGAACACATAAGAACACAGAATATCTTCAAAAAATTTCTTCTTTTATATTATGATGGATCTTTCAAGTACATTCAGCTCTCCGACCTGCGCACACAACTGCAGGTGGTCTGCGCACTAACCTATAGACTGTTCCAAGGTCTTTATGCACTCAGATGTAGAGCCTTTTTTTTGCTACAAAAGACAGATACAATCAATCATGTGACCATAGAACTTAAAATTATTATTCACCTTTGATTTCTAACATAACATTGTATCGCTATATATAGCATTACATTGTTCCAAAACCATGGTCCGAATACCATGGGATAAGCAAAATATAAGAAAATATAACTCAGGCCCATTACAAAAGGAGTGGCTTCGACCCACTCTGAAGCCCCCAAGACACCACGCGATATCCCTAAATTTTTTTGTTTGCGGTATAATTCACTCTCCGCTCCTTAAAATGTGGAGACGTAGCCAAAATTGAGGGCAAGGTGGGTTGTGCCCAACAGGCCCCCAACACTCACATCTTACTCATACTGATTCACTCAGATTCTTTTCCCTTGATATTTGTTGCTATGCTATTGCAGGAGGTGTTGAACTTCTGAAGCACCTGTGTGACCTGCTTCTGCCTACTATGGACTTCTTCCAAAATGACCTTTGTGACTGGTCCTGCAGTCTTCTTCAGTGTTGCCTCCTACTATTGGCGAAGCTCTGGGAGCTTTCCATCGACCTGTTGTGACTGCTGGAGAGCCTCATACCCCTATGGTTGGGTTCTCTCTATAAAAATTTTCTATTCCTTCCTAAGTTCTTCAATCTTCTTCTAAATATCCTTGCCTTCACTAATCCTGGCAAGATTCTGCGAAACTGGAAATTTCTTCGCTATTGTCTTGATTTCCTCCAACTGCTCCTACTTCTATTAGATATCCTACTTTATCTTCTTTACAGTTGCATATTCCTACAGTGAATTCCAAATCAAAAAGGTTTCTTCTAGTAGTTTTCCATAGTCTGCTACTGTGTCGGACATGGCTCCCACTGCATTTTTTATTTCGATCTCCCTCTATTCCCATATTTCTGGTGGTGTGGCTAGCTGTAGCTTCATTTGCATCTCACTGATCTTGAGCTCATACTCAAACTGTACTTCTATAGCCTTCTTCTTCATTTATTTGATATCAAGGCCAAGCTTCACGTCCTTGTCTTCAACAAGTTCCTCCTCGCGGAAATCTATGTTTGGAACTTATCTGCAAGTGGGTTCGGCCACTTCTTTCAACCCCTGATGTTGTTGTTTTGTATGGTCCTTCTCCTTGATTTTCTGTTCGAGTTGTTTCTTTAGTGCAACTGGCTCTTTTTCTATGTGAATATTTAATTTTTTTGTGCGCTTCTCCCTCTCCTTTAGGTCATTTACAATACCTTGATGTAGTTTATGGAATATTAGAATGGGTAGGGCTCCAAGGATCATATCGACCTTGTCCAAAGTTTTCACTTGCTACTTTGCTTTAGTTGCATTGAACTGCAGAGCTCTGCCAAATATCTGCATGAGCCTCATCCTGAATGTTGTTTCTATCAATCTCTACGGGTGGAGTGGTTTTCTTATTCATGCTGGTTTTCTAGTTGTCTATGCTAACAACTTTAGCTTTGGAGCACTGTGCTCAACTCCTATAAGGAGTGTGTCATAGCGATCCTTGATTCCTCCCCACGATTCCTCCACCACTTCTTAAAAATTTTCCCCGGTCTCATCGATTTCCCCTTCAACAAGGACCAAGGGAATTACGCCCTTCGACTTATCAGCCTTCTTCTTCTTCTTAATCCATGGGGAGACTTCGTTGTGAACATTCATTTTCCTTTTATCTTTCATTGTCTTTTCCTTATCATGTGCATTGCCTCCAAGAGGATCTGGCTGACCCTCGTCATGCTCCAACTCCTTACCTTTTTCCTGTTCCTATTTGTCCTTGTTTTTTCTCATCGGGCCTCTATGATTTGATGTTTCTTCATCTGTCTGACTATCCTCTTCTCCTTCCCCTACTGAAATCATTCATTATGTGGGTCAATTTTGTATCAATGTAGCCAGATCATCTTCAGTGGCCAAGTATTGCAGAGGATGTCATGTCTTCATTGTATCCTTCCTGTCATATATATATATATTCTAAGGAATTCTGACATGAACTTCAAAACTGCGTTATACTGCTAGTATAGGCTTCTTAACAACTGAGGATGTTGGCTCACCACCATATGTAGATACATGTGGTACAATAAAATAAAAATTGGTTTTCTTGTACTCTTAATGGCTCTGTAGTATGACACAATGAGGCATGCCGCACTACTTCGCACACATCTGCGTCTACGGCATGAAATTGCGATTCCTCTGATTCTTTCCATGCCATCAATATGATGATCAAAATAATCCATTCCTAGTGAAAGGCTGAACCTTTCCCTTGTGCTTCACAAAAAGCTTCCAGAAATTCCCTGCACAAATACCCAACTCAGTTGTATTGCACTATGTTGTTGCACCTCACAGCTAGTAAAACTATTGTTGCACAAAGAAGTGTACTTGGTCCTTGATTGAATTTATGTCATATCCTTGCTTTCCCTTGACCAGTTCAAACTTCTCCTTCATGGATCGTGCTATTTCTTTGTCTTGGTCCTTACCCACAAACTCTTCGAAGGGATCCCTTCCTTGGTATGGTAATCGTATAATTCTTGCTATCAACATGTCATCAATGGGGATCCTCTTTCCCAACTAGAGGTATCTATCATGCAGAAGCACGAGAAATTGTTTCACACAGGCAGTGTTGATGGTACTCCAACTGAAGTTCAACACATACATCATGTTCAACATTCCAGACTGTTCCAACCCTCTTTCCCACTTTACTGGATCTAATTGTGTCACTCCGCTTTCTGGATAATGGACCGATTTCAGGTATTTACTTGGTGAAAAATGTGGATACTTGGTCCGATCATTGAAGTCTGAATCTGAAAATTGTATTTCGGGTATTCTGCCTAACAAATCTCTTTCAAATGGTACTTTATCTAGCGGAAATAGCATGAATTATCCATACTTCGCGTCTTTGGAGTCCTTCAGGAGTTTAGCATGTGCTTTCCTAGGTGGAAAGTATGGTGGTAGTGGAAAAAAAATTGTTGCACCCTATGTCTCCATATGTTTTTATTCCTCTTCTCTATCTTCAACAGGTTTGGATTCTGGTTGTGGTTTGACATTATTATTATCTTTATTCTTCTCTTTTCTTGCTTCCCTAGTCCAATTTTTTCTTGGTAATATTCAGTGTGAGAAGGTGATGTTATGGTTGACAACAATGTTGTGAGTGCAATAAATGGTGCTACAATTTCCATGAGTCTGACTAAACTTTTGTATTGGAAAATGTGGAGGAGCTCATCTTTGTTCATGCACAACTTCTGAAACTTCTAAATACTCACCGATTTCGGAGCTCTCAGACAGCAAATTGCAAAAATCTTAGCAAGACACGGATTTTTATAACACTCCTCATCTTCTAACCCGATCATTAGATTAGATATTTTTCATATATAGTTCATTAACCACATATATCTTATAATATCCTTGTCATCATGTCTCCATAAATGCAATTTTCTGCTCCTCCAACGACAAGTTTCCCTTTCAATAATCATATTTTTCTGGTGCACTTCGATGCACCCTATAGTGTGGCAAACAACCCTTCTTACATCGTGACTCCTTTGAAATATGGCATAATCTAGACTATATCCAAGAAAATCCCTTCATCAAATTTATCTTTCTATGGAGTATTTTATAGTCCAGTATCCACTTTCAACTGCACGTGGCACTAAGAATTTCCTCCTTTGTGAGTGTGAAGCTGTAGGGGCAGGGTCATCACTGTACAACTTCAAACTACTGCCATTTACCCTTCCCTGAATCAATTATCCATTAAAAATTTCCAAATGAACTGTGTCATCATTAGTAATATGCTTTATAATGTATGTTTTTGGAATTTTGCTGGAAATTTTACAAGCTTACAGTGATAGAGGAGAAATAGGGGGTACTCTTCTAGCGATAGACTTGAAATTCACAAGTCAATGCTTCAATAGTCTTATTCCGAAAATTTCAGCCTTGTTCACTCATCAATATCTTCGAACACACAAATATAGACAATATATATTAAAAAAAAAAATTTGCTATAGTATCTGCGTTGCGGTTCCTTACTGATTTTGCTTCAGCCCACATTGTTAGATAGTTAATCATATTTATAATACACTTTGCACCAGTCTTATTTCGAGGTTGGTTTATATGTCCCACAAAACCAATAGCCCATTTTTTAAAATCCTGTAATTTTGACTTGGGTAACTAAGGGCATCTCATCTCTTCTAAAGGGATTCCCTATCCTTTGACCTATATCACATGCTCTACAATACTCCTTTGCGTCATTATCTAGTGTGGGCCACCATAATCCTGTTGTCAAGATCTTCTGTGCAATATAATTTCCAGCATAATGTCCACGAGTAGCACCTCCATGAGCTTATGCTATAATGATCGAATTTTCATGTTGAGGTACATATATGTGTAGTATCTCATCTAGTCCCATCTTATATAATTGTCCCGCTATCAATGAAAATTCAGCTGCCTTAACAACCAATTATTTCTTCTGCTGCGTAGTCTATTCCAAAGGAGTCATCCCTATGGTTAAAAAGTGAATAATTTATGCAAAGTGGTCATATATTATTCTGATTGGAAACAACTGTGCATCAGGGAGATTATATTCTATGCTAGTTGGTTCTTCTCGTGTTTCCAATCTTGACAAATGGTTAGGTACTGCATTCAACCTTCCTCGTTTAACAACAACTTCAAATTCATACTCCTAAAATAATAATAACCATATACAAATATTGCCTCTTAGGATTGGCTTATTGACCAAGTACTTCAATGTAGAGTGATCTGTAAACATCTTAAAATGTGAACCCAACAAATAATGTATGAATTTTTGCAGGTCATATACCATAACTAGACCTTCTATATCTATGATAATGTAATTCTTCTCAGCTGTAGACAACTTCCTACTTGAAAAAGCTATAGAATGGTAAATTTCTCCTTCACTAGGTTGTGCTAATACCACTCCTAAAGTTATGATAGAATCATCGACATGGACATGGAATTCCTTGTTCCAGTTAGGGAATACTATAATCAGCGTAGTTACCATCTTCTATTTTTGTATATCAAGGCTCTTCTGGAATTCTTCATCCAACTAAAAAGTCACATCTTTCTTAAGCAATTTCTCTATTGGCACAATGATCTTCGCATAGCCCTTAATGAATTTTCTATAGTATCATGTGTGTCCCAATGTAGTGCAAAACTGTCTTACTACCTTAGGTGGATCCAAATTTACAATGACAACAATCTTTGTAGGGTCCACCATGAGTCCTTGCTTGCAAACAACATGTCCCAAAAATATACCAAATGGAACAAAAAATATGCACTTATTCATATTCAAAGAGATCTCATGTTGTCTACAAGTGTGAATCATAAGCCTTAATCTCCCAACATGTTTGTTCAACAGTCTGAATATTGTCTAGTCATCAATTATACCTCCAAAAATGTGTGAATGTACTCCTTAAAAACTGCGACCACCACTATGGAAAATATAGCAGGGGATTTCTTCAACCGAAAAGGAATCATTGTATATATTGATATGAGCCCCCATTATGTAGCAAAGATGGTCTTCTGTCGATCTTCCGGTGGAATTTTGATATGATATCCTGAAAATCCATCTCTAAATGAATAAGCTTCCTAACCTCCTACATTATCTAATGCTTCATATGTAAAAGGGCTTGGAAAAATACCATGTAAGTATGCATCATTCAACTTCCTTAGGTCTACACATATCCTAATCTCTTTGTTTGTCATATTTTCCTACATAACCATAGGACATACCCATTCTAACTCTTCAATGGATTCAATAATCCCTATTGTTATCATCTTATTAAATTCTAGCTTCACTTTCTCCTTGTACTTTTGGTTCAACCTATAAGGTCTCTGCTTGACTAGCTTCATATCAAGTTTCACTGGAATCTTCATGACTCCGAAATATCCTAATATTCCCTTCATATCTGAAAATTTAGTGGAAAACAATTCTTTATATTCATGTCGTAATTCTATGATTTTTTTTACTATCTCTTCATCCAAGTAGTCTCCTACTATTGCAAACTGCGACTCTTCTTCTGACCAAATGTTAACCTTCTTGGTCTTTAGTGGTTGTGTAATACCTTTCATCTCTATCTTTGGTCCATGTAATTTGCGATTCCCTTATGATTCTCCTATGTAGATGTTTCTGGGGTCTTCTTCTTCTTCTGCAGTAATGTTATAGCGTTCTAGTGCATACTAAAATTTCATGGCACTATCTGGTTGCTTCCATGTCAGTGTGGCTACACCTTCAAAGATATTCTCTTTTACTATCTGCAAAGTTGAATCTATGCCTAGAAATTCATCCTGAAAGTTGAATGTTAGTATAAACCCATCAACCAATTCTACTAAGTTCATGGTATCATGTTGTATCTATGTTTCTAGTTACCAATTCATAGGAATTATCTCGAAGGTGTGAATAAATTCTAATATTCCCAATTATCCATGAGCTATTTGGAACATTAAATTTGTTTTTTCTTTCTTCTTTGATGAATAAGAGGATATGGAGATCCATAAATATCCTTAAATAAGAATAAAACCGATGCCAATGTGAAAGGAGGACATCTTGGTAGCTTAATTGAGCACCCTTATGTGTGAAAAGGGGCTGAAATTCCTAGACTCGGTCAACTTTGACCAAATCAACAATGTTGTCATGGAGGAGTGGACTTTTATGGAGGGACAACACAGTTTTAGATGGATTCATTGCATAAAAGTAATGTCATAAATGAATTGGGCTTAGGGTTAGAAATATCATCTCTTATATAAGGAAGAGGATGGAAGCTATATTATGTATGTTTTGATCTTTTATTATATGGTCTATTTAGAAATATAAGCTCTCTTCAGCTGTTTAGATAATATTGCAGTGTTGTTTAGCACAGGGTGTTCCTAATCGAGAATCCCACCTCTTTCCTTGAGAGGCCTCTAGGAATATTTTGCACTACATTCCACTATTATGAATTTGGACAACGTTTTAGTCTTAATATATAGCGCAATTTTTGTTGAGAGGTTGTGTTGTGTTGCAGGGCAGAAGTTGTGGAGGTTTGATTTGAGATATTTCTGAGCTAGATATCATTGGAGGGAGGTTCATTTCTCTTGGGAGGCTAGTAAAGAAGGCTCTAGAGAATGATTGATACATTTGGCATTAGGCCATAGTGTTTTTATCCCCTACAGTGTAATATCAGTCTGGATCTTCTTTATTGTAGGGAGGAGTTGCAGGGGTGTTTGCAATAGGTGATTTGGGAGGTGATATCTTCAATGAAAGGGCCAGCCTTTCATCCGGAGGATCCATTGGAGGAAAGCACATTCATTCTTATATCAACTTCACCCATTTTCTCTTCATTCACTTGTTGCAGCATACTTTCAGCCATAGGGTTGCAACGCATATTGTATTAGTGGGTGTTTTTTCCGGAGACCTTTTTGGGTTCTTTTCTAGAGGTTGTATTAAGACTAGATCTTCAATTTTGTATCTATTGTGGAATATATCAGCCCCATATCTTGTGTGTACTCATTTTCTGAAGCATTGCTTTTAAAAATGGATTGTAGCAATATCTCTGACATTTTGATATAGTAGCAACACCTCTTATTGAGGGTTTTATCTATTGAAGGCTTTTTCTATCTTGTAACATGTTTTGTGCGAGAGAAAAATTTAGGGGCGAATTTTAGCCCAAAGGCGAATTTTAAGGGTTTTTAAATTTTGGTAGGGCGAATTTTTTATATAAACCCATTTTCTATAGTTTTATAAAATTAGTCCTATAATTATTTTAAAAATAATTAATTATTAAGTAATAGCCCACCAAAATAAACGCTGATAAAATTGAAAACATGAAATTCGCCTCCCGATTTTCTGGTTTGGAGCAGCATTCGCCTCGATTTACTAGGTTTGGGGGAGGGATTTCAGTGATTCGCCCCCATTTTTGCTGATTGGGGCTTGGAAGTTGGAGGCGCAATAAAAATTTGAATGCATTTGCCGAAATTTACTGGGTCGGGGGAAGGATTACAGTGATTCGCCCTGGTTGGGCTTGGTCGGAGCTTGAAAGGAGCTGTGTGCAACAACGCTCAGGGCAACAACTTACAAGATCTGGACCCTAGACCCTGGTTCTGATGATGCTGCACACATTGACCGATGACGCTGCACGCATTGACAAGAATCAAGATCTGGTTTCGTTTAGGGAGATGGTAGTTGGCCGGAAAGGGATTTAGAGTACCAAGATGGTCCATTTCCCCGGTGCCATGGAGCTAAACCCGCGAGGAGGATTTTATTTGCAGGGTATGTTATTTCTCTGCATTTCTGTTTATGTGTTTTTATATATCTACTCTGGACCCTCTTAACCTTTTTGCTGGAAGTTTTTCACCGGTGTTATCTTACATGGGAGGGTTCCAAGGCATCAAGATCTCTCATTGCTCTTGCGTTTGCAAACTCCAGAGCTTTATTGTCTCCTGTGTTTTCCACATTTGCATAATCCTTATATACAAATTAAACCAGAGGAAGTCTGTGGCACCCAAAATGGCAGCAAATGAAGGGTGGAGAGCCAATGCTGATACTCACAAGATGACTCCAGAGGATGTAGAGAAGCTGGGGCTTCAGCAATCCAAGAAACCTCCGGGAAAACATCCAGGGACTACTCTGCACCAACGTGGAAGACTAGGCATATCCAAATCTGGGACTATTGTATTCTCAAATTGTTGAGGTCGATGATAAAGGAGTTGGATCAGGGGCCAAGGATTTTGCGCTTTTACTTTTTCAATTTGGCTCCAGATGTTTGTATTTGATCAAATCACCTTCAAATCCATTGAAATTCACCTTCCAGTCGACTCCATCTGAATTAGGCAATCAACAGAACAAAAATAGCCTTGAAACCCTTATATTACCAGGGTTAAATGCAATTTCCTTAGGATTAGCCTTGAAAATCAGGCTATAAACGCTTACATCGCCTTGAATATTTCCTTGGGATTAGCATTGAGCATGAAAATTTCTTAAAAATATTTACCACACGGAGAATGCAACCTGCAATCTCAACACCATGGATTATGCAGGGAAAATTCTTGAAAGTTCCTGAAAATTTTCCACCTCAACAAGGATGAGTTTCGACAATCATTATTGTATCTGGATTACCACGAAAATCGAAAATCTTGAAACCTTTTCAACACAGATAATGTGATCTCAATCTCAACACTTCCAGGATGAAATCCTTTTCAACACGGATTATGCAATGTCTATCTTGTCACTTCAGAAAATCTATGCAATCTGGAAATCAATCTGGAAATCCTTATGATATACAAATTATGCAAAAGAATTCAAATACGCCCTCCTCTGGGACTTCCACTGAAATTTTATTTGTGGATTTACATGCCAAGGCCATGATTGTGGTTTTGTGTTTGAATTCTTCTTTCACCAAAACAAAACTATTAACATGCACGAAATTGTACAGAAACATGCACATGAATAGCTAAGTTTTCGTGAGAAAAGAATTCAAATACATAACCACTATCATAGCTTTGGGTGCCAACTGCCAACCCTCCTCTAGGACTTCACAGCTCAATTGTGGATTTACATATGAATGCCTGATTTATATATGATGTAAAGTTTGTAAGAAGTAATAAAATTTAAACAACAATACTTAGCTTTAGTGCAGGTTTAGATGCAGATGCAGTTAACAGTATTTAGCTTTAGCTTTAGTGCATGTTTAGATTCGGATACAGTTAGCT
This sequence comes from Pinus albicaulis, assembly GCA_034641835.2. Taxonomy (NCBI): domain Eukaryota; kingdom Viridiplantae; phylum Streptophyta; class Pinopsida; order Pinales; family Pinaceae; genus Pinus; species Pinus albicaulis. Next base: position 44,538 of record JAXQQM020065319.1, on the reverse strand, counting down.
TTAGTGCATGTTTAGATGCAGATGCAGTTAAGCTTAATTTAGTTCTTACATACAGTTAAGAAATAATAAAATTTAAATACTATTTAAATATGTAATGTATTTAAGTGCTTATATGCAATTAAGAAATAAGTTAACTTTAACTTAGTGTAACCTTATTTAAGTGTTTGCATACAGTTAAGAAATGCCCTTACCATTGCTTTCCAAACTATCGGTACCCGTCCATGGCCTATTTTTTCCAGGGTTCCCTTGGGAATATGGACTACAGAAAACTAGCATGCTGGTATTCCTTCCAGTACTGATTTCACTAGTGTTAGTGCCCCACTGCCCCCTCTCCCCTCTTAGACAACCATCTATAACACCCTTAAGTCTCTTCTCTATTTTTTCATACAACCATGGCCAGTCTCTAAATCTATAGTCATTGTGCTTAAGTTTGAAGCGAAGATATTGTACTCCATTATCAATGGTTACCGATTTGAAGGGAAGAATAAACTCACATTTCCTTTCTCCTTATTTGAGACCATTGACTATTGAATAGAATAGGAAACTTATTATTGTTCACCTCCATCCCTGTTTCTTAGCTGTAGATGTCCAGGATCTTCTTGAACTTTTTGGCTTCTCTTTTGGTCCTTTCTCCAAAAAGAATAATATCATCGACAAATAATAATAGCCCATACTTTACCTTTGATGGAACCTTCTCTTTTGCATGCTATTAGCACTCTGCTCTGGCCTTTTGCTACCGGGAGGAATAGAAAGGGGGACATTAGAAAGCATTGTCTTAGGCCTCTTGTGGTAAATATTTCTTGAGGCCAGATCCATTAATTAGCACAACAAATGCGGCTGAAGAGAGGCACCCCCATGATCCAGTTCATCACTTGAATGCTCGTTCCTATTTGGAGTAGGATTATGTTTTTAAGTACATTCTATTAACCTTGCCAAAAGCTCTAGCCAGATCATGTTTCATTACTATAGTTGTTACCTTCTTTATTTTGATTGAGTGCAATTCTTATTGGGTTAAACCCATCGCATCAAGAATTTGTATACTGTGGAGGAACCCAAATTGTTCATCTGAAATTACTTCTGAGAGAATTCATTTGAGTCTGTTTGTTTTGATTTTTTAATAAATTTGTGAACCAAATAACAGAGTTAGATAGGCCTATAGTCATCCGTTGCTTTAGGCCCATTCCTCTTGGGAATTGATGTTATGAATGTGGCATCAAGGTCCCCAAGACATTCCGTAACCTTTTGGATTCTTCAATAACCTTGAGTTAACAATCCAGAAAATCCCATGTAGAATCTGTTGTCCCTCCATCCAGGCATGGACTTCTAGCTCTCTTGAAAGATTGAGGCTGTCTTTTTGCTGTTCATTTACTAATCTGTGGAAGTATGACACCTTGAGAATCTTTGCTATGTTGCATTCTGGGGGATCTTGGAACAAAGTTTTGTTATGATTGACACTTCTGCTATCTCCTGTAATGTTCTGGCCTTAGAAACATCATTTTTCCTGATCTCCCAGATTGTGTTTATGTTCTTCCTGTGTTTGGCATAATTGGAAGAATTGTGTATTGCCATCTTCCTTTGCCAATCATATGTATAGCTCTGCATGCTACTTCTTCCTTTTGCAATAAATATGTCAGATCATCTTTTCTGTTACTGTAAATATGTCATCATTGTTTATTCTGCATATTGATTTGATTTGATTTTCTGTTGTTGTTGGCACTTCCTGAGCATTCTTTCTGGCCCATTCTACCACTTCCCTTTTACCCTTAAAACATTCTGGCCCATTCTACCACTTCTCTTTTAACCCTTTTTAATCATTCTGCAAATTGGAACATTGCAGATTCTCCTAGGATAGGATCAAAATTCCTCCATTCCATAGTTACCATATGTCTGGACTCTGAACCTCTCCTCTTCTAGTCATTTATAGTTAAATTTTGAAGGGGTCAGGGGTATTTGATCATTCTTTTCTATCTGTAACAAAATAGGAAGATGGTATGAGCCTCCTATGGCTCCCACCCATGACTTAGGTCTATCTGCTTCTTCTAAAACCCTTTATACCACTAGAAATCAGTCTAGACTCTAAACACTTAGACACAACTTTTCTGCTGCTTCCACAGTTTCTCTATGTTGGAATTAATTCATTTGGTTCAACATCACAAAGACCTAGATCTTGAAACAATTGGGTAAAATAGCTAGCTAGGGTATCCTGTCTAGCTCCTTCTCCCCATGTTCCTGCTACCTTCCTTATTAGATTAAGATCTTCTCCCAGAATTATGTTGTCATCCTTGATCTCATCAACGTTTCTAAAGTTCTAACAGAACATTTTCCTACCATCACATGGCCCGTACAAGTTAAAAATTGATAATTTTTTCCCTAAGTCTTTGTATTTCTGGTCGTGCCCTGATACCTGCATGTAAGAAGGACACATTAGGGAGAATGAATGATTCATTTCCACATGTTAGAAGTTCTCTTGATCTCTCTTCAGGGTCCAGAGATTTAAAGGACCCTTTTTTTAGTATGGGTGATAAAATAATCTCTTCTTTCTCAACTCTCATAGAGCTAGGTTTTTTTGTGGTTGCCCCTTATCCTTCCCACATTCAGAAATAGAATAATCGTGGTTTGAACATCCCTGAAGCTTTCCGTGCTATAAGCACCCCCTTGATTGGCAACTGCTTTTCTTAACCTCCTTAATGACATTATTTTTGGTAGAGAGAGATAACTTTTATCCTACTGTAGGATTTATTTCATTGTCCTTAGCCATGCCTCCTTCAATCCCCCCCTGTCCTTTTGGAGCTTATTTCTTTTGGATCTAAGGTCATATCTAGGGCCATATGCCCCCATTGTCTTCCAAGGACTAGCATTTGGATTCCTTGAATACAGAGGCAACTGTGGAAATCTTAGGATTGGCTTTACTATCAGGCTCTTTTCTAACAGAATTTGGGGTAAGAATTCTGTCAGCTTCTATCTTTTTAAGTGTTCCCTTTTCGGTTACTAATCCTTCGTTCTAACCGGGAGAACTACCGGAGATTGGATCTATTCTTTCCTTTGAATTAATTGAGGCTGAAAGGTTCTAAGGTTGCTGAAGACCTTAGAACCTTTCCATGGCTCGACTAATTTATCTCTAGTCACTAAAGTAGACTCTTCTTTAGAGTTGTTTACTATGTTTTATTCCATCCTTGCCACTTGTTACCTTCAAGAAGTTGGTGGAGTTGAGTAATTTTAGGATAATATGTTTAGGATGATATTGAAATTGTTAGTCATAGCAATTGTTTTCCATAAGTTAGTGCGAGTTGTGTGTCAAAAAATAGTCTGTTTGATCAGGTTCTAAATTAAAATCAGTATAAACAGTGCACAAGAGCACTTGGTTGGGAGTATTTTTATGGTTGTATATAACTCCAATCAGATGCCAACAATTAAAATTTGGTAGCTAGACTTGCCCTATAAGGCTATAATTGAGCGTGTCTAAACGCCTCTTTGCATATTACTCCATGTGCCGACCCTTTTGTGTACGGGGTTCCCACAACATTATATTATACCTGCAATCAATATAGGTTACCATTAAAAGCATGATCAAGTTGAAATTTACAGGATCGTGTTATATTGCTTTCTATCCATCCATCCTCCCATTTTCTTTTCCTTCGGGGCATACAGGACATAATTTAGTGGCAAATTTAAATGTTATCTTTAATATTTATCTCTAGGAAAGTACCATATAAGAATGCTAGCAGGTTAATGACCTTATGACCCACCACGGGGAGAAACTATTAGTTTAGAAATCAGAGCTTTCTATTAAGATACCACATGAGAATAGTTTATGACTTCTTACTTCCTGTGAATGTTACATTTACTTAGAATAGAAAATTCATGTTCAAGTTCATTTATAGTACTTCTATGTTGTATGTTATATATATTGAGCACTGTACCATGCAAAATATTTGCATATATATATATATATATATATATATACACACATATGTGTGTGTGTGTTTGTTTGCCTTTGTGTGGAAAGCTTTGCTCTGCTATCAAACAAACTCAAAGATTGCATTTTATTTGAAACTTTTGATTGGCAAACACAATGATGTTGAATCTATATTACAAAACTAGATGGATCACATCTAGTGATATGCAGTTGGTTTTTGAGCTTTCATCAGATATTTTGGTAGCTTTCTGATTTTTTTACCTAATGACTACACAATGCAGGTTGAGCCAAAGCATTTTTCAATGCTTGCAAATTGGAGGCGTGAGTATACAATGGAAGACATTCTCTCACAATTGAAAAGAGAAATGCTGGCTTCTTACAATCGGAAGTTAGTACAACCTCCGGAAGGCACATTCTTCTAGGAAGTTGTCTTTTATTTTCCTCTTTCTATTCGTCACTTTGAATTGCAGCTTTGGATGGTCTATGTAACACAGTATGAGTGATAAGTCAAAGGAGTGATATGTGTGAGAGTATGGAGAGATAGTTGAGTCATTGGAGAAAGAGCCTTAATTTCCTTTACTATTTTGAGCTTGTAATTGGTTTGAATTTATGATGAGTGATGAATCACCTATATCGAAGGAGTGCTCCCCTAGTTGGCACCTTACCACATTATTTAAGGTCACTCCATTTGCTAGAGCTTGTTGTAACTTACAATGGACGAGTTTACCATCTCGCACACACATTTAGGGTGTATTCTTAATGGATGAATTAGCTACTTCTGGTCTCAATATCTTGTATGTCTCTGATACATTATGTATCTTATCCTTTGCTGCAGTAAGTAACCTGCAACAATCTATTATCTCTTTTATTGTAATTTATTTTTCTTTCTACTCTGTTCTCATTCATTGTTATATTGATATTTGTATAGTAAATATTTTACTCCTAATGGTGCAGTGAAGTTGTTTTCAAAGGATTCATCACCATGCAATGTAATAGCAATGGGAAGCCAGAATTGTAGCATCACTGTGTGGACCACAACCAGTCCACGCCCTATTTTTATTTTTGATAAGTTTTAGAGCGATTAGCTGAACATGATAATTGGTTTGATGCCCAAATCCAACTCTAAAGTAAATGCTATGAGATTCACTATATAAAGCACTTCTCCCTAATCCATAGAAATAGGGGTCATCATCAAAGTATGCCCATGCACCATCCTTACCCACTTCTAGAACAATCTGCCTAGGAGGCTTAGGTATTGTCATCTGAGGAAAAATATTTTAAATAATTGAAACCACATCAAATAGGAAAAGCACATTGAATAGGAAGAATTTTCCTATCTTTAAATAAGTTTACATTCCTAGCTTGCTAAATACCCAAGCTAGGATTCAAGGAAGTTCTTTGTAATCCTTCACTGAAGAGTTATGACACCAACCTCTTACACCATTTTCAACTATGCCACCAATTCAGACTTTTTTCAACCTAGTCAAATGTTTAATCTCCCTCTAAACTTGCATAATGTAGTTACAGTCCATGACAAGATGTTTATTGGTATTTTCACATACCTTGCATAAACTGCACCTATCGATTCTTTCTCTATTCCTTCTCAAAAGATTATACCAAGTCAAGTATTTTTTTTAGTGCAAACCACATAAAATTTTAGCCTTTGAGGGATATTTAAATATCCAAACTCTCCTCCTCCACCAAACATGATTTCTCTTCTTCCCTTATAAACTAATAGCAACATATCTAGCTTCTGGGATATAAACCCCAGAGTGGTTCTTTGACCATATGAGATTATCTATATTCTTAGTCAATCTGACATGGCTAGACTTGATTCTTGCCATAAAAACGCTCTAGGAATGAGCATCGTCACCTCTAAAATCTAATGAAAGCCACCTTTGACCTCCAAATAGAAGTAATATTAGGAACTGAAGTATGAGAAATATTAAAGTATCATGTCCCTCAACAAAAGACTCATATGGAGTCATGGGTAAACATGGGCAATTAATCCATAAGGGGGCACCTTGTTTCATTCATATTGGAATTTGGATGGTGGTTGAAGAGTTATTTCATAATACAATGTGGTTGATACACTTGTTGCACCGCCCTTGATATTTTATCCAATAGTTATCAGCTATCCCCATCTTCTAAAATTCCAATCTGCTAACCCTGAGATCGGTGCTTTTGGAGAGGGATAAATTTAATAATACTTTCTCATGACAAGAGGCATCAAAGGAGAGAAAGTGGCATATGATAGGTTGGAAACAAATAGTTATGCCTAAATTGGAATGAGAAGCAGGGATAAGAAAACCGGTAAACAAAGCTCCATGTGTTTCTCTCTGGCAAACAGATGAACCTTATCTAATAGGTATCATCTATGTCCATCTTCTAAAAGTCCAATCTGCTGACCTTGAGATCAATGCTCTTGGAGAGGGATAATCATAAAGTTAATAAAACTTTTTCATGACAATAGGCATTGAAGAAGAAAAAGTGGCACCTGATAGGTTGGAATAAATAATTATGCGTGGTAGGGTATTGATCATTTTTTTAAGGGGTATATGTATAAAATTTGGGTGTTTCTCAAAGATTGTGGAGTTCAAAGCAGTATTCCGAGCCTTGAAGTGATCTGTGGTATTCCTGTTCTAATTATGCAATATTTCCTGTTCATAGTTATGGTACGCACTAGCCAAGACACTGTCAGAGAGGGCTGCATGGGCGCTGGCCATGGAGAAAGTTGTGTCAGAGTATTTCTAAGCAAATATATTAATCTCCAAAATTATTTAAGATGGGGCATTCAAGTCTTTGGCAAACATGTTGATAAGCGCTCCTATGGTGCTTTTAGGAACTGGGATATCAATTGCATGACAAGTTGTTGATGTTCAAATCACTGGTCAAATTCCTGCTCAAATCACTAAAGCAGCCAGTCTGTGGGCGTTGGAGATATCAAACAATCAATTCAGTGGAACTATTCCCTCTGGCATTGGACAACTGTGGAATCTAAACAGCTTTCTGACCAGTCACGACAATATATCAGGGACTATTCTAGTGGAACTCACTAGTTTATCCCTCTATTTTAAAAAACGACCGGTTCAACTCCGACCAGGCCTGGTCGACCGAGCCATTAGGCTGGCCGGTCCGACCAGGTACAAAACCAGCTAGGTTGGCCGGTTTGTTACCGAGTCGGCCGGTTTTTGTACCGGCTCGGCCGGCTCGGTAACAAGCTGGCCAACCAGGCCTGGCCCGAGTTAACCAGGCCGAGCCATAACAGAAATCTCCAATTGAGCAATATCGATGGTAAACATGGAAAAATGCTTACAAAGAACCAAAATTTCATTAGAATTGGGACATATTTTGGACAATCCAACTTAAATCCAACAGCAACCTGCTATTACTAGTTTAAAGTTTAAACTTTAAACTAATGCTCATTCTTATCATTTTTCTAAAAAATCTTTGAAAATGAAAATGGCGTTAAAATGTTCTAGCAAGGAAAAACTAATGCTTCAATTACCTCCTAAAATTGTGTCATATGCCAGATTTCCATTTACAAAAACCAGACCAGCACTTGCAATTAGTAATGTCATAATTGTATAAAACAGGGTTGCTAGCTGGAGAAAGCATTAGAAAGAAGCCTGCTATACCAATCAGAAATGCCATAGAGGTTACTGCAAAACATAAACCAACGTATCAAGGCACAGGAAAAACAAATAAAAATCCTGAAAATGAATGGAAGAAGAAACCAAATGAAATGAACTGAAAATGTATTATATCAAGTTTAGAACTACTAGTAATTTACTAGTAGTAATTTAAACCTACTAGTAATTTACTACCTACTATTTTTTTCTTCTCCTGTTTAATATTCTGAGTATTTAACATGTTTGGGTGATCTAGGTTCTTTTGGAAGTAAAGTAGAAAAAGCATAGGCCATAAGGCTGCCTATCAGTTGAGTAGGTTCAAATTTTGAATTCAACTATCTCCTATTCTTATTATTTTCTTAATTTTCTTCCCTGATGCTGAGGGACATTAATTAAAAAAAGAAAAAAGAACCAAATGCACCTAAGCCAACTTTGTTCTACTCAAGTTGGTTGCCTTGGCTGATGAGGCCATGAGGCAATATGAAGTTTGGGTGGTTTGTTAATTTTCTTCGTAATTTTCTCTTGTATTTTTTTTTTCTTTTATTGTGATCTGGTGAAAATCTTAATTTTCTTATTGCAAATTTTATATTGTTGCTTTTTGAATATTGTTATTTCATGAAACCTCTAGTTCTGATTTCAAAAGGAAAATAATTTACATCACACGATAGCTGTTGTTTGGTTACAGTACATGAAGACTCAAAATATTGTTTGACTTGTGATAGTAGATTGTTTTCACTATCATGCACACTTACGTACATTAATCTCAAGATATAAAGCTGTATTTACATCTAGAATTTAAGAAGATGTTGCTAGATTTTAATATTTAATGTATTTTTTACAAAAACCGAGTCATTGAAATCGAGTCGACCGAGTCATTACCGATTCCGAGTCATTACCGAGTCATTACCTTGGCCTGGTACCTCACTATCAAGGCTTTCTCTTGATCACAATATGTTGTATGGGGAGCTTCCTGAGACAATAATATCATGGAAAGGTCTTTCTCAACTTAACCTTGCCAACAACCGCATCACCGGATCAATTCCTGCATCGCTTGGGTTGCTGCCTATTCTTAACAGCCTTGACCTCTCAAACAATTTGCTTTCAGGGAAAATACCTCCTGAGTTAGACAATCTCAAGTTGAGTTTTCTGAATGTGTCTGACAACCTTTTGTCTAGCTCTGTTCCTTTTGGTTACAATAATCTGGCCTATGATTAAAGTTTTCTTGACAATCCGGGCCTTTGTGGAGGCGAGCCATTAATCCTACCTTCATGTTTCCAGCAGAAAGGAAGATCTGAAAGCCATCTATATAGGGTATTAATTTCTGTTATTGTTGTGATAGTAGTACTTTGCTTGATTGGTATAGGTTTCTTGTATAAGACATACAAGAATTTTGTTCGGGTTAAATCAAGTACAGAGTCATGGAATCTCACAGCCTTTCACAGGGTAGAATTTGATGAGTCATACATTCTGAAGAGATTGACAGAAGATAATGTTATTGGAAGTGGAGGTGCAGGCAAAGTGTACAAGGCAACACTGGGAAATGATAATATTGTTGCTGTGAAATAGATCTGGAACAACAGGAAACTGCAGTCTGCCCAAGACAAGGGATTTCAAGCAGAGGTGGAGACTCTAGGGAATGTTAGGCATGCCAACATTGTCAAGCTGCTCTGATGCATATCTAGTTCAGATTTACTAAGGCATGCCAACTTTGCCTTTGGATTTACCTTGAAAAAAAAATCTCTGTTTTTTTTGCTACTTATTCCCACAATCTGTAGACTTTGATACAGATAAGTAGTGATTAATGACAAATGAAATGTAATCAAGATGTTTCTTTAGTCTAGATATTATTGCTGCTACAATCACTCTTTTTAGAAATGCAACACAACACATCTCTTCACCATTCCTCTACTGTAAAATAAGCTACACTAGAAGATACACCTTGGGTGTTAAAATATCCCTTTTATGTGTAGCTTCTAAAATGTCCTCGTTTGTTCTAGATAAATTTCCCACATATTATAAGCATAAAATAAACCGAAGTCCTCAAGATAGTTGGGGGATGTTAAAAGTTCATCATTACTAATGCAAATGTTACTGCCACCTGACAACTTTTCAAACAAGCTTGAGAATCTGAGTGATATTTTTTATTTTAATGTTATAAGGTCGATCATTATATTAGCTTTAAATACCATCATTAGAATGGTGGAAATAATTCCACATAAGACATTTCAAATCGGGAAAAATTCTGTATCAAATCTCTAAACAATTATTAACTGTTTGACCTTGTAGACCCTACAAACAATTTATACCATATTATGTATACCTAAAACCATTTGAAAATTCCTTATGAAATATTTACAAATGAAATTATTTAGTGTTAGTTTCTCCTTTTGGGATTATCCTTCCTTCAAATAATGCTATAAAGTCCCCTGTGATAAAAAATATTGCCTATCAGCAATTTTTGATCTCTTCTTCCCAATCGGTTTAGGGTCCTTTTCCGTGGTGTTAAACATCATATTCCTTGGTGGAACACCACACAATATTGTTATTTTTAGATTGAAAAGGAAATTTTATGGGTTTTGTTTAGTTGATTGATGTGAATCATTTTCTACTTTCTTTTCCTAGAGGTTATATAAAATGAATGTGCCACTATTGTAAGACACATTGTAAGTTCCATGTTGCCATGACATTGATCATGAAATACGAGACTAAATTAAAATTATTTTGTTGGGAAGGACACTTTTTTACCATGGAATCTGGTTTATTTAAATAGTTGAGAGAGCAATCTTAGAGGTTTACTCACAAATTCATTGAAATTGAAAGAAGGTATAATATTCTAAGGAAAGCGTCCCTGATGTGCGACTCAATTGTCGTATTATGTAAATAAAGAGACTTTAAATTCAAATCCTTGGAGGATACAAATATAATGATATGAGAATATTGGTCCTATAAGTATAATGAAAGGGACAATTAAAATTAAAAATAAATAAATAAATAAATATGTAAACAAAAACATTCAATTCATACACCCATTTCTCTTTTCTTTGATATGTTCGCATCTTTCCAACCACAATGAGAGAGGAAGAGAACATGCATCCGGCTACCCAAATATGTCAAACATATAAGTATCAACCATTTCACTATGAACCATTGTCAACATTGTCAAGCTGCTCTGATGCCAAATGGGAGTCTGTATGAACAGCTTCATATTTCTCAAGGGGAAACGTTGGATTGGCCTACTCGTTATAAGATTGCTTTTGGTGCTGCTAAGGGAATGTCCTACCTGCATCATGGCTGTTCCCCTCCAATAATACATAGGGATGTTAAATCATATAATATATTGTTGGATTCTGAATTGGAGGCCCATATTGCTGATTTTGGTTTAGCTAGAATTGTAGAGAAGCTGGGTCAGATGAATGTAATGTCAGGGGTTGCTGGAACATATGGATATATTGCCCCGGGTAAGAATTTACCCGGCACCAGGGAAGTTGTGGAAATGCGGCTTTCCTGCAGCACAGATGAACGAATTAGAAAGGAAGCAACTACCACTTTGTCTCCCCATCTCAAGAGGAATCCCAGTGCTTTTAGATATGCTTCCCCTTCTATATGCACTAGCACATGTCCATTTAATGACAATAAATGTGGCATATACTTGTGACCTTTACCTTAATTTATAGCCGATATTAAAAGCATTGTTCAGTGATGCTCTTTACCTTCCTGAACTGCAGAAGAATTTGATTCACAAAGAAGTACTAGATCTCTATCTTATATTGGATTTATCAGTTTGTTCCAAATAGGAGATACATCTATCCCTGTGGAAACATTTCACCAATCCCTTGCAAAGAAGTAGTTGTTATCCCCCAAATCACCAAGAACAAAGTTGCAGACAAATAATAAACCTGTTGGGTATTCAGCAAAGACATCAGGAGATTCACCAGCCAGATTTGGTGACAAGTCATATCACAGCTAGAATCTCACTCTCTCGATAGCAGCATGCATATGAGCTGTTGTTCTGTAGCATAGCCTTCAAAACAAGAATCAAGTTGAGTTTAACATTCCCTTTAGTGTATATAATAGGGAATTTTTGCAGCACAAATGTGAAACATTATATGCAGGGTAGCCTATTTTGAGATTGTTCTATCAAAGAGATGATGACAAAGGAATAGATGTAGAACAATGCGGTACATCATGGATGAATGATTGACAGTAACTTCGCTGAATCTCTTCTATCATTTAAAGGTAGTCATGAGGCTTTGTTGTCTGGTTATTGTATTGAGAATTGTAGTGTATTTTAACCTTTAATTAGGCATCTGCAGATGAAGAATTGTAACCACAAAAAGTAGTAGCTATCAAAGGAGGATATACAAACAGCCTACCAGAGTGTGAAGATACCTCCAAGAATTGTATGAAGTAGAATAGCGTTGAGTAATTTTCATTTTGTCACTGAAGATTGTGTCTATATGGCATGTTTTATTACATGCTTCATCTTTAATGCAAGTCAGATATTAAATTGGATTCAATTGGTGTATTAATGTTAAAGTCTACACAGTCTTCCTACGAGAAAACACTTAACTTTAACCCTTATGCACTTTACTTTTGGCCGTCTATCTAATAATTAGTTATGTTCTCTTACCACCAGTTATGTTCTCTTTGAGGCAATCAAAAAATAAATTTACAACCCACTGATTACTTAATTCACGCACAACTTCACCAAAATAGGTTTCCTTGTTGTGCAGGTGTTTATTACTGTTGTGAATTGTGTATGGCACTGAACTAGGATTGAGTTTAATACACAGTTCAATGCTTAGATTTTTTTATAATCCAGAGCCAATTCATCCCTTTATCTTGTCCATTCTGGCCACATTTCATGATTGAAAGTAAGATTAGGTCAAGGTTCATCCAGGGTAAAAATTGTTTCAGTCATAATTGACTTCATCATATCCACGAACAACTTTCCAGTAATTGATATCTGGCCAGATTTTTCATGCCTATAGAAGAAGATGGTTCTTTGGGTTATATTTTATTTGGACTTATAAGTTATAACTACCAGAGTTGAAAAGATGCATATATTGAAAATGTATTTCTCCTTGTACAAATTTAAAACAAGACATCATTTGTACAACAATACTAGGAGAGCATTGGAAAGTTCTAGAGTGGACCTCCTCTCCAATCAATGGAGCTATCAGGTAAATACAGGGTGCCAATGCTACTACTTGTGGGATTCTGCTACAAATAGATTCATGGCATGGCATGGGCATGACATGGGTAATTCCAAATCGAATTTTTCTAATGGTTCTCTTCATGTTGATGGTTATAATTTTAACAGATTCAGCAGGGTGGCTGCAACTGGCACATATTCCTTTCAATATCCAGATTTTGAAGGCACAAGAAGGAATAATATTTTGAAGAAGTGAGAAGCAGTTCACCTTATTATAGTTACCATGCTAGGTCTTCCTTTAAGAGATTCCCAACATCAAATCATTTCCATAAATATGGTTGTGTAAGAGTCGTGATGGTGTTGTAATGTAAATTATGTTTCCATAGTTGAACATCTGAAGTATTTTGCGATATTGTTATGGTACCATGGCACCTAGATCGGATCCAATGTTTATCAACATTTTTTTAATAACATGTTTTCTTTTCTTCCCGTTGTTGTTCATTTCTCCTCAAACTCCTCTCCAACCTCAATATCAGTGCTAGTAGTAGCATGAGCAACAACACTACACTTAGCAGAACTAGAAGAACGTGTTTTCCAAACTGCATGAGAACTACTTCCCTCATGAGTCACCATGTGCCATGCTTGGTCTCGGTGGTTCTCTTCCTTCTCCTCTTGGTTCAACTACCATATCTTCATTGGAACCAACACCCTGAACTCCACTAGACAACTATTCACCATTTTGCAGTAGTGATTCGCCATTTGTACTGGTGATTCGCCATGATTTTACAAGATAATATAATCTCATGAGAAATTCGCCAAAAAATTATATATACATATTATATTATTAATAAAATCGCCTTCCATTTTTCCTATGTATCATGGGGATTCGCCCATTTATTATATATAAAAATTTAGGGGGGTTCTTAAAATTATCACACAGTTTTGTATTTATTATTTTATACATTTTATTGTTTATAGTGAATAGTGGTCAGGTCTCCACTATTAGTATGTAGTTTTTCTATGATGTTTGGCACTTTTATTCCAACATTTTGCACTATATTCATGCTTTTCCCATTTGGGAATATTATCGTGGTATCAGAGCATAATCTTGGCTCAGCCTGTGCATCTTGAAAGCCGATATGTCATCAGAAAAATGAGATCCTCTCATAGATAGAGAGAAGAGGCATCTCAGAAGAATAAACTGAAAGTTTTATTATACAAATGATAAAGAAGACAAGGGTAAAACCCATTTATTAGGAGAAGATGAAGAGAAGGAGTACCCCAAGCTAGTTCTTAGAACTATGCAAGACATTTATAGATAAATAAAGGAGATGAGGACGGATAGATGAAAGGAATCCCCGAAAGGATTTCTACAACGTGAAGGCTCTGGCATTTATCATCATTGGAGTGATCAACCAGTGAAGCAATATCAGGTTTCCCAATGCTCTAGAATGCCTACATTCTTAGCAGTGGGAAATGAAGGTTTTCAAGAACAAGAAACTCTTGAAGACTATTTCATGGAGTATGAGTTTCAATCTTAGATATTCAAGGATCACTTGAGTTTTCAAGAATTTTGTCATATCAAGGACAATAGGATACCCAAGCATCACAATAGAGGTGGAGGATTCATTCAGAATCATGATTTACACCGAACTTTGGGCATATTTTTCTTACCCAGCTTTCATGGGTCATCAAAATGCACTGCCAAATCATGGGTATAGAAGCTTGACATCTAATTCCAGCTGAACAAAGTACCAGATGGATTCCATTAAGATAACAGTGTTGCACCTTGAGGGTTAAGGACATGATTTGTGGTTCCATGGCTTGTCTACATTTGGTCATGCCAATGTGACTACATATTCAGAGTTCACAAGGAGGTTGGTTGAGAGGTTTGATCGAAGATATCCTGAGGCACCATTCATGGGGCTAGCAAAGCTCAAACAATCAAGTGATCTAGAAACTTATATTTCTAAATTTATTAAACTTTCTATTACGGTTCCTGATTTATCTGTATCAAGAAGGATCTATATGTTCATTCATGTGTTATCACAACCACATCATGGGTTGGTTAAGTCTACCAAGCCCACTACCCTTCAAGATTCCATTGAAAGGGCTAGAGATCTACAAGATGCCTTCCCAAAATAAAAGGAAACATTTCAGGAAAAGCCCTCTTTTCCATCAAAGGGAAAAGATGAGAAGGCTCCTGTTTCAAAGGAGAGCCAAAATAAAGTGCCTCTTAGTGATGATGTTTGAAGATATTTGAGGAGAAGGAAGCTTTTCTTCACATGCCAAGAATCATGGGCACCTGGACATAGATGTGTAGTAGGAAAGGTACACTATATATAGGTCTTCTCAGATGACGAGGAGGAAGAAGAAGAAGAACCAGAGAGAGGTCACAACGCTGGAATAGTAGGAGAAAATCCATCACCATCAGGAGATGGGAATGGAGCATATGCTCCAATTGTAGGCGCTCTTGCATCATTAAGAGGAGTACCTAGGTACGCAACAGAGGTTCGAGATTCCATCTTAGATCATGGTTTCTGTTTTGATTGACGGTGAATTTTGCCTGATTTATTGATGCCTCATAGTGCGGAGGAAGGAAATACCCACTCATAATTTTGAGGGATTTTACTGTTTTGAGATTTGGGTGGCTAGAAACACTGGAGTGCATACGTGGCGCTCAAATCTACCTTAGGGTGAAATAAGGTAAAACTCAAGGCTACATCAAACCAAGCTCAGCCTCGTAGCTAGCCCTACGAGGACAGGAGAGGGCTCTCTCCAGGTCTATCTCGGAAAATGTTTTCAGAGGGGTTGAGATGACTTATAATGAACAATGAATACTTATTTTAGGCTAGTAAAGAGATAGGAATGTTTGATTTTGATTTTTGGGTTTTCGTTGGAGAAATGGGAAAAAACAATTTTGGGTCCGGGGATAAGGTCAGATCTTTGCAGATTTCGAGTTGGGGCGAGGTAGGCAATAGTCTTAATGCTTTTGATTGGATATATGGATGGATAAGAAGGAAAAGGAGCTGAAAAGAGCAAGGATGAACATGGATCCTTTTCAAACAGGCGAAAACATGAAAAACTAAATGAATTCAAAGGCAGAGCACTGTGAACAATGGATTCAACCTCATCTACTCATTCATTTAATTTAAGAAGCATAAGTGAGAAATGGCATAAATTAAACATGAAGGAACTTACAATAAACTGAGAGAAAACACCATTAAGAACTGAAAGCCACAAGAATCCCAACAGGTGCTGCAAAACCTCTGATCTTTCCTTAGCCAAAATATGAAGAATATGTACAATGTGTGCCACAAGTTTCCCAAGAGTCCAACCTGTAGAATGTCTCACAAATTACAATATATAGATCACTCTAACCCCTCCCCACACCTTTAGGGGTCGAAATCCTCCTTCTAGGAGCAGTTCCAACAAATTCTAATCAAGGAGCTAAAATCTAGGCAGCTAACAACTTGCCTCTAAAAGAGTGGAAACTGATTCATTTACATGATTTTCACTTTTTTGAGAGTGAATCTTCTAGAATAGGTAAAAATGAGCCAAAGTTACATGTCAACCATAAATTTACATCATGAAAACCCAAAAATTTCATCCACAAGAAAAACTGGTCCCAACTGGCCGAAATTCTGAGCTGGAAGTTGAAAATTCAGCCAAAAATTTAAGTGGGTAGCGCCCCTGAGCTGAGTGGGTAGCGCGCCTTTCAACCTGATTTTGAGGCACTTCCCGATATCCAAATTGAGATCATGATAGCTCGTTGGAAAGCCCTAGATGTTGGCTATCCAACCCAAGTGGAATTTCTCAATTTGGAGCTCATTTTCCCCTCCAAAACTTCATTCTCCCAGAAGTACTTCCTGCTGGTGCAAAAGGTGGCAGCAAGGTGGTTTTCATGGTGTTTTTGAGCTTTTTGACCATCCAGAATCTGATGAAATGCTTCGGCAATGCCTGAGGATGCATAACTTACCATGACAAACCCAAAAATGCAAATATTTCCTTCAGCAAGTGTCCCGAAAAAAAGTGAGCACATCGACGCGCTACCCGTATAGCTGAAAAACCTGTTTTTAGACCAAAATATTTCAAAATGACAAAAATTTCTCCGAATTTGCTCAAATTCGGAGCGAAGACCCTCCATCATGTATCATGCCCATCCAACGAAGCCTCGGCCAAAATCCAGAGTGGATCAGGCCTTTTCCGCCATTTTAGTGCTTCGCTCAACCTCCTCTTCAGAATCTTCATTCTCGCTTTGCAGACATGCATGCGAGCCCAATAATGGCCTTTCATGTGACGAAGCATGTCTTTCTCTCTATTGGCCTTTGCCAGCAACTTCTCCAGATGAATGTTAACATGCATGAGTTCAGTCTCTCGCTCAACTGGTGTCATATCACCTGGTCTCTTCCGGGCCAATTGTCGATCCTCACGGATTCGACGCAGCTCATAAAGTGTGTGCTCATCCTCTAGCTGTTTGTTGCACTGCTCCAGATATTTTATCACCCACTGAGCCTTCTGCAATTGATCTTTCAGCATGTCATTCTCGGCCCTTTGCTCCTGGATGATCTCCCTCAGTTTCGAGCTAGGAGAGCTCGCATCAACATCAATGATCGTGAAATCCGTGTCCCGGCCTCCTGATGGGCCCTCATCATGCATGGGCTTCTTTCCCCTATCCTGGATCTGTACCTGTGCTGAAGAAGAAGGCGAGACCCCTTCCACATCATGTGGAGATAATACTCGCTCTGCTGATGAAGTCGGCAAGACCCCTTCCACCCTGGGTGGAGATAATACTCGTCGTGTCGTTGCAAATAAGGCCCCGTGGCCTCGCTGATATGTCACAAAAAATGGAGTGCTGATATGCTCAATCTCAGGAATGCCCGGCTGGTGTGAAGGCTCTCCCGCATCATGAACTACCTTGGGAGGCGGCTGTGACGCTGTGAAAAAGTCACGGGAGATGAAATCCTCCCAAGCGATGCCCTGCTATGCCAACTGATGTAACACTATGATCTTGATCAAAGCGTAATGATATATACTTCTATGCTGCTGTGCTGGGCTCTTCTTCTGTACAAAAATCATCATCCTCTCTATGTTGCGATACATGAAGTACGGAATGTTCATCATACGTACCCTTGTGAAGTGCATCAACAAACGAGCATGGTACGCAAAGAGACGCGAGAATCTGCCCTCGCAACTGAAATACCAAATGATGAGTTTCATCAGTGGTGCAAACTCATCCCTCAGGAATCTGAAAGGAAAAACTCTGCCCAAGTGCCTCATATACCCAGGTTTGATGTATGGCTCATAGTGGAATTTCTCTAACTGCTGATGTTTGTTCCATTCCTCTCCTAAATTTGGTATGCCAGTGGCCTGAGCAATAGTCATTGGTGACAGAATGAAATCTACTCCAGCGAGATTTACACGGCCATCATGTAAATGTAGAACAAACAGACGAGCTAGTTCACGATGAAGCTGGGTTTGTGAAATCATTTCACAAAATCGAAAACATGACTGAACCCGAAAACAATCCATTGCAAGCGGACATGCCTGCAATTGAGCCAAAGAAGTAGGCTTCTCCCTGAGATGTTTACCACCTTTGCCACCTCTGTGAGGCCTCCGTGGCACATTACCCTCTGTTGTGGAATCACTATCAGACTCTTGCTCATAAACTGAATCTGTCTCTGACATGGCTTTGAACAAGATATTTGTAATATGGATGCTGATATAGGTGCAGTGAAGGCAAAGTTTTCATGTATGTTCAAAACCCAATAAATGTCACACATGTACCCAAGTATCACAGGAAAACAAAATCATAATGAGGATGACTCTGTTTTAATGGCATAAAAACTATCACTGTTTTGATCACAAGTAAGTTTGACAAATGAATACCAAATGCAGATGTATGGTATAATTTTATAATGATGGCCAAAATTTGTCAAAGGGGCAACAAGTATGGGACTGTGTTTTATGAACTGGAGAATAGGGACAACATGACAATAACCATAGTGACACAAATGGCCATGACAGTGGCAATAGAATGATGATGACAGCAGTGGTGATATTATGGTGATGGAGGCTATAGACTAGTCAACATAAGACTGTGCAAAAACATGAAAGGGCATGACAGCAGTGATAAGATGATAACTGAGGGCGTGAGGATCATGTACACAACGTGCCAGGGCATGAGCATATTTACCATTCAAGATTTTTCAAACTTTTCATAAAACTGTCCATATATTTTCAAAACCCTTAAGGAATTAATTTGCATGTGAATGTAGGGTTTATACATTTCTCTCCAAGCATGGCTTGTTTCCCAACATCAATAACATCACGACCATTGTTAAAAATCTACTGAGCAATGATAAAAACCTGTTTGCAAGTTGCTGGAGTCGATTTGAAACGAAACTGGGCGCAAAACAAAAGTTTCTGGGCTCTGTTGCTGTGTGGGTAGCGCCCCTGCCCAATGGGTAGCGCGCACCAAGTGGGTAGCACCTGTGTTATTTAACACTGGCCGTGGCGTTCAAGTGGGTAGCGCGCACCAAGTGGGTAGCGCGCACCACGTATGGGTAGCGCGCACTCCAAACTCTGTCAACAACTATGAAATCACAGCTTCGGCCTTCAAGAACTCCATTTCGACTTCTGCCTTGCGGATTTTTTTTGCAAATGATTTTGTTTGCCATGTTTATATATGAAGAAAATATCTCACCAAATCAGATTTGATTTCAAATTTGTTTGATAACCCTCTTTCATAATGTTTGGCATTTTGACATTTGGTCATTTAATACAATGTTTCTCTTTGGCTTTTCTGAGTTTTGGACTAAAAATACTTGTTTGTCTTTTGCAGGGATGCGGCACTTGGCTTTGGAAAAGATCAGAGGCTTGCACTGAAGCTTCTTATGATGAAATAAATACAATTATTACAAAAATGAAATTAGACAATTTCTAGTTCCAAAATAGAGTTTTGGACTAGAAATGTCTTCAAATGCTTTTGATGATAAAAATGTGAAATCAAAACTTGCGAAACCAACCTCATGGCCTGCGGGCTTTATGACATGTATGCACAGGACTCGAAAACCCTAGACTCTAGGACTAAAGACTCTTTTTAATGAAAACAATCATTAATGACTATGAATGAAATGACGATGACCTTCAGTGATTTTTGAGGAATTTGGTACAAGCATGAGGAAACACATGACGACCAGACCCCCTCGTCAGTCAGTGGCATGCTCCTAGCGAAATGAAACGAAGTGGAACAAGAGAGACACCTAAAAATGAATATGAAAAAAGCGAAATGATCTCTGACGGAGGGCTGTAAAGACCGACTCTAACATTGGCTCCAATGGGGATGGTGGCTCCATGGAGATGCCAAGAACGGCAGATCTCTGAGGCAGTCAGACAGTGCCTTCATCCATTGGGTGATGGAGTCATTATTTCAACTGATAAAACAAAAACTTTGGACATGTTTATTGACTGCAGATTTGACTAAAGACTGACTGAAATTTGACCAAAACTGACATGACTTTAAACTGAAAGACTGATAAAACTGACTTGACAAATTTCAAACCAACCAGCCTCCATCTCCAGAATTATAGCCTTCGCTCCGGGCCCCAGACTGAAGATGAGAGATCAGTACACACTTGCAATAAAACAGAAGTAAAACGATATATACAATGATGATGAAATCAACAGAAAATACTCAGAAGTGGTATCGCTTCAGCAACCGACCATTGATCGGTCCTCCAGGACAATCATCTCCATTCATTTCCTTGAGAAGAAAGGCGTTTTGACCACGATACGCTGCAATCTTAAAAGGACCCTTCCATAGGTTTTCAAATTTACCGTGCTTTCCCTTATCTTCATTTCGAGCATCCCATTTCAAAACCACCTCATCCAACTGAAACTTATCTGCTTTTTCCTTTCTGTCGTAAATCTTCTTTATGCGCTCCTGCAACTTGAAAGTATTTTGAAATACCTCTTCCCGTGTCTGCTGTAAATGAATCATCTGATTAATCCTCCGCTGCATGGGATCTTCCTCGCTACCAGCTTCCTGAAGCAATTTGACCACCAGGACAGCAAGTGAAGTAGGAAAAACCGTATCTATTCCGTACACCAACTTGAAAGGAGACATGCCAATAGACTTTTTCTGACTTACCCTATCAGCCCACAGTGCATTCACTAACTTCTTGTGCCAGCCCTTTTTGTTGATTTCCAGCAATTTCTTAATGATATTCACCAAGGATTTATTTGAAGATTCTGCCAAGCCATTCCCTTGTGGATGGTAGGCAGTCGAATGTCCCAAGCTGATATTGTACTTATAGCAAAATTCAACCATCCTCTTAGACTTGAAGGCCGCTGCATTATCTGTGATTATCTTACTAGGACACCCAAAACGTGACAGAATATTGTTTTCAAGAAAAGAGATAATTACCGCATCCATGGCCTGTCGAGTGGGAATCGCCTCGATCCACTTTGTGAAGTAGTCCGTAGCTGTCAATATCCATCTATGCTGTCCGGAAGATGCTGGGTGGATTTCCCCGATAAATTCCAATCCCCACTGCTGGAATGGTGCACTAAATTCAATTGGTTTGAGAGGCAAAGGCTGTAGTTTCTGCTTCCCTTCGAAAATTTAACACTCGTGACAATTCTTAACAGCCCTAAATACATCAGAAAACAAAGAAGGCCAATAATACCCTGCTCTTAGAATCTTATTCGCTGTGGTCTTCCAAAACAAATGGCCTCCGCAGTCACCTTTGTGAAAGTCCTCCAAAACTCTTTGAGCTTCCTCCTCTACCAAACAATTCAACAACACTCCCCCAAGGTCTTTCCAATACAATGCAGAATTCAATATACAAAATTTTGCAGCTCTCAACTTCAATGTTCTACTCTTATTTCTAGGCATCCCGGGAGGTGGAGACAAATTCTGAAGCACGTATAAAATGTCAGCATACCAAGGGGAAGAAACAAAAATATCAGATACCTGAACTGACGTACTTTCCTCATCTTCATCGGACATGGCAGCGATCAAATTTATATATAGAGCATGCAGATTTGTTTCAGCCATGAGCTTGGCGAGTCCTTTTCCTTTAATCAGCTTGGTCGGTTTAATCTCCACATCGTATTCTAACAACGCAGCGATCCACTTACCCCGTCTTCCCTCTGGATCTGCCTGTACCAAAACATCTTTAACTGCTGCGTTAGGAACGTATGCTATAATGTGGGAATGCAGTATATACACACGGAAATATTTCAAGGCCTTTACAAGCGCAAGTGCTTGTTTCTCAATAATGTTGTATTTCAATGCTCCGTCCCTTATAATCCGACTAAAAAAAGCAATGGGCTTCTCAACTCCATCCCTTTTTTGCATTAAAACAGCTGCCAATGTGTGCTCAGAAGCAAAGGAAAACAAAATGAAGTCCTGTGTGTAGTCCGGGCTGATTAAAATAGGAGTTGAAGAAAGAGCTAACTTTACCAAATTGAATGATTTCACCGCCTCTTCTTTCCACTTTACCTGATTGTCCTTTTTCAGCATGTTCGTGATTTCTCTAAGATGCTCTGCAAGATTTGGAATGAAACGACGCAGAAAATTCATTTTACCATTAAATGACTGTATTTATTTCTTGTTCCGGGGCTGTTCAATCTGTTGTATGGCTTCAACACGTGCAGGATCAACTCGAATGCCATCTTTCGATATGATGTGGCCAAGGAGCTTTCCTTCATCCATGGCGAAAAGGCTCTTTTTTGGATTCAGCGAAATGCCATATTTTCTGCACTTCTGGAAAACAATTTTCAAATGATATAAATGTTCCTCATCAAAATTTGAAAACACAGTTAAATCATCAAGGTAGACAACCAAAAATACATCTTTCTCGTTGGCAAAATCCATGTCCATTGCACGCTGAAAGGTGGCGCCTGCATTCTTCAAACCAAACGGCATTTTTGCATAATGAAACGTTCCCCAAGGAGTGGTGAACGCAGCCTTATCACGATCATCTTCATGTACTAAAATCTGATTATAACCTGAGTATCCGTCGAGTAGTGACATCCTTGATGCTCCAACTACTTGCTGCAATATATGGTCCATTTTTGGCAGCGGATAATTGTCTTTTAATGATACCTTATTCAAATTTCTGAAATCGATACATAAACGGATCTCACCTGTTTTCTTTCTCACGGGCACCAAATTTGATATCCAATCTAAAAATCGGATAGGCACAATGATTCCTGACTTATACAACCTGTTTACCTCTTTTTCAATCGATGGTAGCAGCTTTGGATTGATTCTCCTCAACTTTTGACAGAAAGGCTTCTGATTTGGTTTAATGGGGATAGTATGCTGAATGATGTTAGTGTCATATGTTTTTAGATCTGAGTAATCCCACGCAAAAGCATCAGAAAATGAAGACAACAATTTCACATACTCTGCCTTTACCTTTGGTGACAATGACTTTGATAACTTAACCATCTTGGGATTCTCAGCTGTCCCAATATTTACCTCTTCTACCCCTTTCTCTGTTAGCCTCAATGTCGGTTTGCGGGCTACATCGTCTTGATCAAACAGTTCTTCCAAAGGAATCAATCCCTTAGGAATGATGTTATCCTTAAGTTGCAGCACTTCCATTTGGTTTATTTTTATGTCATCATTACCATCATCATGTTCTGTATCTATGGAGGTGTCTTTAAACTTACCCTTATTCTGCAGAAATTCACTAATCTCCTCATCATCCTGAAAGACTTGCCAACATCGCTGATTGTCTGGAATGGTGGGGCGGTGTTTCACATGAATCTCGAACTTGTTGCTGGAATTCATTGGAATTTTAAGATTGCTTGCTGCCTTAGCAAGTCCATCAGCAACACCATTTTGTATGCGAGGCACACATGTCAAGGTATGATCAGAAAATAACTTCAGAATATCTAAAACTGCATTATGGTAAGCCCTCATGCGAGGATGCTTGGCCTGAAACTCACCTTTAACCTGCTTTATCACCAACTCTGAATCACCATACACTGCAATCCTTTTTGCTTTCAGCTTCTTAAGAATCTTAAGGCCAGCAATTAGAGCCTCATATTCCGCTTCATTATTAGAACAGTCAAATGCAAGCTTGTAGGAACACACTCTGACATTGCTTGGAACCTTATCCGGAGCGAAAAACGGACTACGAATCCAAACCCCAATTCCAGCACCGTCACTACCCACTGCGCCATCAAAATCCATGGTCCAAAGACCATCTTCATCGTCCTCTAAATGCTGAAATTGCGTCAGCTCTGTTTTTTCTGTTTGCTGCCCATTGTCTTCAGCTGATTGCTCCACAGTAGCTTGTTTCTCTCTTCTTTCTTTTTGCAGAATTTCTCTAAAATTCTTAGTGATTTCTAATATATCTCCCGCCTGAACTAATTGACTATCTATATCATTAAGACTATCAACAAATAAAACAAACGATTCTAAGTCGGTATGTACATAATTTACAGGATGATTGATAGGCTTCTCCTTGCTAGTTATCATGTATTTCATCTTCTGCTCTCGATATAACTTTCTCATTTGACCGAAGACTGGAATTGTAGCATAAGAGAAATCTAACTGAAGTGTACCTTTCAACTTTGCCCCCCAAGATCTTGAAAGGAGCATACCAAATCGTGGAGGAATGTCCGCCACCACCACGTCCATTAAGACATTCTTTGCTGGAATTTGATCTAAGCTTACAACCAAATATTTGATGAGTCCTATACACCTCACACGGCTGGAATCAAATGAATACAAATCATGATATTTTCTTGTAATGTCTAGTCCCAACTTTTCCATGATCGCCTTTAGCATCAAATTGTGCGAAGCACCCGAATCGAACATGGCATTGTGAAAAACATATTCATGCAACCTCAAACTGATATAAAAGGGAGGAACATCACTGTCAGGGGACTCACCATCTAATGCAAGCCCGAAAATCAATTCTGGCTGATCATCCTCAACATTTACCGTATCGAACATTGGATCAAAGTTCAGAATTTTGGAGACTTGACCGCGGTAGCTGCTGTTCTTCATGATTTCTGTCAAAGGAATAGATATTTTTAATTTGGAAATTTCATTTTCCAAACTAAATGTTGAAACTCTTTCAACCTCTTTGACCGGAACTTCCTTCTTTTCAGCCTTATCTTTCACTATGTTTGGCTGATTTACCTTTTCTGCTGATGATACTTGTTATACGTAAAAGCAATTTGTCACCGTCCTAACCATTTTCCATCCCGCACAATGGAGGACCCATTCCGTGACCTGTAGACAGTCATGCTTTGAAACCACCATCAATGCATCCCTTTCCGAATGTGATCTATATTTCTTCCTGAGACATCTCCTCGCAAATCATAAAAACATCCTTTTGCATCACATGCACAATACCAGACCCGCCACTGAGGAAAATCCTACACAGAGGTCGCGCCACTTGGCGCTCTGTCATAGAGCAGCAATCGCGCCACCCATTTTAAGGATTGTTTTTTAAATATGGATGGCGGAAGTTGAGTTCAAACAAACTCACAAACCACTACCTATCTTGAGTTGGGAGGTTTGGCTGCGGGAGTTCTATGGAAGGGAATTGGTTTTGCCACCTCCCATGGAACCTTCCTTGTTGATAGGGCCAATCCCATAATAATAGGGATCCCAACTCCCTCCTTCCCCATCTATATAAGCTTGCTCAAATCCATGGCAAGCTAGTCTTGAAGTGCTGAAGCTTTGCATCTCCCTATTCCCAAGTGCCTTTGTGCTGTAAAGAATCCCTTCTTTCTCTTAAGGCCCATTCAAGCGAGGAGACCATTGTTACGAGACTCTGGAGAGGTTTCCCTTTCCTTGGCGAGCTTTACGAGACGTGGACGACCGGAGACCCGTTCGAAGGAAGCTGCGACGTCAGAACTTGGTTGTAACTTCTATTCGTTTATCATTTTAATAGATGACTATGATTATGGTTCCACTCCTTTTTCCATCGTGTTAATGCGAGTAATATCTTTTCTGACCGATGTTTAGTTACGTATGCTGGTTCCTATGCTTGTATCTGTTCGTTTCTTCTGTGTGCAGGTGTTCATCCACGGAGATCGTGGAAGGATTGTGATCTGCCAGGGTTGAAGGACGGGGATATCTCTTCTTCAGATCGTAGCGTTGGAATCCAGGTAGGTTCCTATCCCAAACCTTTCATTCGTAATTAGGAGCTTGCGTCATAGCATTGTTTGTTTGTTGCTAGACCCCTGCTGGGCTAGTAGGGATCGCCTCTGTCCGCAGAGGGGATTTACCTCCTCAACAAATTGGCGACTCCACTGGGGAGCTTCCGGTTTTCCTTGTCTCGTTTATGATTGTTTCGCTTTGATTGTTTCTCCTTGCTTGATGAACCTTCTGGGTTGGATTCTTTCATTATTTTAGCTTCTTGGTTTGCTTAGCTTGTATTGGTCTGCTTTCAGAATAGCTTGTTTTTTAATTTTTATTGAAGAACTCGACTGGCGCGGTTTTTAACCCGACAGTCGCGCCACTTGGCGCTTGTTTCCTTTGTCTGTCTCGCGCCAATTGGCCTCTGGCGCCAGTTTCAAGTCCACAGTCGCGCCACCCCTGTGACTTTTTTTGAGTTTCTTCATTTTTGAGCTTTCTGGACTTGACCAGTATTTTTCTTCTTGATTTCTTGATTGTCTGAGTGTGTTGGAGTCTTGTTTGGCTGGAATTCACCGCTATCCTTTGGTTGTTTGCCTCTATCTACCGATTTCACGATTTGAGCCCTAGGGCATCTAGTGGCTTAGTGTATCGAGCCCTCCTTGGGAGTTTTGGTGTCTTGATTGTCCTGTCAACTTGTTGATTGATTCTCCACGCTCTCTTAACAGTCTTTGATTGTTTTGTTGCGTTTTTTGGGTGATTGTCCATTCCTTCATTCAGAATTCGTTTGTCTTGCTTTGGACCTAGATCACACGGTCCATCGGAAGCTTTTGAGTCTTTCTTTGCTTTGAGAGACTTTGGGTCGATTTGGGGATCTGATTGATTGCATTGTTGAGTGAATTTTGTTTGTTTCGCTCTTTTGGATATCATCTCTCAAATTGTTCCTTTTGTTTTCAGTGCATATTAGCCATTAAACATTGAAAACCAAAAAAAATCTCTTTTGTTTTGATTAATTAGTGCAAATTGTGATCTTTTCCATATCGCTAGTGATTAGTGTTTGAATGAAAAGTGTTCAATTGCATTAGTTGCATTAGAGACATTCTTGTTTGTATTCCATTCATTTCGTTTGCATAAAAGCTCTCAACTCTTATTTAACTAGTTTTCATCGAACGAAATGTTGCACTGTGGCATATAGCTTGCATTTAGGAGTCTTTCGAGACACTACATACGATAGGGCCTGGAAATTGAAACTTAATTGAAGATCAACCGTAAAATTTATTCAATTAACCTAAGGCAACATTGGAACTTAACGAAACATATTTAGAAGGTCTAGGCTAGAGACGTGTTCTGGCATCGTTAAACCTAGCAGCTGTCGTTCGCCTGTTGGCTTTAGACAGCGCTAGTACGGACTTGCGCTCCCCGTACCGTCGCGTATATAAAGGGAGACCCCTCTAGGTTTTCAATCCTTTATCCACAGGAAGCCGAGTCTGCCGCCCTATACCCGTGATACACCGAACACAGCATTCGGGGAGACTACCTGCACGTATGGAAAGTCCTTGGTCGATTTCTGTTTCATTATTTGAAACCAAGGTGTATATTGCAGTTCACGGATATTTGGTACACCCTTTGTGCCTAGTTTTTCCTGAGCGGTCATTTGGTCTTTTCTGACTCCCTAAACTTGAAAAGACCGTCAAGCGCTTGTCCTTTCACGCTTGTGTCAACTCTGAAAGAGATAGAGTCATCTTTTTATCGTTTCTCGACTCTTGAAACATGAAACGGTAGGATTTGTTTATTTTCCAATGTGGTAAAATCAATCTCCCACGATTACACACCCATTTAGATATTGCTTGTGACTGTTTGATCGTGTGTCTTAACTCGTTTTCAGCCCGTGTGTGTGTTTGCTCTCTTCTTCTAGTCTTTTGCCACGGTGGCGGAACCTTCGGTTTCGTCTACTAGTAGTCCTTACACGGACGATTCTTCAGAGGCTTCTCAGCCTTCTGTTGAACCACAGCAGCCTGTTGTTTCCGAGTTCCCTGACGGGGGACCGGTCCTCGCCGAACAACCCTTTGGAGAACCAGTTGAGTTCAACTGGCCCTTTTCGGACCCTGTGTCCGAATTGAGATTAGGAGCTGATTTCCTTTCTCTTACATCGGGTTCACCGTTTGTTGCTGCTGTTTTTCCTCCTAGTCCTCGCCGTCTTCTGCGTGATTTAACGGCAGGATCAACCATGAGTGATTCTCGTGAGGAAATTCCAGATCCGATGACTATCGCCGCATCACATTGGGAGATCGTTTGAGGGAGACGACATCGAGTCAAGCACACATCGTCACCGTCCTCTTACCGCAGTGGGATATAGATCTCGCGATTATCTCGCGTGTCGCCTATGGGAATATCGTCTCCCGCTTCGAGGCCACCGCCACCACGCCGGGTGTCTCCCTTCGGCCCGTCACTGCTCCCGTGCGCCCATCGTTTTGTGTAGTCGCTCTTCTTCTCGTTGTCTCGCCTACTGTACGGGGCCAACTCCTGAAGACATTTATCTAGCTACTGCTATACCGGAGAATATCTCTCCGGAGAAGTATCGGTTGTTTTTACAGCAGCCGAACGCCGGGGCTGGACAAATCCCCCAAGATCCTTACCGATCTTTCTTTTCGCACTATGCACAGGATGACACTCCCGTGTATGGTTTCCCGGGTCAGCTTGATGAGCATGGGGACATTTTGCATCTTCCTGCTCCTGAGGCTTATCTGTATGCTCAAGGTTTACCGTACAACCAGGCTCAGAACCTGCAGGCACAGCCTTTTCAAGGCCAACCTGCAGGCCAACATGGCTATCAGTACGACCCGCAGGGACAGCCCAATCAAGGCTACCCTGCGGGCCAGCAAGGGCCATTCTATAATCCACAAGGACCGTATTATAACCCTGCTGGTCAACCTGCTCAGCCTCAGCCGGGGTATCAACAGGGACCGGCCTATGGTCCTGGGGGGCAAATCCAGCATTCTTTACCGATGCAACCGCAGTATCCTGTTGTCTCTAACGTTGCATATCAGCCAGGACCACTTTATGGTTCTGCTTCAGGTCAAACTGGTTTCCAGCAAGCACCTGGTCCTGTTCCACCACCAGGCCAACCGGGTCATCCGGTACAACCTGGTGTCCCGCCTCCAGGCCAACCAGCTTATTCGGTGCAACCTGGGGCTCACTTACAACCAGGTCAACCTGCGCAACCAGCGCCGCCTGTTTATCCGGGCCAACCTGTTCATTCAGGGCCGCCCCTTCACTCGGGCCAACCTGTTCATTCAGGACCGCCCCTTCACTCGGGCCAACCTGTTCATTCAGGGCCGCCCCCTCACTCGGGTCAACCTGTTCATTCAGGGCAGCCCTCTCATTCCGTTCACTCTGCTCAACAGCCTGCTCATTCAATGCCGCAGCCCAATCAACAGCTGCGCCCTACGTACCAGGCTCCGCAGGGTTCCACTTATCAGCAGTCTACTCATCCTCAGAGTGGTTATTATCCTCATGGTCAATCTCAACCGAACTATAACCACTCTGGAGGCTCTCAGTATCCTCCTCCTCCTCACGGTTCTAACTATGCTCAGCAGCCAAATCCAAACACTGCTTATACGGGGCAGACGCCTAATCAGGGCCCGAACCCTGGTTATCAGGCCCCACACAATGGTTACCAGCAACCAAATCAGTCTGGCTATACGAATTATGCCCCTCACGGTCATAATCCTACGGGACAGAACCCATGGGGGCAGGGATATTCACAACCATCGTGGAGCATGGGTACCGGACCTTATTCTGGGACTGGCATGGGAATTAACCCTCCATTGCTGTTCCTGGCTACCTTGGATCTGCCGGACGTTTCAAAGTTGACCAATGATCCGATTTCTAATAATCCATATTGGCCTCCGGTTCCAACCAAGATACCAGGAGATTGTCCCAAGTTTGAGGGCAAATCTGGCGAAGACCCCCAGGCGCATGTGATGACGTATCACCTCTGGTGTTCGTCTAACTCTTGGACTGACGATTCGGTTCATCTGCGTCTTTTCCAGCGTACTTTAATAGGAGCTGCTGCTAAGTGGTACATAGAGCTATCCCGTGGTATTTTTCAGGATTTCAACTCGTTAGCTATGGCTTTCCTCAAGCATTTCCAGTTACCAGTCCGGTATGAGACTGGGACGCACCTCCTGTCTTCCCTGAAGCAGGACTCGGCCACTCACATCTCGGATCACATCCATGAGTGGCGGCGCCGTCGTCGACTGATCAAGTTTCACATACCTGATCAGATTTTGACTCACTGGTTCACAACCTCATTTGTGAATAAAATCGCTCAGGATATCGCGATGGGAGCGTGTGTGACGGAAGAACAAGCTATCGCGCGTGCCAAGTATCTGGATCTTGTTTATTCACAATCTGGCACGCTTTATGACATCCTGCCTGATGCTCCATGGCCCGGAGCCAAAAAGACCCCGCCTACCCCTACGGTGGATGGCGTCATTGGTTCCGTCTCTCAAAATTCGAAGAAGTCTTCGAATGGGAAGCAGAAGGCTAATTCTTCCAACCATACCTCTGCTAATCCCGCCTCATCCGATTCTGGTAAATCCGCGGAGGTAAATGCTGTTCAGGCCAATCCTGCAGACAAATCCTCCAAGGGGAAGAAGAAGGGCAAAGGCAAATCAAAATCTGATGCCCCGAAACCAGAATCTAAAACTCGAACTGAGGATGGCTCCCAACGTAAGCCGAAATTCCCTTGTCTCATCTGTGAAGGTGATCATTACACTAAGGATTGTCCACGACGATCCGAAATCAGTCAACTTCTTAAAGGCTCAAAGGGAACTCCGGCTGTTTTAAAAGAGCCGTTTCCATCTCAGCAGACCCAGATGGTCGAACAAGGTTCATCATCTGCACCGGTTGGGTCTCAGGTTTTCATGATGAAGACTAATGCACCTATCACTATCGCTACGAGGTCCAAGGATTACAATAATCAGCAGCAGGCACCCGGGAAGGCAGTGGCGAAAGGACCGCCTCCCCCACCTGCTTCTGGTTCATTGGAAATCGAGAAGCCGACTCTCGAACCCGTTGTGAAGCCACCTACCAAGGGTGTTCTTCGGAGATCCTCTTATAATCCAAATGCTCGTGCCGCTCAACATTACAGTATTGTTGAGGATCTGGCACAGGCGCCATGTGCTATGTCCGCACTTGAGGTTCTTCAAAGTTGTCCTTCACAACGGAAGGCTTTACTGTCTGCCATCGGTGGTATCGATCCCGCCGACTCGAGCCTTCTCACCTTTGATCTGGAGAATTTTACTCCCCGGCTTCCACATCAAATTGCTTTGGTTATTCAAGTCGGGATTAACGGTCTGAACGTTCACAGAGCCGTCGTAGATGAGGGTGCATCTACTTGTGTTATGTCCTCCGCTTGTTGGAAAGCCATCGGTTCTCCAACCTTATCGTCATCTCCCAATGCCCTTGAGGCATTTGATGGCCGGGAATCTAAACCCCTGGGAGTTCTCGAGAGTCTGGCGATTACATTACAGGGAAAAACTGTCAACGTGGAAGTAGAAGTGGTTGACGCTAAACTCAACTAAAATATACTTCTTGGCCGCAGCTGGACCCATGCCATGCTCTGCGTGCCGTCTACTGTCTTTCGATTCATCAAGTTCCCTCACGAGGGCAAGATTGTCACAGTAGACCAGTTGTCATTTTTTACCTCGAGCTCCGAGAACAACGTGCCGTATGTGGATCAAATTCCGAATCCCCCAGATAGCATAGGACCTGGTCTCTTCAAAGACCCAGTCCTCATGGGTATTTTCCCTGCACCGCCACCGAATACCGCTCAAGTCAACATGCTGTCCAGGACTGATGACCCCTGGCTCATTCCTACACCTGAGCAGGTATATGAGTTTGGAGAATCCATGCCTTTAACGTCAGTAGAGATCAGCTACTGTGAGATTGTTGACGCATCGGACCCTCCGCCTCCTCAGCATGCTCCGATGAGCATGGCTCTTGACGTCTACTCACAATCCCCCTGGCTTGGTCAGGCTGATTCGCCTGATCCTCTTAGAGAGACTTTTCCTTCAGATGAGGCTATCATCGAAACTATGTCTCTCGAGGAGCTACCCTGGGGCGATGGGCATCATCGTTCCTCGTTTATGCCTAGCTTGGGGGCAATGACTGATTGTCTGGAGCGCTATGCTACTCAGGTTCCTTCCCCGCCTCTTCAAACACCGATCTTGACACACGAGGTCTTTTCGGAGGGCAATCTGAGTAACATTACTCAAACAGTTCCTATCAACATCTCTGTTAAACCAGGGATTGTTGAGAACATTTATGTGGGTGTGACTTGTTCTCCTAGGGAGATTCAAGTCTGTACCGAGCTTTTCGAATAATGAAGCACGATGCAACGAGGACGGTTCCTTTAAGTGTGTCAACCTCGTTAAAACAATGAAACATGAGCATGTCCAATTCGAGTTTTGATAGATTTAGTTCAAAATCTCTTTTGTTTTCAACCTTCACTCTATTTTCTATAGACTGAAGCTTGGGGGGCATGCACCTCGAATTGAGACATCATGCCGGGGGCATGCCCGTCTTGTGTGTACATAGGTGTGTGATTGTCATTTGTGTGCATGGTGTGGTGTGCTTTGTAAACATCTTTCTGCTGATCGGGTCTTCCTGGTTGTGCAGATGTCTATTCATCCATTTGTTGGTTTCGCGGATGGTGCCTCCCACAGTACCAGGAATCTGTCTTCCGCAGCCTGGGTAATTTATGATCCTGCTGGTGAGTTGATTGACCTGCAAGGCGTGTGTTTAGGACGTACCACGAACAATATCGCGGAATATAGCGCCGTGTTGGAATTATTAACCGAGGCAGTAAACCTTGGTATCCGTGAATTGCTCGTGTACCTAGATTCACAACTTGTAGTGTTACAACTGAACGGACACTATTCGGTAAGAAACCCGTCCATTTTACGTCTGTATTTGCGTATTCGATTACTGGAAAGGAATTTTGATTACATTACATATCATCATATACCCAGACATTTGAATACATTAACAGATGCAGTAGCAAATTTGGTGTTAGATAGGCATTTGCGCAATTTATAAATCATCATCACATGTAAAGAAGACTCATCCAGAAATAGATATGCATATATATATATATCGAAATGTTTACATAAGAGTGTGTCACATAAAACTCAAAAAAATATACATAATTGTCTTAATACATCCGGAGACACTGTGTCTCTCAAAAATAGGAGTAGCATAAATCCTAGAGACTAGTCTGCATGGTGCTCATGATAGCACGTCACTGCACGTACTAGCCGCCTCAGGATTCGGTGGAGTCGGTTTGGAACTCCCACCGTATGGCGCTGGTAATCCATCGGTACATCTGACAGCCGGGCATAGTCTGGGATCCCATGGGCAATCCCCTCGAGGTTCTGGACCAGTGCTTCTCCTCCAGAGCCTTCCCCCTGAATCTCAGGGGCGAGTTGTGTCCTCCGGGAGATAGGAGACATCCCGGCTGGTCTCTCAGGTCCTACATCTGCATGCATATATAATTGTGTTAAGACAAGTGTGTATTAACAAAAAAAAACATATAAACATAAAATCAAAATATGAGGTCTTACCCAGCTCTTCATCCCAGTCGTCTCCTTCTGGTAGCGGGAGATCTGGGTCCCCTGTAAAGTCAGTTCCCGAATAGGGCCAATCTTCCACAACGATAAGTTGGCGCCGTAGCCACCTGAAGAACTCGGGCTTCCAGGACATCTGTTGCCCGCCTCCAGATCTGGGCATCAGTGCTGCCCAACGAGCCATTCTCGGCTCTCGTGGTACCGGACTCGCCACATGGGCCTCTTGGCCCTGGAAGGTTGGTATGCGTTCCAGAATGAACGATACCAAGATGGAACCATAGCCGAACTGCTTCAGTTTCCCCTGTTTACACTTGGTGAGCTGCCTTTTCATGTTGATCGTGACGGCTGTTGCCCAATCATACAGTCGGGGACCCATGCATTCTGAGGCTAGTAAGAGTTGAGTCTTTGTAGCCTCATGCGGTGCCTGCGATCCAGCAGCCCGCGTAATGGTGTGGAGTACAACTCTCAGTGCTAGATCAGGGATGGTTGAGATGTATACCTTCTTACTCCCTGTTCCTGTTTGTGCCCCATGGCACACCCGCGCCATTACTTCTTCCATCTTTTCCCCTGATGGTCTGCTCCCAGTCAGTACAGGGATTGGACCCCTGCGGGATAATCCAGTGATGAAATAAATGTCAGTGACCTCCAATTCCAACACCTGGTCTCGTATTCTGAATACTTGGTCATTTTCATCCCAGAGGTTGATCAGATATTGGAGGAGCTCAGGCTGAGCTCGTAAGCATGGCGTGAGGAAGAACTTTTTCAAGCCACAGTCTCTCAGAGCATTCATACATGCTTGGCTTTGCATGGCCTCTTCGTCCTCATCTCCGTGTTCTCGTTCGTTCCATTCAATTGCCATTCTGACTGTTTATCTGCATTCACATGGTTCAAAGCCCTTGATTAGATCTTTTGTGAGTTTCAAAATTCAAGAAATTTGGCATAAATATCGGAATTTTAGGCGAAAATTTGGGTTCCGCCGCTGGCGCGACTGTTTTGCTAACAGTCGCGCCAGGTGGCGCGGGCCCTTTGGTAAAAAGAGCTCAGTGGCGCGGGTCCGTGCCCGATACCCGCGCCACTGGGCCCGGCCCTAAAATTTCAAAAGTGCCCTTACAGAGCTGATTTATGAAGGGAAATCATTAAAAAATGTATGGAAAGAAAGAGAAAAGGAGCGCCTCTTACCTGTCACAGACGAGACGCTGAATGGTTGCCTGGATTGGTCGCAATCACCGTCGGAAGATTCTGCTCCAAATGGACCACTGTTGCTCTCCACAAGGTAAATAGTAAAAAGTAATTTTATTTTTTACCATTAGACATATTTATAACTTTTCGACGTTAAATGAGCTTTAAAAGTTATTTTTTGTCAAATATTTGCATGTATTATGTCGGAAATGGATTTTACGCTTGTTGGGTATGTGCAGCGGCAGGTTTTTGCGACTTAAAAGGTGGAAACGAGTTGTATTTTATACTTTTTCGGACTCGGTAAATACACGAAAAAGTCACTCGGGAGTCATCTTTCAGCTCTTTTCTGACTCTCTAAATATGAAAAGATCGCCGAGGCCCTTGTCGTTTCGATCTCGTTAAAATGGACACGAATCGACATTCACCCAGTATAAGTTTAACCCTTTTTCGGGCTGGGATGGATCGATTACGAAAAGGAATACCCTAGCCTATCACGACTAGGAGGTTTTCCCGGATATTGTTTTCTACCTTTTCGGATCTGGGAAACTATTTACGAAAAGGGACCCGTGGAGTTTTCTTTTCTGCTGTCTTTTCAAACTCTCTAAACATGAAAAGACGCCGAGTTCTTCCTTTGTCAGACTCGTTAAACCCTGATGACATTGGATTCCGTCGAAATGACGTTCTCCGAGTTTCTCCTTCCTAGGACTCGTTAAATGCACTAGGATGGATTCGCCCGAAGGGCGGATTTATATGACAAGCATATGGTATCCTCTTCAAGCTTGTGTAAAAATAAAGAGGTACTCACCGAAATGGTGGGGGAAAAATGGAACCATCGTCGTTGTCGTCGGCAGTATGTCGCTCTTGAACATGGCACTTGTCTGCATTCGTGTCGGGTTGGGGACATCTCACCTCGTTGCTTCACTTTGCTTCCATGGGTTTGGGTAATCTCTTTTGACCTCTCATCTGTTCACTGCCTCGTCGCCATGACCTTTGATCCGTTGATGTCAAATACTGCCAAGTCCATTGTCGTGCCGTTCATGTGTTCAAGAGAAGTTGGCCTCTGCAAACATCAACCTTCCTCTGTTTCTCATATGGTCCTGATTCACAACAAAACATTATGTTCCTCTGTCTCGTGTCGATGATGTGGGAATCATTATGGCCCACCTTTGATCAAGGTCACTTCCTGTCGACTTCAACTCATTATCCAGGAAGTTGGTCTAGAGACTCCTGATGGTACCTTGGAGCCTGCATGCCTTAATGGCAGGTTCGTCGCATTCGACGAGAGGTTTTAATTATTGGCCTCCGATCGGATGATTCTGCGGGTGTTCGACGTCAGCTCATTTATTCACACGCCGGTAGATTGTACCTGTAGTACCTTGAGGACCATCGTCATTATTGGTGGTTTCTCTCGCGTCTGTTAACAGCTTTCATCATTGGCTGGTAATCAGACGATGTTCTTCCATGTTCGACATCAGCTCACACATTCGCATGCTAGAACTTGTACTTGTTTGGGTCGAGATGGAGCGCAAGACCCTGGATTGTGTCTGTTGTAATCCAGGCTGCGATTGTGGATTATTATCATTATGTACATGACTCACTGATTGGATGGCTGCGACCATACCTGAGTCTATTTATTTGATCTTAGTTGGATGGCTGCGCCCATACCCTGGATCCGGATCATAGCATACTCTGTTTCGAATGGCTGCGTCCATACCACTTATACATCATGTACTTGAGATATCAGTTGTATCTTTCTGCGCAGGTTTTCCGACGGCGGGCCTTCAGTTGGACATGTTCTCGTAAAGCATTTCACCCCTCTCACTCTCGGGCCTCATACTTTAGGGGGCATCTGTTATACAGTAATTTGTCACCGTCCTAACCATTTTCCATCCCGCACAATGGAGGACCCATTCCGTGACCTGTAGACATTGTCATGCTTTGAAATCACCATCAATGCATCCCTCTGAATGTGAGCTATATTTTCCCTTGAGACATCTCCTTGCAGAAATCATAAAAAACATCCCTTTTTGCATTGGCGCGGTCAGTCAGTTCAGGACCCGCGCCACTGAGGAAAATCCTACACAGAGGTCGCGCCACTTGGCGCTCTGTCATAGAGCAGCAATCGCGCCACCCATTTTAAGGATTGTTTTTTAAATATGGATGGCGGAAGTTGAGTTCAAACAAACTCACAAACCACTACCTATCTTGAGTTGGGAGGTTTGGCTGCGGGAGTTCTATGGAAGGGAATTGGTTTTGCCACCTCCCATGGAACCTTCCTTGTTGATAGGGCCAATCCCATAATAATAGGGATCTCAACTCCCTCCTTCCCCATCTATATAAGCTTGCTCAAATCCATGGCAAGCTAGTCTTGAAGTGCTGAAGCTTTGCATCTCCCTATTCCCAAGTGCCTTTGTGTTGTAAAGAATCCCTTCTTTCCCTTAAGGCCCATTCAAGTGAGGAGACCATTGTTACGAGACTCTGGATAGGTTTCCCTTTCCCTTGGCGAGCTTTGCGAGACGTGGACGACCGGAGACCCGTTCGAAGGAGGCTGCAACGTCAGAACTTGGTTGTAACTTCTATTCGTTTATCATTTTAATAGATGACTATGATTATGGTTCCACTCCGTTTTCCATTGTGTTAATGCGAGTAATATCTTTTCTGACCGATGTTTAGTTACGCATGCTGGTTCCTATGCTTGTATCTGTTCGTTTCTTCTATGTGCAGGTGTTCATCCACAGAGATCGTGGAAGGATTGTGATCTGCCAGGACTGAAGGACGGGGACACTTCTTCTTCAGATTGTAGCGTTGGAATCCAGGTAGGTTCCTATCCCAAACCTTTCATTCGTAATTAGGAGCTTGCGTCATAGCATTGTTTGTTTGTTGCTAGACCCCTGCTGGGCTAGTAGGGATCGCCTCTGTCCGCAGAGGGGATTTACCTCCTCAACAATACTTTACTAGCTGCGGGATCAATTATCTCTTTTCCTTTCTTCTGTGGTATCGGTGAATCTGCCTTTGGTGCTGAAGCTTCTTTTTGTTTCTGAATTGGATTTATGGGCACATCTCGGTTTCTCAATGAGTATTGTTTCTGTTGAGCGGACAAAGAATTCAAATATCCTCTTTGGTAATCATCTGACTCTTCCTCTAACTCCACATCATTTGCTAAAATGAAATCTTCATCTTTCTGTGTAGCTGAACTTTCTCCATATTCTTCATCCTCAGTAATATAAATAGGCAAATCATCGAGAGTGAAGAAATGATTTTGCTCACCTGCTACATCATCATCATCGTCTGAATCTTGACTCACAAAATTCTGCAAAAGAGGTGTCTTGATCTGCTGTTGGGCTGTCGGCTCTTGTGGTCTTTGTTCACGCTGCTTTATTCTGAACTGTGGCTGCTGCTGGCCACGATAGTTTGGATTCCGAATCTGCGTTTCTGGTTTGTCAAGTGTCATCCTTTTGAACATTTTTTCCATCTCACGAAGCAAGTGTTGTTCGGATGTAGATGAGGAAGGCTCTTCCTTTATAGTCACTCTTTTCTCTGCTTTCAACCGTGCTCTCTTATCGTTCAGATTTGCCTCAACACTAACGGCAATCTTCTGCATATCTTCTAAGGTAGGCGGATCTCTGTCACGTAGTGAATAAGCCATCTCCAGATCAAAACCATCCGGGAATTTAAGAAGAGCTGACTTTTTAGACGGTCTTAAGTCATCTGGAATTGCATTATACATTGTATTGAATCTGATAATATAATCCTGAACGGACTCACCAGGATTACGCTTGATGTTTGTATACTCTGAAGTGATCTGCAGCGGATCTTTTTTCATCTCCCATCGATCTAAAAATTGTGTCTGAAGCTCTTGCAATGTATTGATACTTCTGGCCTGTAGAGCTCTGAACCATTTACGAACCTCTCCTCCAAAAGTCTGGGCAAACAATCTCATTGAAACATTTTCTGCATCAATTTCATGCAGGTCCAAAAAGTCTGTCATCCGGACAATATGTTGTTGAGCTGATATACTTTGTGGTGTACCATCAAATATGGGAATCTTGCTCTGGTAATCAGCAGGCATAGGATCTAAATTGGCCGGAAAAGCAAGAGGTGCAAATCTGGCTGCCATGACTCTTGGCGGATTTATAATCTGCTGTCTCGGAGATATAGGAGGACTGGGAGCAGTAGGTGAACGAGGTGTATACGGTGGAGACGGAGGTGAAACTACTGCTGATTGCTGATCAGAAATCTCAGGTTGAATGGGAATGGTAGGGATAAAGGAAGGTTCAGTGGGAGTCCGTGAACTAGATGCAAATTCAGATGGTCCAAGAGTTTGTGAAGCAGATTCAGTGAATTCGGGAGTGTTGGTAGCCACAATGGAATCTTGCAATTGTCTGTCCAACTGATATGAAACAAATATGAATTGAAAATATTCAAAAAACAGTGGATCCGGAACTAATCTTGATAATTCAGTTTCAGAAAAATTTACGAATAAGGATGTTTCAAATCGTTCATCAAAAGGAATTTCATCAACATATATAATTTTCACAGGACAGGATGCAGATCTAGAAAGCGATCTAGAACTTACAGAACTCTCTTGACTTTCTCTTTCAGAACTTTCTTGACTTCCTTGTCTTCTAAGGATCCTAGGAATCAGATTTGGATTTTCAAATACCGTTGGTGGATTAGGGTCAGGATTTGACCTAGTATTCCTGAAGCTAGTGTATTGATCTATTTGGGAAAAATTTCAAGGAACACAATCAATTATCTTCAGCCTGTCGACTTCTAGACTCAATCATCCAAAGGTCTAGAACGAACAAGTATACTGGGGTGACTCGCAAATCAAGTGCTGCATTCACAAGTTTACCGGAGATCGACTGAAGCAGCGTTTATCTACTACCGCTTATGCATAGCAAAAGCGTTTCGAAAGCTACCTGGCGTGACTTCAGACTCCGTCTAAGACTTATGAAACAAACACATCAACAAGAAAACCATTGAGATTTTGTATTCCCCAGTATGGTCGCCACTATGTTAGCGCTCAAATCTACCTTAGGCTGAAATAAGGTAAAACTCAAGGCTACATCAAACCACGCTCAGCCTCGTAGCTAGCCCTACGAGGGCAGGAGAGGGCTCTCTCCGGTTCTATCTCGGCAAAGGATCTTCAAAGGGGCTGAGATGACTTATAATGAAAAATGAATACTGATTTTAGGCTAGTAAAGAGATAGGAATGTTTGATTTTGATTTTTTTGGGTTTTCGTTGGAGAAATGGGAAAAAACAATTTTGGGTCCGGGGATAAGGTCAGATCTTTGCAGATTTCGAGTTGGGGCGAGGTAGGCAATAGTATTAATGCTTTTGATTGGATATATGGATGGATCAGAATGAAAAGGAGCTAAAAAGGGCAAGGATGAACATGGATCCTTTTCAAACAGGCGAAAACATGAAAAACTAAATGAATTCAAAGGCAGAGCACTGTGAACAATGGATTCAACCTCATCTACTCATTCATTTAATTTAAGAAGCATAAGTGAGAAATGGCATACATTAAACATGAAGGAACTTACAATAAACTGAGAGAAAACACCATTAAGAACTGAAAGCCACAAAGAATCCCAACAGGTGCTGCAAAACCTCTGATCTTTCCTTAGCCAAAATATGAAGAATATGTACAATGTGTGCCAAAAGTTTCCCAAGAGTCCAACCTGTAGAATGTCTCACAAATTACAATATATAGATCACTCTAACCCCTCCCCACACTCTAGGGGTCGAAATCCTCCTTCTAGGAGCAGTTCCAACAAATTCTAATCAAGGAGCTAAAATCTAGGCAGCTAACAACTTGCCTCTAAAAGAGTGGAAACTGATTCATTTACATGATTTTCACTTTTTGAGAGTGAATCTTCTATAATAGGTAAAAATGAGCCAAAGTTACATGTCAACCATCAATTTACATCATGAAAACCCAAAAATTTCATCCACAAGAAAAACTGGTCCCAACTGGCCGAAATTCTGAGCTGGAAGTTGAAAATTCAGCCAAAAATTTAAGTGGCTAGCGCGCCTGAACTGAGTGGGTAGCGCACCTTTCAGCCTGATTTTGAGGCACTTCCCGGCATCCAAATTGAGCTCATGATAGCTCGTTGGAAATCCCTGGATGTTGGCTATCCAACCCAAGTAGAATGTCCCAATTTGGTGCTCATTTTCCCCTCCAAAACTTCATTCTCCCAGAAGTACTTCCTGCTGGTGCAAAAGGTGGCAGCAAGGTGGTTTTCATGGTGTTTTTGAGCTTTTTGACCATCCAGAATCTGATGAAATGCTTCGGAAAAGCCTGAGGATGCGTAAATTACCATGAAAAATCCAAAAATGCAAATATTTCCTTCAGCAAGTGTCCCAAAAAAAAGTGAGCATATGGGTGCGCTACCCGCTTAACTGAAAAACCTGTTTTTAGACCAAAATATTTCAAAATGACAAAAATTTCTCCAAATTTGATCAAATTTGGAGTGAAGACCCTCCATCATGTATCATGCCCAACCAATGAAGCCTCGGCCAAAATCCAGAGTGGATCATGCCTTTTCCGCCGTTTTAGTGCTTCGCTCAACCTCCTCTTCAGGATCTTCATTCTCGCTTTGCAGACATGCATGCGAGCCCAATAATGGCCTTTCATGTGACGAAGCATATCTTTCTCTTTGTTAGCCTTTTCCAACAACTTCTCTAGATGAATGTTAACATGCGTGAGTTCAGTCTCTCGCTCAACTGGTGTCATATCACCTGGTCTCTTCCGGTCCAATTGTCGATCCTCACGGATTCGACGCAGCTCATAAAGTGTGTGCTCATCCTCTAGCTGTTTGTTGCGCTGCTCCAGATAGTTTATCACCCATTGATCCTTCTGCAACTGATATTTCAGCATGTCATTCTGGGCCCTCTGCTCCTGGATGATCTCCCTCAGTTTTGAGCTAGGAGAGCTCGCATCAACATCAATGATTGTGAAATCTGTGTCCCGGCCTCCTGATGGGCCCTCATCATGCATGGACATCTTGCCCCTGTCCTGGATCTGTACATGTGCTGAAGAAGAAGGTGAGACCCCTTCCACATCATGTGGAGATAATACTCGCTCTGCTGATGAAGTCGGCAAGACCCCTTCCACCCTGGGTGGAGATAATACTCGCCGTGTAGCTGCAAATAAGGCCCCGTGGCCTCGCTGATATGTCACAAACAATGGAGTGCTGATATGCTCAATCTCAGGAATGCCAGGCTGGTGTGAAGGATCTCCTGCATCATGAACTACCTCGGGAGGCGGCTGTGACGCTGTGAAAAAGTCGCGGGAGATGAAATCCTCCCAAGCGATGCCCTGCTGTGCCAACTGATGTGACACTATGATCTTGATCAAAGCGTAATGATATATACTTCTATGCTGCTATGCTGGGCTCTTCTTCTGTACAAAAATCATCATCCTCTCTATGTTTCGATACATGAAATACGGAATGTTCATCATACGTACCCTTGTGAAGTGCATCAACAAACGAACATGGTACGCAAAGAGACTTGTGAATCTGCCCTCGCAACTGAAATACCGAATGATGAGTTTCATCAGCGGTGCAAACTCATCCCTCAGGAATCTGAAAGGAAAAACTCTGCCCAAGTGCCTCATATACCCAGGTTTGATGTATGGCTCATAGTGGAATTTCTCTAAATGCTGACGTTTGTTCCATTCCTCTCCTAGATTTGGTATGCCAGTGGCCTAAGCAATAGTCATTGGTGACAGAATGAAATCTACTCCAGCGAGATTTACACGGCCATCATGTAAATGTAGAACAAACAGACGAGCTAGTTCACGATGAAGCTGGGTTTGTGAAATCATCTCACAGAATCGAAAACATGACTGATGCCGAAAACAATCCATTGCAAGCGGACATGCCTGCAATTGAGCCAAAGAAGTAGGCTCCTCCCTGAGATGTTTACCACCTTTGCCACCTTTATGAGGTCTCCGTGGCACATTACCCTCTGCTGTGGAATCACTGTCAGACTCCTGCTCATAAACTGAATCTGTTTCTGACATGGCTCTGAAAGAAGTTGTCTGCAATATGTATGCTGATATAGGTGCAGTGAAGGTAAAATTTTAATGTATGTTCAAAACCCAATAAATGTCACACATGTACCCAAGTATCAAAGGAAAACAAAATCATCATGAGGATGGCTCTGTTTTAATGGCATAAAAACTATCACTGTTTTGATCACAAGTAAATTTGACAAATGAGTACCAAATGCAACTGTATGGTACAACTTTATAATGATGGCCAAAATTTGTCAAAGGAGCAAACAAGTATGGGACTGTGTTTTATGAACTGGAGAATAGGGACAACATGACAATAACCATAGTGACACAAATGGCCATGACAGTGGCAATAGAATGATGATGACAGCAGTGGTGATATTATGGTGATGGAGGCTATAGACTAGTCAACATAAGACTGTGCAAAAACATGAAAGGGCATGACAGCAGTGATAAGATGATAACTGAGGGCGTGAGGATCATGTACACAACGTGCCAGGGCATGAGCATATTTACCATTCAAGATTTTTCAAACTTTTCATAAAACTGTCCATATATTTTCAAAACCCTTAAGGAATTAATTTGCATGTGAATGTAGGGTTTATACATTTCTCTCCAAGCATGGCTTGTTTCCCAACATCAATAACATCACGACCATTGTTAAAAATCTACTGAGCAATGATAAAAACCTGTTTGCAAGTTGCTGGAGTCGATTTGAAAC
Source organism: Pinus albicaulis (assembly GCA_034641835.2). Classification (NCBI taxonomy): domain Eukaryota; kingdom Viridiplantae; phylum Streptophyta; class Pinopsida; order Pinales; family Pinaceae; genus Pinus; species Pinus albicaulis. The sequence goes on along the minus strand of JAXQQM020065319.1, from coordinate 1,160 downwards.
GAAACTGGGCGCAAAACAAAAGTTTCTGGGCTCTGTTGCTGTGTGGGTAGCGCCCCTGCCCAATGGGTAGCGCGCACCAAGTGGGTAGCACCTGTGTTATTTAACACTGGCCGTGGCGTTCAAGTGGGTAGCGCGCACCAAGTGGGTAGCGCGCACCACGTATGGGTAGCGCGCACTCCAAACTCTGTCAACAACTATGAAATCACAGCTTCGGCCTTCAAGAACTCCATTTCGACTTCTGCCTTGCGGATTTTTTTTGCAAATGATTTTGTTTGCCATGTTTATATATGAAGAAAATATCTCACCAAATCAGATTTGATTTCAAATTTGTTTGATAACCCTCTTTCATAATGTTTGGCATTTTGACATTTGGTCATTTAATACAATGTTTCTCTTTGGCTTTTCTGAGTTTTGGACTAAAAATACTTGTTTGTCTTTTGCAGGGATGCGGCACTTGGCTTTGGAAAAGATCAGAGGCTTGCACTGAAGCTTCTTATGATGAAATAAATACAATTATTACAAAAATGAAATTAGACAATTTCTAGTTCCAAAACAGAGTTTTGGACTAGAAATGTCTTCAAATGCTTTTGATGATAAAAATGTGAAATAGAAAACTTGCGAAACCAACCTCATGGCCTACGGGCTTTATGACATGTATGCAAAGGACTTGAAAACCCTAGACTCTAGGACTAAAGACTTTTTTTAATGAAAACAATCATTAATGACTATGAATGAAATGACGATGAACTTCAGTGATTTTTGAGGAATTTTTAAATAGCCCTGCAGGTACAAGCATGAGGAAACACATGACAACCAGACCCCCTCGTCAGTCAATGGCATGCTCCTAGAGAAATGCAACGAAGTGGAACAAGCGAGACACCTAAGAATGAATATGCAAAAAGCGAAATGATCTCTGACGGAGGGCTGTAAGGACTGACTCTAACAGATGTGTTTCTCAAACTCTTCCAACAAATGAAACTAGGATGTGTGAGACCAAAATTTGTCACCTTTGCAAGTGTTCTTCCAACATTTTCGAACATTGCAGTCCTAAAACATGGCAATGATATCCATGAAGACATAATATGACGTGGATTTTAGTTTGACATGTTTGTGGAAAATGCACTAGTAGACATGTATGCCAAAATGTGGGAGCATAGAAT
>JAXQQM020070784.1:0-81402 GCA_034641835.2 Pinus albicaulis | reverse complement strand
TTTCCAACTTATTCTGAATAAAATTCATTTGATTAGAATGCTTAACATTTACAACACTAATTTCCTTCGCATGACTCTCTTCAATAGTCAACAATTTGTGTTGAAGAGACATATGATTAGAATGATTAACTTCCATCATCTTTAACCTGTTTTCCATGACATTTATTTCCTGTGCATGACTTGCTTCAATGGAATTTATCCTATTTTGAAGATTGATCTGGTTAGCTTCCATGTTTTGAATCATTTTATCATTATCCACTTTCATGGCCATGAATAAATTTTGCATATAGTTCATCTCCATCTCATGATTTTCTTCCACGATCTTCATTTTCTTGACATGTTTTTCTTCTAAGGCCAATAACCTTCTTTGCATAGAACCAATTTCCCTGGTGTGATCCACTATTATTTTTTCTTGATTAGGTTCCATATTCTTAATTACCTGAGTTTGATTTAGTTGTATATCCTTAACCATCTGAATCAATTCATTAACAAGATGCTTATCATTGTCAACATTGATTTGACAACTTGTTTCTGCTTCACCACTATCACGGAATTGTGTTGTCATGGTACAAGTGGATTCATCTTGAGAACTATCTTCAAATCTCCTGTTGATAGTTGGGTTCTCTACAATATCAATTTCATTATTTTGCATAATACTGGGAGCACAAGGTGAGCCACCTTGTTTTATATATTTATCTTTAAAAGCATTGATGATGTGTTGTAAACAATAAAAATACTCTTTGAGACAATTTCAAAACCAGTCGATAGCATCACCCTTTAAGGAATAGCCAAAGAGACATACCTTGACATCTTCATGATTATATTGTGAAGGAAGATAATATATGTTTATTATATAAGTAACTGTTATGAGATGATTTCAAGTAGTGGTTGAATCACCACCCGAGAACACAGGCATTTTTCGAATGGCCTCTTTTGGCATGTCATGAAAAGGATCACCCATGATGACTCACTTAAATGAAAAAATCCAAATGGATGTTAGAGAAAGAGATCCTTGTTCAAGAAAAGTCAAGCGATCCACAAGAAGTGAGCTTCTTAGTAGAAATTCTTTGTAATAAATGAAAGAATTGGAGTCGCCACTTGAACATGGACCTAATTCTAAAATAGAAGAAATAGGCGAGAGAAGGAGATGGATATCAGGGGGGGATTCTTATCTAGGAGTAAATAGATGAATAAGTGGATCCGCCACCCAAACAAGAAGCCAACCGAATGTCCAGGTGCTAAAGGTGTAAATGATGAAATTATTAGTGATATGATGATGAAAAGATGAAGGGATGAAATGATGTCAGAAAATGCTATGCCGTGTGACGGGTTAATGAATGGTGAGGAAAGATTTAAAAGATTAGGAAATGTTGTTAAGACCAAGGACAGAAAAAATCTATCCCCAGTAACGGCGCCAAAAAATGTTGTCTCACAGAATGTCTAGGCACCGCGACAATGGCTCAGATCGGGGGTTGTCACCCTGATCCCCATTCTCTCTATTTAAGTTGTCTCCATGCAGACTAAGGGAGGTAGACCCTAATGAAATGAAGAAGGAGAACTGATTGGAAACCAACCAATTCAGGAGACACAATCAAATGACCAAGTACTTGTTAAGATTTAACGAGATTTTATAGATTCGACTAGATTAAAAGTTTTAAGACCACTGTCTTGTGGAGTCAAATTATCCTGTTATGAAATTAAAATCAAGTAATTGATAGGTAACCACTGCTGTGAAAAAAATCAATCCACCACGATAATATTTAATTCCCCAATTAAATGCTCAATTTATCAAACTGGAAGATAAACTCTTTTCAATAACATGATTTAATATTCGATAAAACACCTTCGTAATCATGCATCAACAATGTTCGATAACGACATGAAATTTATCATCACTTGAAATATTCCAAACTTGGACTAAGCAAGTAATAACCAACTTCAAGTAATTTAAAACCACAGTTAAAGCTCATTAAACGATCATCAATCCTAGCTAAGCATGAAAAATACTATGAACCAAGTGCAATCTTTAAACAATTTAAATTCTGAAAAAATATTATCATGAAAGGACCATCGAATTCAAATGTTAAATAATTCTGAATTAAAAAAAGATATTATTAGTGGTTTCAATCCAAAAATTTGAATTTAGTCTATAGTCAAATTTTAGATAAAATTTAAAAGCTCACCTTTGACTATGAAATAATTTTCCTTCATATGACACCCAAGACCACTATCATACAAAATTTAAAACAAAATTTCCCTAAGTTAAAAAGTTAAAATATTTATTAAAAAAAAAAAATTAAATTAAATTTTTAAATTTAAATTTTTTTATTTTTTATATATATTTTTTATTTTTTTCAAAAAATATAAATCTAAAATTAATCTAAAACTAAAGTTTAAAAACTCTTTATATATATATATAATCTAAAGTTAATATAAACTATAAAATACAAAATGGAAAAAGTTTTAAAGTGTTAGTATTTATTTTTATTTTTGATATTTTTCCGAAGTCTAAAAAAGGAAAACTAAATAAAAAAAAAAATCAAATATAAAAATTTAAACTAAATAAAAAAATCTAAAGTCTGAAGTTAAAAAAATCATAAAATACAAAATCGAAAAAGTTTAAAAGTGTTATTAATGAAAAGTTTAAAAACTAAAAAAATATAATGTCATAAAAAATAAAATCTAAAACTACACTCTATACTTAAACTAAACCTTATAAAAAAATTTTAAAAAAAAGAGATTAAAATGTGAAATATTATGCGTTACAATCATTTTCTTGGCTTGTGCACAGGTTTGCAGGAATAAGGGACAGTGGAAGTTTGCGTGGAGACTACAGCTACAGCGAAGGAAGTTCTTTCGAAGATGGCAGCGATGGGCAAATTTCACGCAGGTAGGAAGCAAGGGAGACACGCATGGATCGATGAGGATGGAGGCAATGTGGAAGGCTGGACGAATTGCAATTTCAGGCAAAATTAAAGAAAATGTGAGGGAAGTATTTCATACAGACAGCATGAAGGAATGCTGCACGATGAAGGAAATGCATTGTACGGACAACAGTGAAGAATGGCAGTCGCAGGGGATAATGGCAGCATGGAGAAAAGGAATGAGGAGCAGAATTTAAGATGTTGGGCTATGATGGGTGATGAAACATGTTGGGGCAGCGATGAGGATAGCCGACAAAGAAATGTGGACAACCAGCAAATAGAAAATTGGCAGGTACACTGGTGCATAGAAACTTAAATTTCTCCTTTTTCTCTGCAGAAATGAATTCAATAAAAACACTTGCAACTATTAAATTTTCCAAAACAGAGATCAAGCCTAGATCTGCAACTAGATTCAATCCTGAGACCATATCTTACCCTCCATGGCTTAGATTTGGCTCATATATATGCAAATTCTTTGAAAATCTCCTGGTACAACCTGCACAAAACCAGAAATAAGAGACCCAAAAACCCAGAAATATACGGAGAAAATAAAACCCTTAAACCCCGGTCAGTTAAAAATAATGATATTTACAAATTTACAGTGCTATTCTACAGATCAAGAGCCCTCGTGGCTAGATTTAAAACTGTTCAACACAATACAGAAAAGAAGAAATTAAGAGAGAGGCACAAGCCCTAAAAGGAACCCTGCAAAAAATGGAATTTAAGATAAGCTCTAGGAATTAGATCTGGAGGGCTCGTCAGATCTTATTTCCGGGAGTCAGCTGGTCCAAACTAGGACTTCCCCAAATGCCCAATTCTAAATCTGGAAAATTTATGCACACTTAAAGTTTAACTGTTAAAGTAACTGAGAAATAAGACGAAACATAAAATTTTCAAGAGCTAGAGATACCTATTAACTCGATCCAATTAATATTTTTACCCTAGCTCCAGTAACCTAAGCAAGATACCTATGCAAGAGATTACTCTACAAGAGCCATTATTCAACAATCCATTAAACTAATCACCAGCAGAATGTTAAGAACAATTTTACCATAAAATGTTGAAGAGGAACACCATCATCAAAATAAAACCCCAAAGTTTTTGTTTGTATTATTCCATAAAATATTACAGGAGAGCTTCAAGAGTGAGTGCACGATCAAGAGATCAGATGATTGAAAGACTGACAAAGACCTCTAATTTATAAGATAAAATTTCCAATGGCTAGTTCAGTTGATCCATGTCAAAGTAATCTCGACCGTCGAAAAATATTTAATCATCTTTTAATCTCGGCCCTCGAAATTATAATTTTTTGAAGAAATTCAAATTTATCATTTAATTCCATTTTATTTAACTCAAAAATAATATTTTTGAGTCAATTACCTCAAAAATTTGACTTTCACTTAACCACCAAGGCCCAATGGTCCAAAATTTCTTGAAATCCTCAATATTCCCTTGGCTTGAGACCTTTAAAAATTTATTTTTTGACGACCCACAAATTTTTCCTTTGAAGAATTGTAAGTCACCTAGGACTTAAAATTAATTAAATTTCTGGCTTAGGATTTTTAATTAATTTGGCCAGAAATATTAATTAATTGACTAAGAGGGGATTTAATTATTTTTTCAACCCTATTTACATAAGATAAATACATTTAGACACATAAAGGGGGAATACCCATTCGTATAGACCCTCAAGTAGCTACCCAATTCTGCGACTCAAAACATGATCTAGTAGACCAAGCAGCTTGTAATAAAATAATATATCCAATTTAGCTAAGGTTATTCCCAAACTACTTTTACAAAGACTCGATAGAAAACACTAGGACTCATTTAGAATCTTGATGACAAAATCCACCCTAGAGGAAAACTCTACTGACCACTTGTGTCGAGAAACACAAATGAATCAGTGAGACAAAAAACCTCCTAGGATAGAGATCATCACCAAAATACTAGGCTTACCTAGGTTGTTCCATACATGGTGGTCTTACTTAGATCATTTACATCATAAACATGCAGAATGGGTTTACATCCTTTATAAAATTTTCGATTCATGATGAAATCTGAATAGCGTGAACACGTCGAACATGATGAATCCCATTTGAAAAAATGGGGGTGTACTGCTATGGGGTCATTGACAAAGTGTGGTCAACATCTGGCTCTACTTGGGGACACGTTACTTCATCGGAGGAATTTGAGAATCCCAAATATGTATCCAAGAAACACACAAAATTACATTAGCATCCATCCAAATATCATCATATAACAATAAGCACATGAAAAATAGAAGCTCTTCTTTCATTTATTATTCTACTTATCATGAAAAGTAAATCTACTCTAACTGCAAAATGAAATGATGAAATAAAAAGGTGTAGGGTTAGAGATACAATACAAAGGATGCCCTGTTGCATTAGATGTGTTCAATATAGTGCATGTTGAGAATTTTCCTGCTTTCAGGAAAGTCTGTAGGCTGCTTTTCAGATGTGCCATGTCCAATCTTGCATATTGTAGGACTCTGTCTTATCCGAATGTCAATTTGCTCTCGGCCATCAGACGAATCAAACCGCTTACTTCTTCTTTTCTGTTTTTTTCTCTTCTTCTTAGTGGGTTGTGATGTTAGCAATGAGACCACTGTAGATTTCTTGTCCTTATCTTGAAGATGCTTGTACAAAACATCTAATGAACATGGAGTGTGACCAATATTATATTTGAATATACTCGGTCAATGTTGACACATAAGCTTGGCCTTTCTTAACATCCTTTGTAACCATAGTTAATTTTTCCTTAATGGGAAAAGTGACCTCCTTTTGATGAGACGGGAACTGCTTCAGTAAACTGGGAGGCCTATGATTTGTTGACAATTCTGAATTGGGTTGGAAATTTTGCATGTGTGACTTTTCCATTTTTTCCAACTTATTCTGAATAACAGTCATTTGATTAGAATGTTCAACATTTACAACACTAATTTCCTTCGCATGACTCTCTTCAATAGTCAACAATTTGTGTTGAAGAGACATCTGATTAGAATGATTAACTTCCATCATATTTAACTTGTTTTCCATGACATTTATTTCTTGTGCATGACTTGATTCAATGGCATTTATCCTATTTTGAAGATTGATCTGGTTAGCTTCCATGTTTTGAATCATTTTATCATTATCTGCTTTCATGGCCATGAAGAAATTTTGCAAATAGTTCATCTCCTTCTCATGATTTTCTTCCACGATCTTCATTTCTTTGACATGTTTTTCTTCTAAGGCCAATAACCTGCTCTACATAGAACCAATTTCCCTGGAGTGATCCACTATTACTTTTTATTGATTAAGTTCCATATTCTTAATTACCTAAACTTGATTTAGTTGTATATCCTTAACCATTTGAATCAATTCATTAACAAGCTACTTATCGTTGTCAACATTGATTTGACAACTTGTTTCTACTTCACTACTATCATGGATTTATGCTGTTGTGGTACAAGTGGATTCATGCTGAGAACTGTCTTGAAATCTCCTAATAGTTGAGTTCTCTACAAGATCAATTTCATTATTTTGCATAATACCGGGAAGCACAAGGAGAGCCACCTTGTTTTATATATTTATCTTTAAAAGCATTGATGATGTGTTGTAAACAATAAAAATACTCCTCAGGACAATTTCGAAACCAATCGATAGAATCACCCTTTAAGGAATAGCCAAAGAGACATATCTTGACATCTTCATGATTATATTGTGAAGGAAGACAATATATGTTTATTATATAAGTAACCGTTATGAGATGATTTCGAGTTGTAGTTGAATCACCACCCGAGAACACAAGCATTTTTCGAATGGCCTCTTTTGGCATGTCATGAAAAGGATCACCCATGATGACTCACTTAAATGAAAAAAACCAAATGGATGTTAGAGAAAGAGATCCTTGTTCAAGAAAAGTCAAGCGATCCACAAGAAGCGAGCTTCTTAGTAGAAATTCTTTGTAAGAAATGAAATAATTGGAGTCGCCACTTGAACATGAACCTAATTCTAAAACAGAAGAAATAGTCGAGAGAAGCAGATGGATATCAAGGGGGGATTCTTTTTTGGGAGTAAATAGGTGAATAAGTGGAGTTGCCACCCAAACAGGAAGCCAACTGAAATGTCCAGGTGCTAAAGGTGTAAATGATGAAATGATTAGTGATATGATGATGAAAAGATGAAGGGATGAAATGATGTCAGAAAATGTTATGCCATGTGATGGGTTAATGAATAGCGAGGAAAGATTTAAAAGATTAGGAAATTTCGTTAAGACCAAGGACAGAAAAAATCTATCCCCGACAATGACGCCAAAAAATGTTGTTGCACAGAATGTCTAGGCACCGGGACAACGGCTCAGATCAGGGGTTGTCACCCTGATCCCCAATCTCTCTATTTAAGTTGTCTCCTTGCAGACTAAGGGAGGTAGACCCTAATGAAATGAAGAAGGAGAAATGATTGGAAACCAACCAATTCAGGAGACACAATCAAATGACCAAGTACTTGTTAAGATTTAACGAGATTTTATAGATTTGACTAGATTAAAAGTTTTAAGACCAGTGGCTTGTGGAGTCAAATTATCCCGTTATGAAATTAAAATCAAGTAATTGATAGGTAACTACTGCTATGGAAAAAATCAATCCACCACGATAATATTTAATTCCCCAATTAAATGCTCAATTGATCAAACTGGAAGATAAACTCTTTTCAATAACACGATTCAATATTTGATAAAACACCTTCATAATCATGCATCAACAATGTTCGATTAATACATGCAATTTATCATCACTTGAAATATTCCAAAGTTAGACTAAGCAAGTAATAACCAAATTCAAGTAATTTAAAACCACATTTAAAGCTCATTAAACGATCATCAATCCCATCATCAATCCCAGCTTGAACCAAGTGCAATCTTTAAACAATTTAAATTCCAAAAAGATACTATCATGAAAGGACCATCGAATTCAAATGTTAAATAATTCCAAATTAAAAAAAGATATTCTTAGTGGTGCCAATCCAAAAATTTGAATTTAATCTATAGTCAAAGTTTAGATAAAATTTAAAATCTCACCTTTGACTATGAAATAATTTTCCTTCATATGACACCCAAGACCACTATCATACAAAATTTAAAACAAAATTTCCCTCTTAAAAAATTAAAAGATTTAAATTTTTTTATTTTTATATATATTTTTTTATTTTTTCAACAAATATAAATCTAAAATTAATCTAAAATTAAAGTTTAAAAACTCTGAAAATAAAAAATAATAAAAAAAAATAAATCTAAAGTTAATATAAACCATAAAATACAAAATGGAAAAAGTTTTAAAGTGTTAGTATTTTTTATTTTTATTTTTGATATTTTTCCTAAGTATAAAAAAGGAAAACTAAAAAAAAAGTCAAATCTAAAAATTTGAACTAAATAAAAAAATCTAAAGTTTAAAGTTAAAAAAACCATAAAATACAAAATCGAAAAAGTTTAAAAGTGTTAGTAATATATATTTTTATTTTAAACCCAAATTTAATGAAACTACAAATTAAAAATGAATAAATCTAAAACTATGGAAAGAATAAATGAAAAGTTAAAAAACTAAAAAAATATAATGTCATAAAAATTAAAATCTAAAACTACATTCTATGCCTGAACTAAACCTTATAAAAAATTTAAAGAAAAGAGATTAAAATGTGAAATATTATGCGTTACAATCGTTTTCTTGGCTTGTGCGCAGGTTTGCAGGAATAAGCGGAAGTTTGCGTGGAGGCTGCAGCTATGGTGGAGGAAGTTATTTCGAAAATGGCAACGATGGGCAGATTTTACGCTGGTAGGAAGCAAGAGAGACACGCAGGAATCAATGAGGATGGAGGCAATGCGAAAGGCTGGACGAATTTCAATTTCAGGCAGCGTTAAAGAAAATGTGAGGGAAGTATTTCGTACGGACAATGTGAAGGAATGTTGTACGATGAAGGAAATGCATTGTAGGGACAGCAGTGATGAATGGCAGCCGCAGGGGATAATGGCAGCGTGGAGAAAAGGAATGAGGAGCAGAATTTAAGACACTGGGCTATGATGGGTGATGAAACACGTTGGGGCAGCGATGAGGACCGTCGATAGAGAAATGTGGATAACCAGCAAACAGAAAATTGGCAGGTACACTGGTGCATAGAAACTTAAATTTCTTGTTTTTCCCAGCAGAAATGAATTCAATAATAGCACCTGCAACTTTTAAATTTTCTAGAACAGAGGTCAAGCCCATATTTGCAACCAGATTCAATCCTGAGACTAGATCTTACCCTCCAGGGCCTAGATCTGCCTCAGATCTAAAAAAATTCTTTGAAAATCTCCTGGTACAACCTGCACAAAACCAGAAACAAGAGACCCGAAAACCTAGAAATCACATAAAATAAAACCCTTAAGCCCCGGTGACTTTAAAATAACAATATTTACAAATTTACAGTGCTATTCTACAGATCGAGAGCCCTTGTGGCCAGATTTAAAACTGTTCAACACAATTCAGAAAGAAGAAATTAAGAGAGAGGCACAAGCCCTAAAAGGAACCCTTCAAAAAATAGAATTTAAGATAAGCCCGGGGAATTAGATCTGGAGGGTTCTTCAGATCTTATTTCCTTGGGAGTCAGCTGGTCCAAACTAGGACTTCCCCAAACACCCAATTCTAAATCTGGAAATTTTTTGCACACTTAAAGTTGAACTGTTAAATTAATAGAGAAATAAGATAAAACATAAAATTTTCAAGAGCTAGAGATAACTGTTTTTTCGATCCAATTAATATTTTTACCCTAGATCCAATAACCTAAGAAAGATAATTGTGTAATAGATTACTCTACAAGAGCCATTATTCAATAATCCATTAAAATAATCACCAAAAACATGTTAAAAACAAGTTGACCATAAAATGCTGAAGAGGAACACCACCATCAAAATAAAACCCCAAAGTTTTCATTTGTATTATTTCAAAAAAATATTACAAGAGAGCTTCAAGAGTGAGTGCACGATCAAGAGATCGAATGATTGAAAGACTGACAAAGACCTCTAATTTATAAGATAAAATCTCCAACAACTAGTTCGGTTGATCCATGTCAAAGTAATCTCGACCGTTGAAAAAGATTTAATCATCTTTTAATCTCGACCGTTGAAATTATAAATTTTTCAGGAAATTCAAATTTATCATTTAATCTCATTTTATTTAACTCAAAAATAATATTTTTGAGTCAATTACCTCAAAAATTTGACTTTGACTTAACCACCCAGGCCCAAGGGTCCAAAATTTCTTGAAATCCTCAATATTCCCTTGGCCTCGGACCTTTAAGAATTTATTTTTTGAGGACCCACGAATTTTGCCTTTGAAGAATTGTAATTCACCTAGGACTTAAAATTAATTAAATTTCTTGCTTAGTTTTTTTAATTAATTTGGCCAGAAATATTAATTAATTGACTGAGAGGGGATTTAATTATTTTTCCAACCCTCTTTACATAAGATAAATACATTTAGACACATAAAGGGGGAATACCCATTTGTATAGACCCTCAAGTAGCTACCTAATTCTGTGACTCAAAACATGATGTAGTAGACCAAGCAGCTTGTAATAAACTAATCTAGCCAATTTAGCTAAGATTATTCCCAAACTACTTTTAGAAAGACTCAATAGAAAACACTAGGACTCACTTAGCATCTTGATGAAAAAATCCACCCTAGCTTTAGGGTGAAGCCGGAGGGGAAAACTCTACTAATCATTTGTGTCAAGAAACACAAATGAATCAGTGAGACAAAAAACCTCCTAGGATAGAGATCATCACCAAAATACTAGGCTTACCTAGGTTGTTACATACATGGTGGTCTTACTTAGATCATTTACATTATAAACATGCAAAATGGGTTTACATCATTTATAAAACTATCGACCGATGATGAAATCTGAATGGCGTGAACACGTCGAACATGATGAATCCCATTTGAAAAAATGGGGTTGTACTGCTATGGGGTCGTTGACAAAGTGTGGTCAACATCTAGCTCTACTTGGGGACACGTTGCTTCATCGGAGGAATGTGAGAATCTTGAATCTGTATCAACACAACACACAAAATTACATAAGTAGCGTCCATCCCAATATCATCATATAACATTAAGCACATGAAAAATAGAAGCTCTTATTTCATTTATTACTCTACTTATCATGAAAAGTAAATCTACTCTAACTGCAAAATGAAATGCTGAAATAACAAGGTGTAGGGTTAGAGATACTATACAAAGGATGCCCTATGGCATAAGATGTGTTCAATATAGTGCATGTTGAGCATTTTCCTGCTTTCAGGCAAGTCTGTAGGCTGCTTTTTAGATGTGCCATGTTCAATCTTGCATATTGTAGGACTCTATCTTATTCGAATGTCAAGCTGCTCTCGGCCATCAGACGAATCAAACTGCTTACTTCTTATTTTCTATTTTTTTCTCTTCTTCTTAGTGGGTTGTGATGTCAGCAATGAGACCACTGTAGATTTCTTGTCCTTACCTTGAAGATGCTTGTACAAAACATCTGATGAACATGGAGTGTGACCAATATTATTCTGAATATACTCTGTCAATGGTGACACATAAGCTTGGTCTTTCTTAACATCCTTTGTAACCATAGTTAATTTTTCCTTAATGGGAAAAGTGACCTCCGTTTTATGAGAGGGGAATTTCTTTAGTAAACTGGGAGGCCTATGATCTGTTGACAATTCTAACTTGGGTTGGAAATTTTGCATGTTTGAGCTTTCCATTTTTTCCAACTTATTTTGAATAACAGTCATTTGATTAGAATGCTTAACATTTCCAATACTAATTTCCTTCACATGACTCTCTTCAATAGTCAAAAAAATTGTTGAACAGATAACTAATTAGAATGATTAACTTCCATCATCTTTAACCTGTTTTCAATGACATTTATTTCCTGCACATGACTTGCTTCAATGGAATTTATCCCATTTTGAAGATTGATCTGGTTAGCTTCCATGTTTTGAATCATTTTATCATTATCTGCTTTCATGGCCATGAATAAATTTTGCATATAGTTCATCTCCTTTTTATGATTTTCTTCCACGATCTTCATTTCTTTGACATGTTTTTCTTCTAAGGCCAATAACCTGCTCTACATAGAACCAATTTCCCTGGCGTGATCCACTATTATTTTTTCTTGATTAAGTTCCGTATTCTTAATTACCTGAGCTTGATTTAGTTGTATATCCTTAACCATCTGAATCAATTCATTAACAGGATGCTTATCATTGTCAACATTGATTTGACAACTTGTTTCTGCTTCACCACTATCATGGATTTATGTTGTCGTGGTACAAGTGGATTCATCCTGAGAACTGTCTTGAAATCTCCTGTTGATAGTTGAGTTCTCTACAAGATCAATTTCATTATTTTGCATAATACTGGGAGCACAAGGCCAGCCACCTTGTTTTATATATTTAGCTTTAAAAGCATTGATGATGTGTTGTAAACAATAAAAATAGAAAAGGATCACCCATGATGACTCACTTAAATGAAAAAAACCAAATGGATGTTAGAGAAAGAGATACTTGTTCAAGAAAAGTCAAGAGATCCACAAGAAGCGAGCTTCTTAGTAGAAATTATTTGTAAGAAATGAAAAAATTGGAGTCGCCACTTGAACGTGAACCTAATTCTAAAATAGAAGAAATAGTTGAGAGAAGCAGATGGATATCAAGGGAGGATTCTTGTCTGGGAGTAAATAGATGAATAAGTGGAGTCGCCACCCAAACAAGAATCTAAGCAAAATGTCCAGGTGCTAAAGGTGTAAATGATGAAATGACTAGTGATATGATGATGAAAAGATGAAGGGATGAAATGATGCCAGAAAATGCTATGTTGTGTGACAGGTTAATGAATGACGAGGAAAGATTTAAAATATTAGGAAATGTCGTTAAGACCAAGGACAAAAAAACTCTATCCCTGGAAACAGCACCAAAAAATGTTGTTGCACAGAATGTCTAGGCACCGCGACAATGGCTCAGGTCGGGGGTTGTCACCCTGATCCCCAATATCTCTATTTAAGTTGTCTCCATGCAGACTAAGGGAGGTAGACCCTAATGAAATGAAGAATGAAAACTGTTTGGAAACCAACCAATTGAGGAGACACAATCAAACAACCAAATACTTGTTAAGATTTAATGAGATTTTATAGATTCGACTAGATTAAAAGTTTTAAGACCAGTGCCTTGTGGAATCAAATTATCCCATTATGAAATTAAAATCAAGTAATTGATAGGTAACTACTGCTATGAAAAAAATCAATCCACCACGATAATATTTAATTCCCCAATTAAATGCTCAATTTATCAAAATTGAAGATAAACTCTTTTCAATAACACAATCCAATATTCGATAAAACACCTTCATAATCATGCATCAACAATGTTCGATAAAGACATGCAATTTATCATCACTTGAAATATTCGAAAGTTAGACTATGCAAGTAATAACCAACTTCAAGTAATTTAAAACCACATTTAAAGCTCATTAAACGATCATCAATCCTAGCTAAGCATGAAAAATACTTTGAACCAAGTGCAATCTTTAAACAATTTAAATTCCGAAATGATATTATCATGAAAGGACCATCGAATTCAAATCCTAGCTAAGCATGAAAAATACTTTGAACCAAGTGCAATCTTTAAACAATTTAAATTCCGAAATGATATTATCATGAAAGGACCATCGAATTCAAATGTTAAATAATTATGAATTAAAAAAATATATTCTTAGTGGTTCCAATCCAAAAATTTGAATTTAGTCTATAGTCAAACTTTAAATAAAATTTAAAAGCTCACTTTTGACTATGAAATAATGTTCCTTCATATGACTCCCAAGACCACTATTATACAAAATTTAAAACAAAGTTAAAATGTAAAAAGATATATATATATATATATATATATATATATATATATTTCAACAAATATAAATCTAAAATTAATCTAAAACTAAAGTTTAAAAACTCTAAAAATAAAAAATAATAATAAAAAAAAAAAATCTAAAGTAAGAAAAACCATAAAATACAAAATGGAAAAAGTAGTGTTAGTATTTTTAACTTTTAATTTTTATATTTTTCAAGTCTAAAAAAAGGAAAACTAAAAAAAGTCAAATCTAAAAATTTAAAGTAAAAAGATTTTGAAAATAAAAAAAATTTAAATTTATTTATTATTTTTTTTTCAACAAATATATATCTAAAATTAATACTTTAAAAAACCATAAAGTGTTAGTATTTTTAATTTTTAATTTTTATATTTTTCCCAAGTCTAAAAAAGGAAAACTAAAAAAAAGTTAAATCTAAAAATTTAAAGTAAAAAGATTTAAAAAATAAATAAATAAATAAATTTTTTAATTTTTTTTTTCAACAAAGATAAATCTAAAATTAATCTAAAACTAATGTTTAAAAACTCTATATTAAAATAAAAAATAAAAAAATAAAAAAATAAAAATAAAAATTTAAAGCAAAAAAAACCATAAAATACAAAATGAAAAAAGTTTTAAAGTGTTAGTATTTTTAATTTTTAATTTTTATATTTTCCCAAGTCTAAAAAAGGAAAACTAAAAAGAAAGTCAAATCTAAAAATTTAAACTAAATAAAAAAAATCTAAAGTCTAAAGTTAAAAAAATCATAAAATACAAAATAAAAAATGTTTAAAAATGTTAGTAATATATATTTTTATTTTAAACCCAAAGCTAATGAAACTACAAATTAAAAATGAATAAATCTAAGACTATGGAAAGAATAAATGAAAAGTTAAAAAACTAAAAAAATATAATGTCATAAAAATTAAAATCTAAAATTACGCTCTATGCTTAAACTAAACCTTATAAAAAAATTAAAGAAAAGAGATTAAAATGTGAAATATTATGCGTTACAATCGTTTGCTTGGCTTGTGCACAGGTTTGCAGGAATAAGGGATAGCGGAAGTTTGCGTGGAGGCTGTGGCTACAGCAGAGGAAGTTCTTTCGAAGATGGGCGCGATGAGCAGATTTCACGCAGGTAGGAAGCAAGGGAGACATGCAGGGATCGATGAGGATGGAGGCAATGTGGAAGGCTGGACGAATTGCAATTTCAGGAATCGTTAAAGAAAATGTGAGGGAAGTATTTCGTACGGACAACATGAAGGAATGTTGCACGATGAAGGAAATGCATTGTAGGGATAACAGTGAGGAATGGCAGCCGCAGGGGATAATGACAGCATGGAGAAAAGGAATGAGGAGCAGAATTTAAGATGTTGGGCTATGATGGGTGATGAAACATGTTGGGGCAGCGATGAGGACCGCCGACAGAGAAATGTGGATAGCTAGCAAACAGAAAATTGGCAGGTACACTGGTGCATAGAAACTTAAATTTCTCCTTTTTCCCAGCAGAAATGAATTCAATAAAAACACTTGCAACTATTAAATTGTCTAGAACAGAGATCAAGCCCATATCTGCAACCAGATTCAATCTTGAGACCAGATCTTACCTTCCAGGGCCTATATCTAGCTCAGATCTAAAACATTTCTTTGAAAATCTCCTAGTACAACCTGCACAAAACCAGAAACAAGAGACCCCAAAACCCAGAAATATAAAAAGAAAGTAAAACCATTAAGTCCTGGTGAGTTAAAAATAATGATATTTACAAATTTACATTGTTATTATACAGATCAAGAGCCCTTGTGTCTAGATTTAAAACCGTTCAACGCAATTCAGAAAAGAAGAAATTAAGAGAGAGGCACACGCCCTAAAAGGAACCCTGCAAAAAATAGAATTTAAGATAAGCTCGGGGAATTAGATTTGGAGGGCTCTTCAGATCTTATTTCCCATGGAGTCAGCTGGTCCAAACTAGGACTTCCCCAAACACCCAATTCTAAATTTGGAAAATTTATGTACACTTAAAGTTGAACTGTTAAATTAATAGAGAAATAAGATAAAACATAAAATTTACAAGAGCTAGAGATAACTGTTAACTTGATCAAATTAATATTTTTATCCTAGATCCAGTAATATAAGCAAGATACATGTGCAATAGATTACTCTACAAGAGTCATTATTCAAAAATCCATTAAAATAATCACCAGCAGAATGTTAAGAACAAGTTTTGCAATAGATTACTCTACAAGAGCCATTATTCAACAATCCATTAAAATAATCACCAACAGAATGTTAAGAACAAGTTTACCATAAAATGTTGAAGAGGAACACCACCATCAAAATAAAACCCCAAAGGTTTCGTTTGTATTATTCCAAAAAATATTACAGGAGAGCTTCAAGAGCGAGTGCACGATCAAGAGATCGGATGATTGAAATACTGACAAAGACCTCTAATTTATAAGATAAAATCTCCAACGGCTAGTTCGGTTGATCCATGTCAAAGTAATATCAACTGTCGAAAAAGATTTAATCATCTTTTAATCTCGACCGTCGAAATTATAAATTTTTTAGGAAATTCGAATTTATCATTTAATTCCATTTTATTTAACTCAAAAATAATATTTTTGAGTCAATTACCTCAAAAATTTGACTTTGACTTAACCACCAAGGCCCAAGGGTCCAAAATTTCTTGAAATCCTCAATATTCCCTTGGTCTAGGACCTTTAAAAATTTATTTTTTGGAGACCCACGAATTTTGTCTTTAAAGAATTTTAATTCACCTAGGACTTAAAATTAATTAAATTTCTAGCTTAGGATTTTTAATTAATTTAGCCAAAAATATTAATTAATTGAATGAGAGGGGATTTAATTATTTTTCCAACCCTCTTTACATAAGATAAATACATTTAAACACATAAAGGGGGAATACACATTCGTATAGACTTTTAAGTAGCTACCAAATTCTGCGACTCAAAACATGATCTAGTAGACCATGCAACTTGTAATAAAATAATCTAGCCAATTTTGCTAGGATTATTCCCAAACTACTTTTACAAAGACTCGATAGAAAACACTAGGACTCAGCATCTTGATGACAAAATCCATCTTAACTTTGGGGTGAAGCTGGAGGGGAAAACTCTGCTGACCACTTGTGTCGAGAAACATAAATGAATCAGTAAGACAAAAAACCTCCTAAGATAGAGATCATCACCAAAATACTAGGCTTACCTAGGTTGTTACATACATGGTGGTCTTACTTAGATCATTTACATCATAAAAATGCAGAATGGGTTTACATCACTTATAAAACTGCCGACTGATGATGAAATCTGAATGGCATGAACACGTCGAACTTGATGAATCCCATTTGAAAAAATGGGGGTGTACTGCTATGGGGTTGTTGACAAAGTGTGGTCAACAAGGTCATTGTGGGAGATTGGGCATAACTTTTCCTTGAAGAATCCAAATCATGTCAGACTTGTGGCATTCAAAAGAATATTGAGAGGGCTACTACAAGACATAACATCCAACATGAATTTCGCATTTGGGAACCTGATTCATTGGAGCAGGCATTCAGGTTGGCAAGAAAAACTGAATGTAAAATTATGGCGACAAAGAAGCATACCACTCACATTTATAAATATGGAAGTGTTACTACTTCTAGACTTCCACAACCTACAAGGTTGACACCACAAAAATTGGAAGAAAAAAGAGAAAAAGTGCTTTGCTACAGTTGTGATAGCAAATACACTAAATGTCATAAGTGTGCTGAGAAGAAATTATTTTACATAGAAAGTGAAGAGGAGGAAGAAAATGAACAAGAAACTTCAAAAGAAGAGGATATACACCAGGAACCAACCCTATAAGAAGAAGAAATGAGTCTGACCATATCTCGTAATGCATTGGAAGGAATTACCACTCCTCAAACTCTCAAGATAAAAGGACATATAAAGAAGAAAAAGTTAATAGTGTTGATTGATTTGGGTAGTACTCATAATTTTATTCATTGTAAGGTAGCCAAGGAATTGAATTGTTTCCTATACCTAGCACTAGAATTTCAAGTGATTGTTGAAAATGGAGGAACTATAAATTGATCTGGAAAATGCCATAATATCAAGCTATCCATGGGGGAATATGTATTGAATAGTCCAATGCTTTCCATTCCGATGGGAGGTGTTGATGTTGTACTAGGAGAACAATGATTGCAATATTTGGGGACGGTAGCTTTTAATTTTCAAGAACTTTTCTTGAAATTCTTTTCGAAAGGAAAGGAAATCGAATTGTGGGGTATCATAGGGAAGCCATGAAAGATAATAAGCTCTAATTTCATGACAAAGCTTCCGAAGAAAGAACAACAAGGCGTAATTGCACAATTATGCTCATTAGAAGCTCCATGATCAAAATCATCTATTTCTCCAGATCTCTAAAAAGTGTTGGACAATCTTTCCAAGGTTTTTGAAACTCCCAAAGGACTCCCACTTATTTGTGATCATGATCATGCTATTCATTTGATTCCAGGAAGTGTTCCTCCAAACATCAGGCCTTACAGATATCCTTATGTCCAAAAGAGCAAAATTGAACATATGATTGCAGAAATGTTAGAGGCTAGTATAATTCAACCTAGTCAAAGTTCTTTCTCTACTCCAGTAGTATTGGTGCACAAGAAGGATGGATCATGGTGCATGTGTCTAGATTATAGGGAGCTCAATAGGATCACTATTAAAGATAAATTTCCCATTCCCATGATTGATGAATTATTGGATGAATTACATGGAACAATTTATTTTACCAATCTGGATCTTTGTTCAAGATATCATCAAATTAGAATGAAGACTGGATATATTCCGAAAACAACATTTTGAACTCATGAGGGTCATTATGAATTTTTTGTCATGCCTTTTGGCCTTACCAATGCACCTTCTACATTTCAAGGGTTGATGAATTCCATTTTCAAACCCTTAGAAAATTTTTGCTAGTATTTTTTTGATGATATACTAATCTACAGCAGGTCTTGGAAGGATCATGTTCAACATGTTGACACGGTGCTCAAACTATTGGAGGAGAAACAATTATATGCAAAAACATCCAAACGTTTCTTTGGAGTACAAGAGGTGGAATATCTGGGTCATATTGTATCTCACGAGGGTGTTAAGGTAGACCCTAACAAAATTAAATCCATTAAGGAATGGAAATTCCCCACAACCATAAAGCAGTTGCACGGATTTATCGGGTTAATATGGTATTATTGCAAGTTTTTTAATAATTATGGGAGAATAGCAACACCTCTAACAACATTATTGAAGAAAGATTCATTTTCATGGACTCTTGAAGCAACTAAGGCCTTTGAAAATATTAAAGAGGCAATGTGCCTAGCACCAGTCTTAGCTACGCCAGACTTCACAAAAACCTTTATTGTGGAATGTGATGCCTCAAGAAATGGAATTGGTGTTGTTTTAATGAAAGAATGAAGACCCATTGCTTTTGAAATTCGTACAATCAAAGGAAATTATTTACAAAAGGATATTTATGAGAATGAAATGTTGGAAATACTACATGCACTAAAGAAATGGTGACCTTACCTAATGGGAAGACACTTCAAGGTAAAAAATGATCATGAGAGCCTTAAACACTTTTTGGAACAAAGACTATCTTCATAAGAGTAGCAAAAATGGGTCACAAAGATGTTGGGTTATGACTTTGAAATCATCTACAAAAAAGGGAAGCTAAATGTTGTTGCAGATGCACTCTCAAGAAAGGATGAAGAAGTGAAATCATTTCTTTGTGCCATTTCTATTATCCAACCAGATTGGATAACCAAAGCAAGGGATGAATGGAAGAAGGACGAAGAAGTGTGGACACTCATTCAAAATTTGCGGCAAGATCCTAGTACATATGATAGATTTAGTTGGAAAAATGATTCCTTACGGTACAAAGATCGCTTATATATTTGCAAGAATTCCCTACTAAAACAAAATCTTCTTTTGGAATTTCACACTTCTCCTTTAGGAGGACACTCAGGATTTTTAAAAACTTACCACAGGGTGAAGAAATATTTTTATTGGGACAGCCTTAAATCTGATATTCAAAATTTTGTGGTGGAATGTTTGGTTTTCCAGCAAAATAAAGTTGAGACAATTAAGACCCCGGGCCTTCTACTACCTTTATCCATTCCAAGTCAATGTTGGGAGGATATTTCAATGGATTTTATCATAGGTTTACTAAGTCTGAAGGAAAGAGTGTCATCATGGTGGTAGTTGATAGACTTACTAAGTATGCACACTTTGTGCATTAACTCATCCATTTAAAGCAAGTACAGTTGCTACTACATTTATGGAAACAATTCAAAATCTACATGGAAGCCCGGATATTATTGTAAGTGACAAAGATCCCATTTTTACAGGAAATTTTTGGAAGGAATTATTTTCTTGTTTGGGTACTCAACTAGCTCATAGCTCATCTTATCATCCTTAATTCGATGGTCAAACTAAGATAGTGAATAAATGTTTGGAAGGATATCTTTTTTGTTTTGTATCTGAAAAGAAAGAATCATGGGTCAAGTGGTTACCTCTCGCTGAATGGTGGTATAAAACTTCCTTCCATACTATAGCAAAAATGACCCCATTTATGGCACTTTATGGATGCCATCCACTGTCCATCACATATTCTTTAAGGGAAAATTCTAGGGTTCAAGCAGTGGACGAACACTTTGAGCATCAACAAGAAGTTCTCCAACTCTTAAAGAATAACCTAAATTTGGCACAAAATCGAATGAAACAATAGGAAAATCAACATCATAGGGAGATAATTTTTGATGTAGGAGACTGGGTATTTTAACAGCTACAACCATACAAACAAATGTCCTTCAAGCAAGCTAAGAAGGATAATAAATTATCGCCAATTTATTATGGTCCTTACAAGGTGTTGCAAAATATTGGTACTATGGCATACAAATTGGAGCTTCCTGCGTCTTCGCGAGTGCATCCAGTTTTCCATGTTTCATGCTTAAAGAAGTTTATAGGGGACAAACTTCCAATTCAAACAATATTGCCAGAACTTGATGAGGAAGGAAAAACCATATTGGAACCTGAAGTTGACACGGAAACAAGAACTCGACAGCTATGAAATCGATCAATTTCAGAGTATCTCATCAAATGGAAGAACTTAAACACTGAAGATTCTAAATGGGAGGATGAGAATTTTATACAGAAGCACTCGGAGCTACTCAAGCATTGAGGACAACACTTTTTTGAAGGAGAGCAGCATGTTAGGTCCCTATATTACTAGCATAGTCCCTTATTGTTATTGTTGTACCCCTATAACCCCCATATTATTATTATTTCACCCTTACATTATTATTGCTAGGTCAGCTAGGATTACATTACGGCCCCATGGACTCCTATATATAGGAAGGAGGTTTTTTCATTTGTATCATCCAAGAATTGTTCATTTATGTAATTATTGAAGGTTTCCCCCTCGAAATGGCTTATTTAAAGTCATTCATCTCCCTTTTTTTCTATTTTTGGAGTTGGTTTCATAACAACGTCACGCAACTTGGCTACCACCAGAGTCACTTTGCACCTCTGCAGAATACGACAAATAGGGTGTTATCATACCATCAGCAGCATGTAGGATCATACCCTCCCTCGCAAGGGACCCAGTACCCAGCTATAAATGTTGGCAGAAGAGATTCCTCCTAAAAAACATATATCAATCAAGGATAGGGAAACCAATATTCCCCCTCGCCCGCACAAAACCTACCACCGCAAAACAATTCGCCGGTAAAATTTGTGCAACCTTCTCAGGCTCAGCCGCGCCAGTCTTACGACCAGGAGAATCGTAGTAATCCTCCTAATGCTGCAAGTAAAAATCCTAAAAATAAACAAAATGGAGACTCAAGATAAGGGGGTAGCAACCAGCAATGCCCTATGTGATCTCATTTTGGGGGCAACCCCAATGAAATCAAAACTAGGATCCAAACAACTCCCAAGGGCAGAAAAAGAGGGCCAGTCTATGGACAAACCATTCTCGCACTATATGTGGTGATTATGGCCATTAAACTCATCACTGTCATAAGCTCCCTGATCAAAAGAAACTTCAGGGTAAATGTGGACAAGGGGGACTGTTGAGGTATAAAATGTGTCTTTTTTAATGCCTATTTATCCTACATTAATTATCAATATAGGAACGGCTTTTTATTTCAAGAGTGTACTCAATCTGAGGTGGCAATTTATCCAAGAGTAATGCCTTGCAAGATGTAGTACAGTGTTTCAAATACAAAAGTAAACGGATGCTTGAAAAATAAATCTAACTACAACAACGGAAACTCAAATGCTCTGAAATCCAACTATTCACTCAGCAAACATCAATCAAGGATACTGTAGCAATAAATCATTCCTCTAGAAATTGATGAAATTGAAATCAAACTGGAACAAGACAATCAATTTGGGAACAAGGAAGCAATAACCAATGTTCTCTACAGTTGATAGTCCTGCTTTAAGGCAATCAAAGGGAAACGGAAATTGAACTAAAGCTACTATTGAAAGTAAACTAGGAAAACTCTTTAAAAGAAAACTCTTGCAATATATAAACTAATTAATCTAAAATGAATAGCAATGTAAATGGGCAGCAAATTGTAATTAAAGGAATTGAACAGCAAACAATAAATAATGAATCGAATAGCAAAGTGTATGGAACAACAAATCCCATTGAACAGCAATCTGTAATTAAGAGAATTGAACAACAATTAGAACAGAACAACAAATGGAATCAAATGTTGAACAACAAAGCTTTGTTAAAGCGTAACAAGATAAATGATACAATCATGAGGATTCTTGTTAGAATAGAAAAGCAATGCAATTCATCAATGTAACACGCCAATATCCATAAGCAATTAAACAACAAACCGATTAACTTGCAAATGGTAATAAAAGCAAATATGAACTATCTCACAATAATAATGAAAATATAGAGATACAAACAATGGATTGATCCACCAAGGCTGAGCCCTCAACCACCGATGAAACGCCACTGGGATTTACTCCAGAGCTAAGAAATTAAATGGCAACAAAATCTTGTATTAATCAGGCATAAACAATGTTTACAGCAGTCACTCTCTGATCACGAGAGTTAAGAAATTACAGAGTTACAAAAAGAGAGTTTAATCATCAAATCATTATCTTCCTACATAATACATGCTCTCCTTTTATAATCAGAAAGAGGAGAAATTAAAAAGTAAATATGATCCCTCATAACAATATTGGATTGTCCCCAGCAGCTTGATTAGCAAGAAAACATATTTCCATTAATATTTCAACAGGAACAAGTCAAATTTGGATTTGTGGCTGAGATAATTTGGAAGACAGCCGCAACAGTAAATCTGAGAAAATCGTGCTCAATGAACCTTCCGTTTCTCTCAATACATGCCGAATTTGGGCAAACCGTTCTCTTCTAAAGTTCATTCGGTCCGTTCTAGACAAAACCCATGTTCTGGATTTT
Source organism: Pinus albicaulis (assembly GCA_034641835.2). Taxonomy (NCBI): domain Eukaryota; kingdom Viridiplantae; phylum Streptophyta; class Pinopsida; order Pinales; family Pinaceae; genus Pinus; species Pinus albicaulis. The sequence goes on along the minus strand of JAXQQM020070784.1, from coordinate 58,073 downwards.
CCAGATTCTTCTCCATTTTCCCAGAATATCAACCGCAAAATGGTCACATCTTATTCCAGTGAATTTCTGAGTTGGAATATTGAATGATGTGCTGGAGATCAAATCTGCAATCTAGCAAATATCTTGGAGGCTAAAATGGTGAGTGATGTTACAAAATATATTAATAAACCATCATTGATAAAATTATGCATAATAATCATCAATTTATTAAAAATAAATGAGAAGAAATAATATTTATCCATAAGAGCCTAAATAATAATAAAATGGATTTATATGATAAATTATGATAAATTACATGATAAAGAAGAGCAGAAATGGATGAAATAAGTGTTAAAAAGTGGTCGTATTCGCGGCCCAACAGGGACCTACACAAAAAACTGTTGTAATGTAGGAGCCCTTCCCCCACCAAGGAGTGGTTAATACCCAACAACAACAACCACCCCCAAATGATCCTGGGAACTTTAGCCACAGAATCTATATGACTAGCAAAGAAATGTTCTTCTAGACAAGGAATCGAAACTATGATTCCCCCCCCCCCAAAAAACACCAATTCGTCAGGGGCAAGCATGAGTGCACCTACTGCACCATTGACTATATCCAAAATACCTATTAAACCCCTGCCAAAGATGGCTAAGGGTTCAACTAGGCAAGTAGGACACCACTCAAAAGTGACCCACAACTACAACATCATGGATGATTTAGAATAATCTCCCGCTTCCATGTCAGCTTTAGAGATCTTGAAATCTTTCTGAAAATATCGGAAAGCCTTATTTTCCACATTAGGTGCCATCGACCCTTCTGATTCGTGCCTAATGGATTTCGACTTAGAAAAATCCACCCCCAAGCTTCCTTCACTGATCACCTTTCAGATAATGGTATCAGTCCAAAATATCACTATACATTGATGTATCATCAAGGAGGGTGCATCTACATGCATCATGTCCAAAATTGTTTGGAAAAAGTTGGGTGCTCTCGAACTAAAGCCATCTGATATCATGCTCAGAGCATACGACGGGCGCCCTTATGATCCCGTCAGTATCTATCAGAATTTCCCTATTAACTTGGCCAGAAAAATGGTACTCATATAAATTGAGGTCTTGGATGCTTAGCTTGACTACAATATACTCCTTGGGTAGATTTATATGTATGTCATGACTGCCATAGACTCCTTCATTTTCTGAGTGATGATGTTCCCCCATGAAGATCGAATCCTCACTGTTGACCAACTAACATACTATGATAAAAATCCCATGATGGTTGTTGATGTCATTCTACCCTATGTAGACACAACTACAGAGTCACTCATGCGGTACCAAGAATATGGCCCCGGTCAATTCAAACCATCATCAATCCTCGGATCATTCCTAAAAGATCCCCTTGTCATACCAGAAGCAATCTCAGATGTCACAAGGGCCCCGGTGTGCATGATGTTATCATCAAACAATGAAACCAACCAAGATATGGAGACTAGTAGTATAGAAACTGAGACCACTGGAACAACTTTTCTACCCTACGCCATCTCCCAAACTCCATTCTTATACCCTCCACCTGGTTTCGTGTCACAACAATTCTCAGGAACTGTAACATTTCCAAACATGTCTTTCACAACACCTGTCTGGTATCTAGTCCTACCAGCCATGCTGGGAGGCCCTGGCATCACTTCTACTGGAGTAACCCCATTCACTTCTCAGGAGTCAACACCAGTTAATGAGACTCCCATAGCAGCGCCAATCAGAGTGACCAAGAAAACCAACAAAAAAGAGAAAAATATTGAAAACCACAACATATCTAAGGCATTGCAACCGTGTGCGTTATGCGATATCGTAGGTCATCCTACCAATATTTTCCTGGAATTAGATGAATTAAAACCTCTTCTAAGCTCCGAAAGAAATGTCGTGGCCCCAAATTCCCATAAAAAGGAACATGCCATAAAAAATCAAGGGAAAGTATTACGCACCAGCCACGCGTGCGCTATCTGTGACCATTATGGGCACTACACTCATCTTTTCCCAAAGATGCCACGATATAGTGATGCCTTGCATGCCCTAGAGGAATCATACCAAGAGGATCCCTCACATCCCCCATGTAGATGGATGAGAGAGAAACTTGAGTCATACTATACCTACAAGAGGCGAGGCAGTCACCTCAGAGACCACTTCCCCCTCGGTATCGGCCCCCATCCCCCATCCAACTCTGTGCACTCTATGATAAACGTGATCATTTCATTGCTGACTACGTGGCCCTAGAGCTATTTCAGATATGGTATCCTGTTGACCCCATATTATACAATGGCCTCCAGGCAGTCCAGTATTCGTGTCGAGTGTGTTCTAGCAACCACCCAGTTCGTCATTTCCATTATATCCCCCGATTTCATTTGGCATTAAACAACTTACACATGGAAATATTACACCTCTCCCTAGCATACATATCAGATACATAATCGATGGAAAGCTTGACAACACAAGAAGATGTGACAAGCAAGTCCATTCTCTTCATGTCAGCCGAAAAGCAGCCAGTAAGGGGGCACATTGTCACCCCCGACCGCCCCCCATGGATAAGACCAACCTATGCATTATGCAACACACGTAACCATCTGGTCACCCAAATCCTGGACATATAATCACTCCACAAATGGTATCCAATCACTTCAGCAACCTAAAGGGAAGGGAATATTGAAGAAAGATAATTGTGTTTGGTTTGTCAAGGAAACCATAAGACCCAAAATTGTACTTACACCTCCCAAGTACGCCTGCTAATAGACATCATACGCTCGTTAGAGATGCATCGTTGGGATATAGTTGGTCTTGAGACAAGAGAACCCAATGTAAGCCAACCTGCCCCTAAGCACCCTGCCCCCCATCAATACCAAAACATTAGGAGGAATAAATCAACACACTGTCCTAGTAGGACCCAGGACCAGCTAAGGATGGCATGCAGGCTATGTGATAAAATCGACCACCAAGTCAATCAATTTAAGGAACTGAAGAGCCTTAGGAACAAACTTCACATGGTCACCCCCATCTCGTAGATCAAGCTCTCTAATTAAGAAAATATCACACGCTGCTATTGCAGGATTTGCTCACAATTCCACCATATGATGACTTGTGAGTATGTCCCAAGGCTACGAGTAGAAAGAGTATCATTAAGGATAAACCCCCGAAAGGAGCTAGCCCTTCTAAAACCAAAAACTCGGAGATGGAAAAATCAGAATCATACCCCAACGCCTGATCGCTTTCGAGCTTCCACTTCAGGGACAAAGAGTAGTGTTTGTTCTCATACCATCTACTCAATAAGAATAGTGATACAGTGCACCATTTGCACCGTTCATAACCATGAAACAAAGTTGTGGTCCTTAATTTAAATATTTAGGCATCTCTGCACTCAGCACAACTTCCAAATCTAGGAAAGTGCAAGTACCGTTGGTATGCCTCGTGAGGAACCTAAAATTTATATCATGCAAGCCACCACGATGGAAATTCCTCCCCCACCCAATGTTAATGACACGCAACATCACATATGATTCATCTCATCATGCATAGGAACCATGACTTGTGTTTTCTGCTCATCCATCATTGGTGTCGAGACCACTACAACTATGAAAGTAGTTGTACCAACGACGGTTCAAACTCAATCCGTCTACACCCTATCAACCTCGTCTAGTTCCACAACATTGACTATGGAATCATATTCATGTCTTTCAGCTAGCTCCCTTAGGATCGAACCACCTCCTCACGGCCTCACGCAAACTCACTCCCCCTTAGATACCTGTTCCATTCAGACCAAGATATTTTGGAGGACATGACGGAACCATATTATCCGTGGGATGCAATGCATCACCACTTGTTTTTTCTTCTCAAAAAGACATTCAGCTCAAACAACCCAGAAAATCATGAGATATACACAATCAAATCAAAATATTTCCTTCCATCTAGGAAATTCGACTGGTTCAAAAATTCCATCCCGGTGCCCTACGTGTTCGAAGAAGGGAACATGTCCAATATTTCACCAACCATCAAGGTAAATATCTCTAGAAATCTAGACAAAATTGAATGAATCTCAATGGGGGGTAGCATGTTCTCCAGAAAAATTAATCTCTTACACAAACTTGTTGCAAGAATATAGAGAGATCTTTGCATGAGATTATTCATAAATGCCAGGGCTTAGTCCCACTATCGTAGAGCACCATATTGACACCGGTATGCCAAAAACAACGTCAATTACACCCATCTAAGGCAGAAGAAATTATGCGAGAAATCAACAAGCTTCACAAAGTCGAGTTTATCTACCTCATAGCTTACACATCATGTATTTCCAACCATATTCCTGTCATGAAAAAACAGGACACCATTCGCGTCTATACTGATTTTAGAGATTTGAACAAAGCTTGTCCAAAATACAACTACCCCACCCCATGCATCGACCAAGTCATCGAATCTTGCGCTAGACAAGAGGCCCTATCCTTCATGTATGGCTTCTCAAGGTATAACCAAATTCAAATTTGACATACTGATCGATACAAGACGGTAGTCACCACCCCGTGGGGCAGTTTCACTTACCAAGTTATGCCATTCGGTCTTAAAAATGTTGGAGCCACTTTCCAGTGGGCCATGAACTATATCTTCCATGACTTAGCCCACCTTATCCCCACTTACTTGGATGACCTCACTATTCTATCCAAGAAGTGAAGTGATCATGTGGAAGATTTGTGGTTGGTATTCCAAAGATGCCGACAATACAACCTATGCTTGAACCCTCTCAAGTGCATCTTCTTTGTCAACGCAGGTCGAATTTTAGGTTTTATAGTGTCCCAACAATGGATTAGAGTGGACCCCTTCAAATTCCAAGCTATCAAATAGGTGCCACCATCGCAAACCCTCAAGAAAATCCAAAGCTTGCAGGGTAAAGCCAACTTCCGAAGACACTTTATCCCAGACTACGCCACTTGCGTGTAGGGATTCCTATGCCTTCTCCGCCAAGATATCTCGTTCAAGTGGGACGATCAAGACCAACAATTGTTTGAGGCACTGAAAGACACATTATCGCTAACCCCATTGATCAGCCCACCAAATTACGACAAATATTACACCCTATATCTGTCAGCATCTGAAACCGCTTTAGCTAGGGTGTTAATCTAGGATGGCCCCGATGGTAAAGAACACTTAATTTATTACGTCAGTAAAAAATTATCGGGCCCCGCATTAAGGTATGAAATTGAAGAGAAAACTTCCCTAGACCTAATACACACAGTTCAGAAGATTTGGCACTACATTATCTTGCGGACTACTACAGTCATTGTAGCTATCAACCCCATGAGATATCTCTTGACCTACCATTTGATGAACCATAAATATTCTCATTGGGTAGTCATACTATAGTATTTTGAATTACAGTTCAGCTTCCCCAAGAGCAGGAAAGCTTTGATCTTAACTGATTTCATCACTGACCTCCCAAGTCTGACCAAAGGATCTCTAGTCAACGACTCACTATCTGACAAACATCTCTTTCTAGTGATGACTGACAATTCCTAGTACAGAGATATCCTCTTATTTCTACAAACCCAAAAGTTCAATCCAAAGCTTAGACATGACAACCGAAGGCGCATATGCCACCAGGACCCCTGATACCTCCTCATGGGAAATGTCCTTTATCAATGAGGCATCGATACAATCCTACATCGATGCCTCATGCACAAACAAGCTAAGGAAGCCCTTAATGACTCTCATAGTAGAGCTTGCGGCAGCCACCTCTTCGAAATGGCTATCACCCAAAAATTTCTACGAACACGATATTTTTAGCCCACCTTATTCCGAAATTGCATCACAACAGTCAAAAGGTGCGAGCAATGTCAACGCTTCACCCACAAGGCAAGAGCACGCCCCGCTCCTCTACACTCGGTCATTGTAGTCGATCCCATGTGTAAATGGGGGTGTTGTCTGGCAACCAAAAATACATTATCGTCATCGTTGACTATTTCAGCAAATGGGCAGAAGCCATGCCCACATATGACAACATGGCAGATTCTGCGACACAATTTCTATTCAACCATGTCATTGCACAGTTCAGTGTGCCAAAAGAGTTAGTCTCTGATCACGGAAAACATTTTGAAAACAAAATTTTCCAGGAGCTCTCTCATCACCTAGGATTCACACATGAATTTGCATCACCATATTATCCTCATTCCAATGGACATGTAGAAGCTGTCAACAAAGTGCTCAAAACAATGTTATAGCGAATGGTGAATAACCATAATACAAACTGGCACCATATGGTTTTTTTCACACTATGGGCACAATGCACGACAGTTAAAAACTCAACAGGATTCACACCCTTCCAACTAGTGTACGAGATCAAAGTTGTGATTCCCATCGAACGTGAAATCCCCAACTTAAACGTTGTCATCGAACTCCTTGATGATACCCAGCCTCTAGAACAATGATTGATACAGCTATAACTCATTGAAGAAAATCGACAACAGTCACTCCAACATAACGAGGACCATAAAAAATGGGTAAAAGCATCATTCGACCGAAACATCACCCCTCACTCATTTACCAAGGGAGAGTTAGTCCTCCACTATGATGTTGTGAAAGAGGCCCTAGGACTCGGGAAGTTAAAAACTCTATGGAAAGGTCCCTGCGTCATAAAACATTACCTCCTCAAGGGGGTATACATCCTATCAGAGTCCGATGGTACATGCCTAGCTAACCCTGTCAATGGGCTCTACCTCAAAAAGTATTATCCATAGGGGGAAGGGGGCCTCAACCCTAGATATAAGATGCATGTAGAAAAATATATTTTTTTATGATCACAATTAAAAACTCTATGGAAAGGTCCTACGTCATAAAACATTGCCTCCTCAAGGGGGTATACATCCTATCAGAGTCCGATGGTACATGCCTAGCTAACCCTATCAATGGGCTCTACCTCAAAAAGTATTATCCATAGGGGGAAGGGGGCCTCAACCCTAGATATAAGATGCATGTAGAAAAATATTTTTTTTTATGATCACAATCATCACAGACTTGTTCTAAACAAGTTCTCTAGTGTCACAGATGGATCTTCCCCCCCTCCATTATTTTGGATTCGTTGATGGAGAATCACAATGGTCTCTGAACCTAGTTGCAACCGTCTGGGCCATTTACTATCCTGACCGATTTCCATTCTTCACCAACGGAGTATGCATCAGATCAGCCACCAATAATTACGCTGAATATGATGCAGTCATCGTGTTGATGAGCAATGCCTTCAACCAAGGCATTCACCATCTGCATATCTCCCAGCTAGTGGTTTCGTAGTTAGACCAAGAATTTGAAGTACGAGATTCTCAACTATTTATAAAATATTTGCATGCACGAAGATTAATTCATCATTTTAATCATATTACATTCACACATATACCAAGAAATCAAAACTAGACAGCTAATCGCCTAGCTAATCACATTCTAGACTAGAATACATCTCGTATAAACCATCATCCATAGAAAAACAAAAAACATAACAAATAGATCTCCATTAAAGGTACACGACATCCATCAAACAAAATAACCGCATACACATCATCAAGGTCCACAAAGATACATATCTCGCATATATATCAAAAATATGTGTGATTCAAAATACACAAGTCATGTCTCTGACCCGCAGGTCAACCAAAAAATATATATACACATCATAAAAAATAAGGTAAGCATCCTCATAATGGGTGCTTTCCCTGAATGCATAACATATGTAGGGCTGAGATCCTCCAAGTGGATCCGTTGGACCCACTATTGCACCTGGTGCCAGTACATGTGCAGCAGCCAAAACAGAAAGTGCCACTCGGCATAGTGTCGGATGACATGCCCTCTCTCAATCCATCAACACCTTGAGCCATGCGTCGTCCATTTCATCTACAAAACACTAGGTCGGCATACCCCGGGTCAACCTCTCCACCCAACCCCAAGCATTGGCTAAGTAACTGGACTGAGCCTTAGAAGTAGCTAGCTACTCCTCAACCATCGCTACTCATGCCTCTTCCACCTCAGCACAAGAAATAACAATGGCATAATTGGCAGCGGTCGCACTGCTACCCTCCCGTGAGGGTCCAGCGCCATCACCCTACCCCCAACCTGGGGCTTAGCAGCTCCATCTGGAACCCTCCTCGGCAGTTGATGCCCCACCAAGTGAGTAATCGGATGTTGAGTCGTTCCCACATCTGTAAGAGAAACAATGATAGTTTCAGTGTCACCACAATAGAAATATAAATATATACATCATAAATACTCAAAAAATGAAAAAAAACAACAAAACATCATACCTGTATGTCCCCACACATAACCATCAGGAAGATCCATATTTGGATCCCCTCGAAAATCCATCCCGACATATGGATAGTCCATGAACATTTGCAGGTTTGCCTGGAACCATGCCTTCGTGGTCGCATCCAAATAGCGACCCACCTCCCCTCCTCTACCACAAGGCATAACGGGCACCCACCGTCGCATCTGAGGATCTGGGCGAGGACCAATGGGGACTGACATTATAGGCCACAACATCACTGCCCTCTCAAACATGATACTACAGAGGATGCTGGCATAAGTAAACACTTTGGATCTGCCCCGGGCCTTCCCCAGTTGTCTCACCATCCCATCGTATACATGGCGCACTCAATCATAGAAATGATCGGCTCGGAGCCGCTGCAAGATACCAATCTGTGGTTTGATGCGCTACGACAATGACCTTGTTAATCGAACTATCATATCTAGAGCACACCACTCAGCTAATTTGGTCGCCGATGCAATAAGCATGCACCCTTGAGAAAGAGATGCACCACTGCAGTGCTACTCCGCCCAACGACGAATACTCACTCTCCCAGGCGTGAGTGGGTGTGGTAGCACCTCACCCTGAGGTAGTAGGTTGGTCACAAAATACACATCCTTATTCGCACGGATGGAGACATCTCGACCCTGCAGGACCATCACCTTTCACCTCTTTTTCCAGCAACAGACCAAGAAATGAAGTAGGCTATCCTAAGATCTCAGGATATCATTCTCTAGAAACTTGAGAAGGAACCAATGTGCTAAGAACCCTCGTGCATTGGCATCCTATGCCACAGTAATGCACAAGTCAGGCCAATCGCGCTTACACCACAACATCTTGTCACCAAACACAACCAAATTAGTGACCCAAAAAACCAAAAACTCATAAAAAAATTTAAGCAAAATTTCTCTTGGCTCATTATCGTGCCTGCTTTCTACACAGGTGTGATGTTCGCGCATCTGTATCAAGAACAAGCATGTGAGTCTTCGCGAAAAGACTTGGCCATGCGTGAAAATCTTGAGGGCAAATTTTATTTCCCTGCAAGTACCGCACGCTTGTACCTTGATCGCCATGTGACCAAGGCTAAAAATAGGTAGGTATGTGTACAAACCTAATTTGTACAGATCCCGTAGATAAAACTGAAAAAAAAAAAAAAAAAAAAAGGAAGAAGAAGAAGAAGAAGAATTACTGGATGTTTAGGGCCCTACCTGGCACTGACGACGTGAATCCCAAGTACGACCAACTTTGGGGCCCAAGGACCTAGCCTTCCTGGACTCAGAGAGGGCTCTCTCTATTTGTGTAAGGGATGTATAGTTTTTTTCTTCTTGTGTTTCTGATTTTAAGCTAGTTGTGAAGTAGGTTTTTAGTTTTGTTTTTAGGTTTTTGAGGGAGGAACTGATCAAAGACTAAATAGATAAAAATGTTGTTAGATCAACTGGGCTATGGGGTCGAAAAGGTTCAGAAAGCCTCAGATGGTGATACAAGGTATATTGAAGGGCCGATTTGATCAACGTAAAATGGATCTTTTAGGTGAAATGAAGTGGGATGGACACTAATTTTTCTGAAGGACAAAGGCTTTCAAACAAAAATAGTTTAACAACAGACATTCATATGGTAGGGCTACCCATTAATCATGATAAATGTAACTTCAAACTGATAGATGCATAAAATAACATTCAAGCGATACATAGAGATATATGACTCTCTAACTTTAGGAAAATCGCTATCAGACTTTGGGGAAAAACAATTAAGACAAAAAAATAACTCAAACTACTAAGAGGGAACTGCTAGACATAGTATTTTGAGCTATCAGGCACTTTGAACTAAGATTGCAGAGTTTTAGGCAAAGGGCGAGATCGATACAAGACCTCTTTGGTTCAACTAGGACAATCAAACATTCAAAGAAAAGTTTCAGAGGTGGAGCTTTGACTAGACATGAGTAAGCAGGGCGTACCGTGAATCATACTTAGCATGCATAACAACCATAAATGAAACAAGCAAACAAGTTCTTCAGTGATCAAAGAGCAGTTAAGAATTCTTTGATATGACTAAGAAGGAAGAAAACATAGAAGTTGTAATGAATCAGGAAATCTGAGGTGCCTCCATGGACATGTCTCAAATCTATTCTCTACTGTCTTACAGCAAGCAAATAATATGAAATATGTATGAAAACTAAGGAAACATAACAGAGAGGGACACTATACCATTTTACCAAGTCAAGGAATCCAACAGTAGTCCTCTTTCATCATCCAAAAAATTGAAGAAACTATCCAATGCATGAGACAAAGTATTTCTTCCAAGCTTGTATAACCATATAATGCTCTATATCATCAATTTCAGCCTTGTTTACAATGAAAACTCTTGGAATATATAGGCCAAGATGAAGGAGAACCTCCTAGTGCAACTAGCAAGCTCATTGGCCCATCAAAAATATCTGATTTTGTCCTTGAGGCTTTGCAAAGCCCAAGGCACAAAATATCTATAAAAATATCCTAAAAATGATAAAAAAAAGGAAATTAAATTGACTTTTCCCAACTAACAATGGCCAAAAAAGGCTAAACACACATTTGGAAAAGCCACTTCAGAAAACTACATTTTTTACAAAAATACATCAGAAATATAGTAGCAGAAAATTCCTTGTCTTGCGGGCAACTTTTGGAGGACCTCTCGATGTCAAAACGAGGCCCGTGATAGCTTGTTGGAAAGCCCTAGATGTATAGTTTTTTAAAATACTTTTTTTTCCCAAAAATTATCAATTAAAGCCTGTGAAAATATGACTTGTGTGGAAAAACCCAGAAATTAGCCTTTGCTGATATGCGAGGCAGAGTGTTGAAAAAGTGACTGCTTTTTGCCACTTTGGGGGACCAAAATATCTTTAATTGATCTAAAATTTGCTGAGTAGATGCCCTTGAAATTAATTCATCCAATGATACCACTTTCAACCTTTGAGGATGCTTCAAACTAAAATGGAGATGCCCATGATTTTCTGCAAAAAGCCCAAAAATGTCAAAAAACAAAAAACTTGTCGAATTTTGCCCAATTTTGGTGAGCATGACCCTCATGGGTTTTTAGAAGCATGCTGAGAAGCGGAGACCAAAATTTCGAGCCTTGATATGCCTTTCTTAACTTTTTGTACCGGGCGCCTCTTTCAGGCCACTTTGAGCTTTTCTTGTGTAACCTTCAATTTCCTTCGAGCAAATTGCTTTAGCTTCTTATAATGCTCGGTCATTTTCCTTTGAAGTCTGAAGTCTCTATTAGCTCTTTCCAACTTATTCTCCAAGTGTTTATTCACCCTTTCAAGCCATGATTCTCTATTGTTTTCTATTTCTTGGGTGAATAAAGTAGTAAGAGGAAAGGATCAGAAAAGGGCAGCCTCTTCCTCTTTATGTTCCTCCAAAGCTCTTTTGAGTCCCATAGTCCTAGGCCTCTTCCTCCTTGGCTGATATTCTTCTTCAGTGTCATTGAATTTTCCCATAAGTTCTTCCAACTTAATTTTCACTTTGGAGGCTTTATTTTGGTACTTGATAGCCCGTGTCTCATAAACTGCCATGTGGACATTCATTTTCTTGTTTTGTGTTTGCAAAAAATGAATGAGGTTTTTAGACCTCTCTAGATCCGCTCTTAGGTCATGAATTTGTTCTTCTCTATTTAGCAAGAGGGACTCAAGGATTCTAGCCTCATTGTCACTTTCATCACTGTTTATCTGAATTATATCAAAATCCCTTTCCTTCTCATAGCTACTTTCCTCCTTCTATTTTCCCTTGTCTTGGGTGGCCTTCTTATTTCTCCTCTTCTTTGGTAATTCAACAATGGATTTCTTGGGCAACTTTCCTTTTCTTTAGAGTGCTCTAGTAACATTTGGAGTTACAAATTGAGCCACTTTCTTTCTTGATGTTCGGGGCTTTGTTACCTTTGGAGAAGAAAGCATGGCCTCTTGCCTAGGAGAGGAAGCTAGCACATGCTCTATTTGGTCTTTTCCTTTGTTACTCCCCTCATCATCTTTGTCATTGTTTTCCTCCTTTTGAAGGCTACTTTCTTTAGGATGCTCACTGCTTAGGCTTTGTTTGTCATCATCCTTGCTGGCTGGTGGGCCTTCCTATTTTTCACCATCAGTGTCCTTTTGAGGACTGTCTTGACCCTCCTCATGAGTGCCTTGGCTGTCACCTTGCATGTCTCCTTGAGGGCTGCCTTGTTCACTTTTGTCCCTGCTTTCTTTAGGACTGTTAGGCTCTGTATCCTAAATGTTTTGTGCTTCATCATCATCATGCTCTGTGTGGACTACCAATATTTTCCTCTTTGTGGCTATTGTGTTCCTCATCAACCTGTTCCATTTCTTCATCATTTCCTTCTTCATGCTCACTGTTGTGCTTGGATTCTTCATTTTTTTCTTCCTCACCACCTGTTTGGCCTCTTTCACTGTGTTCTTCTTGATCATTGTTTTGCTCTTTCTCACTTTTTTCCTCTTCACCGTGCTCCTTTTCACTTTCAATTATAGGATATTTTTGCTTCTTAGGACTGGGTTTATTAGAAGAAGGAGAAACATGATGAGTGGATGGCGAGGGAAGCGCATGGGATGAAGAAGCAATGGCAAATCAGGATGTGAAATGAAAGAGTCCCAAGAGACTCCATTTTTCTCAAGTTTATGGAGGATGACGATCTTGATAAGGGAATGATGGAAAAGACAAGCTTGCTGTTGAGAGGAAGGCTTCTTTTGAACAGTAGAAGCCATTTTTTCAATGCTTCTATAGAGGAAAAAGGGTAGGTTTAGAAATTGGGTTCTTGTGAAGTGCATGAGTAGCCTAATATGATAATCATAAACCCGGGAAAACCTCCCTTCGCACGTGAAATACTTCATGATGATCTTCATGAGAGGAGCATAGCTGGCCAACAAATAGGAAAAATGAAAGATAGATGGGCATGCATCCCGATGTTCTGGTTTCAAGAAGGGTTTGTATTGATATGAATCTAGGTAGCTCTGATTAAACCATTTTTCTCTAACATATGGAATTTTGGTATCTCTGGAGATAGATCTAGGAGAGAGCTTGAAGTCTAAACCTGCTAGATGAACATGCTTCCCTTGTAGCCTTAAAGAAAATATATGTGTCAAGGGAAGATAACTATTCACCTCCTGAACCTTTTGACAAAATTCCAAACATCCTACTTCATGAAAGTTAAAGAGTACTGAAGGAGAGGCATTTACTTCCTAAGTTGAAAAAGGTTCATACCTTTTGTGAGGACCACTTCTGCTATCTTTCCTGGGAGGCATTTTGCTTCTGAGATCCTTGGTTGATCCACCAAGGCAAACTGTCTCAAATGTTCACTAAGATAAATCTTCAATCAACACACCCTTTACCCTTTGAGAAAAAGCAAGTCTGTCCTTAGCTAGCTAACAAACTTGTTCAAATGAAACAACTCTTTTGATTTTGACAATATGAAATCCCTTTCCTTTGACTGACTGTGTTCTTCTTTTGAACAAAAATTCTCTTCTGTGATGGTTATTGTTTCTCCAAAACAAAAGACAGCCCTTTTTTTACTGAATAACAAGCCTCCTAACAAACTTTGTCTCCCATTAAATGATCATTGTCTTCTATAGTTTATTTGAAGCAAGAAAAAGGTCTTTTGAACTTACTATCTTAAGGGATTGATTTAAAACAAAGGACTCTGCTCTTTCGACAAAACACTGTAGTTTTCCTTTGAATAAATTGCCCTTCTCAGATGTTGTTGTCTCTTTAAAACAAAAACAGTCCTCTTTATCACTGAGTACTAAGCCTCCTAACAAACTTTCTCTATCCTTGAATGATCACTGTTTTTCTTTTGTGTTTGGAAAACAAGTGTATCCGAATGAAACCAAATTCACCCCTTCAATACTGTGTGAGAGAAATGAAGTTTTTGACTAGGTTTTTTGGTGGTATTTTGAAAAGAATTCTACCTTTTTTTTTAGCACAAGGCTCTTTTCCTCAAAACACTGTCTTTTTGAAATCTCTACTGTGTGAATCTTTAGCAAATTCCCACCACATCTTTAGATTTTCGTGAGGTAATATCCCTTTAAAAAGACCCATTATTTTTCTTTGATTTTGTAAACACGGTGCCCTGATTTTTAAAACCTTTCTCTTGAATCAAAGAAAAAGGTTTAAAAGGCATAAATACTTTTCCAAACAAAAATCTTTGGCACCATTTGAGTATTGGCCCAGTGGTCAAAAGAATCTTCAAAACCGAAGATGAGCGGGTCGTTGACAGCAGAAAGCACCGAGTATAATGGTGTCGGGTCAGCCTCAGGCGCCCAGTGACCGCTGGCACAGGCGTGTCGCACCTCAGTGTAATCTGTGTGGTCGGGCACCTACAGGCACGCCGCGCAGATGTGCAGGTGTGCCACATAGAGCCTTGAGCCTGAAAACTTCGAAATTTGCCTGAAAAACACTTATTTCTTTCGTGAGGGGAGCTAATGAACGTTTTTTTCGAGTTTTAAACTTTGATGAGGGCCTTTTTAAAGGCTCTTTCCTCCTTTAAAATTTGAAAACCCTTTTTTCCCTTTGTGAACTCAAAAAGCTACTTTTCATTTGCTATAATGAGACCTTTCTTATGAGGTAGTTTCTAGCCAGAAATTCACCCTTAGATTTTTAGTTTTGAAGGGGATCTTTAATAAATGGAACAATAGAAACCTTTTGACCATTATGTCACTTTTGGCCTTTGATGTAGATGATGTTTCTATTTGATAACCTTTGTAGTTAAAATTCCCTCTTTTAATGTAAACATAACCTGTTTTAACAGCATGCCCTCTGTCTTTGACTGATTTGAAAGGTAACTTCTCAAGTTTTTCTTTTCATCCATAACCTGGAGGGAGCTTAGCTTTGATAATCATAATGAATTTATTCAAAAGTTAAAATGCCCCTTTCTTATCAGTTATCTAGGTGGATTGTTCCTTATATCATTTTGCAGATAGGTTTAGAAACTGAGCTTTAGGCCTGTCAACTTAACAATCCATAAAAGGCTTGTTTAGTCAAAACTGTAACCTGTGATTTATCCTTTCGGGAAGGTTTCATAAATGCAGGATCAGAGCCTGTTAACACCATCATGCTATCTCTCTCGGATAAGCTTTAGCTCGTGATATCGAATAAGCTTTTGACTCATGAACTCTTATCTACCCACCACTGATTTTCACCTTTGTATTTTTTGATAAGAAAATTTCCCATACACCATTTGAAAACACTACTGATGCACATTTTTCCCATCTCTTGGAAGGAGGTGACTCACAACTTCTGAAAACACTCTGACAACTTAACTTGTTAAATGAAGGAGGTTCTCACTGTGCCTTTAACCATCTACTTTAATGAAGGAGGTTACAATGTGTTTCTAACCATCTACTTTCAATGAAGGAGGTCATTTTTGCGCTTTCAACAATATTCTTTTTTAAAGGAGGATATTCTCACTGTAGATATGACATTTCATCTATTTCCAAAATGTATTACCTTTCTACAAATCACATGTCTGCTTGGTATCATATCAAATGGGAAAGAAGGTGAAAATTGAAAATTTGCTTTATGAGACATGATCTGAGATATATATCCTTTCTAAAACATCCCTATGAACCCTTAGACTAGAAACCATGTGATTTGAATATGTAGAGTACTTGCTTGCTAGACATCTTTGACTAAACTCCTTTGACTCTGTTTGCAGGGGTATGTTGAAATTTCTTTTTGGAGGAGATGTTGAAACACTACTGAACAACATAACATCAGCTTTTTGCCTTTATATGACATGGAGGCTACGTTTTGTTCTTTAGAAACTTTGGCTTTCAGACTACATCCATTAGTAGCCCTTTACTTACTATATTTTACTTGTTTTACTGAGGGCAAGCTAGTTCAGCATGCAAGACCCTTTTGACTTTGTTCTTTTGCTCTTTTACACATTGATCATTGTTGCAATCACACCCCTACAGAGATGTAACAAACAATGAATTTGAACTCTGAAGAGATTCCTTGGGGTCTTATGGAGATTTTTCCTGACCTAAGCATGTTATTTTAGACAGTGAACATACTTATCTTCTTCTATTTTGGATCTTTGTTGAACTTCTTTTGGACTGAGATAGAATGACCTCTTAGTGGCACGACCTATGGATGGATGAAGATTTGTTTTTGAAGATTAGGCGCTAATCCAGGGCTGGATGGTACTGAACAAAGGTTTTTGGCTCAGGATTTTTTTGCCAAGGAAGGGATTCCCTAAAGCACCACTACCTAACTTAGGGGTGATCTTGACAGATTCTGAGTGTTTCTTTGGGTATGATTAGATCTCCAAATGACATATGACAAGACATAGGGTTGCAGACATTTTATCAACAGTTGGATAATGAATGACTTGGGGAATAAGGGTAAATGATAGCAGATAACCTTCAACTATGGAAACTATGGACATGATTATTTGACTGAAACCAGACAGGTCTTGACAAATGGGTTTTTTCTCATCATAGGCTGACCGGAAGGGGTAGGAGGACAAAAATTGTTTTGGAGTGTTTTCTAGATGACATATTTGACATTTTGGAGATCAGCGTCTAGAAAACTTAGCTTAAGAAACTAGTCATCATCAACAGGTGAAAAATAATGATGACTAACAGTGGCTCCATTTGGAGAGGGCAACTCCTTTTCAGGAGGTGTCCAGAATTTCAGATCTTTGGCTTTTGAAGACCAGTGCCTTATCCATTGGCGCAAACTTCTTTCTTTCTTAATGCTATTTCTAAAAATTGACAGCATGATTAGCATCAAAGTCATCTTCTACCTACCCAGCTACATTTCCTAACATTTTTTCTTCTTTCGGATGCATTTAGACTAGCAACCCTTCGGCATAATATTTTTTAAAAATGACACTATCTAATTCTACACTTATATCTGCCAGGAGTTCAGATTAAACTGATGAACTCCTTTGTTTCTCTACCTATGCTAGATCGACTGTCAAGATTAAGTTGTTTGATAGGATTCGATTCACTAAACTAAAACACGAAATTGAAAAATGACCAAATCAGGATTAGACAGTCTGATTTGTCATGTATTTGTGGCATAAAAGACAAGCTTCACACAAATATTATTTTGCATAAAAATAAAATTTAGAAAAATCAGGGCTAAGATACCTAGTTTGTTTTTCATCCCTGTTTTCCTCTTTGGTTCTGTTTTGAGCATGTGGAACCAGTATCTTTTCCTAATCTATCTTTTTTGACAAGTCAAGCTTACAAAATTCGACTATCCTTTCTTTCACTAACTTATCAGCAATAAATTTAAAACATGTTCAGTTATGATTAGGCTAGATAACTAAAGAAGACGTCTTTGAGCACTAGTAGCGGCATTTAGACTTGCGCGCTTTCATAATGACTATTATTTGAACATGGGGCTTTCTTGTTGTTTTCCAATCTGCCCTCTTTTTCTAATTTTCTATTGTTTTTGAATTTTCTGTTTTTTTATTTATTTCTTCAAACAATGATATATACAATGATTGAAAAATCTAGAACTAGAATTCCTGAAAAATGGTGAAACTTGAGCATCTTATCTTCATAAGGATCTCCTAATGCTCTTGGTCCACTCAGCTCTTGAAAAGAAAAGTTTGGAAAATTTTCTCTTGTAATCATAACATAAGGATTTATGCATGAATCTCTAAGCAGTCCTGTGTCTTCCCGTTGTACTTCTTTATACCTTTGATCTCCACTTCTCCTTTTGTTGTACATATTTTTTAAATAATGCAGATATTCTTTGTCATTTTTGAAAAATATGATGACATCATCAAGGTACATCATAATGCAGAAATTTAGAACTGGAAACATGGCTTTCAAGAGCATGTCTTTAGTGTCTGGTGGTTTTGAAATTCTAGGTTTGAAGATGGAAATACTTCCAGCATACTTGAAAAATTCTTTGAGTTGTTCGCTTTGCAAAGGAATTATTTGGTGATGCCCTGAAACATCACTTTGTAAAGACACATGATTAGAAGCACCTATCATTTGTATAGTATGGTCTTGTGCAGGAAAGATATAGTTTTTGTTCCAATGGTGTGTATTTGTGTTTCTAAAATCAACACAGATCCTATGTCCAGTTGTCTTGTCTTTGATTATTAATGTTTGGTCAAGATTTTTGTATTTTCTTTTGTCAAAGCTATTTCTTGAAGTGATGGCAGTCTATTTAATCAACCGAATCTGAATGCCAAGAAATCTAGATCGTTGGCCAAAATCAATAAGTTTGACTTTGAGATTAGGTATATTAAAGGTAAAGAGAAAAGGGTTGTATATTCTCTTAGGAGGCAGATACTGGTGAATTACATAGCATCCATGAGCTCCTATGGGACATATTTACAAGATAGGATCTTGCAGGCAGGTTGGAAAAATGATAGGTATATGGATATTATGCACAGGTTGTAGCAGAATATAGGTACAGGTACAAATAGCACTATAGGTATAGATACAGGTAATGGTACAAGTACAGGTACAAGTGTAGGTGTATAGGATGTGGACTATTTTCTCACGGTAGATGGATTGGTTAGGTTTAGAGATAGGATATATTTCCCAGACAACAATGATCTCAAGAAGGTGATCTTGAGGGAGTTTCATGTGAAACCATATTTATGTCACCCAAGCCATCAGAAGACATTGACTACAGTAAATAAGTTTTATTATTGGTCGAATTTGAAGAGAGACATAGTAGAGTTTGTGGCTAGGTGCTTGGATTTTCAATAGGTTAAGCTAGAGTGTAAGCATCCAGGTGGAATATTAGAGCTAATTATGATTCCATAATGGAAATGGGAGGTAATTTCCCTGGACTTTATCACAGGTTTATTGAGGAAAATGAGACAACACGATTCCATCATGGTTGTTGTGGAAAGGTTGACAAAGGTAGTGCACTTCATTCCAGTGAATTCTACATTCCCTGCTAGCGATGTATCATAGGTATTTATTAGGGATGTGGTCAAGTTGCATGGTATTTCACTGAATATTGTGTTATATAGGGATGTGAAGTTCACTTCCAAGTTTTTGAAGGATTTTTTTACAGGTTTGGGCACAAATTTGTCCTTCAATACGACTTATCATCCGCAGACATATGGACAGACAGAGAGGTTCAATAGGATATTCGAGAAAATTTTGAAGATGTATGTGATGCATCAACAAGGAAAGTGAGAATAATATCTTACACTAGTAGAGTACGCTTACAATAATGGGTATTAGGAATATTTGAGAATGATTCTATTTGAGGCATTGTATGGTGAGGTTGCAATATTCCCATCAGTTGGAGTGATCCAGTTAACAAGGTGTTGATTGGACCAGACATGTTTGCAGAGATGGTACAGGAAATTTAGGTGATCAAGAATAATTTGAAAGAAACACACAATAGGCAGAAGATTTATGTAGATCAGAACAGTTTGTTTAAGGAATTTTGGGTTGGGGAAAAAGTGTACGTGTTCATCAATACCAAGAAGAGCTCCTTGTGGATTCGATCATGTGCCAAGATGGCACCTTGGTTTTGGGGACCTTTCAATATTCTTGAGGAGATTGGTCCAGTAGCCTACCAACTTGTACTTCCTCTGAAAGTGAAAGTCTATGATGTTTTCCATGTGCCTTTTCTTAAAAAATATGTTGAAGACGTTGATAATGTGATTGACTGGTTTGTATTGCAGATGGAGCCAGAAGGAGAATTCCAGCCAGAACCTTAGTGCATTTTGCAGAGAAATATGCTCATGCTCCTAAATTGAGCAATCTAGTAGGTTAAAGTGTATTGGAAGCACTTTGGGCCTGATGAAGCTACATGGGAGATAGCATATCAGATTCGGGCCATGTATCCTTCCTTATTTTCTAGTTGAGCGAATGTTTTGGCATATGTTTTGGTATATGTATATATGGATGTAAATACCTCAATGAGTTATGTTATAAAGCTTCAATAAGTGGTATGGGTGTCATGTCAATATGATGTTATGTTTTCATGTTGGTTTGCTTCTCAAAAGGTTGATCATTGTAAATCGAGCTAAGTTATAAATCTCCATGGGAAGTATGTTTTTCTAATAGTAGTGTTGTTGGTTGTAGGTGTAGTTGAACACCGAGGACGGTGTTCCCCCAAGGGGGAGGTTTCTGTAACAACCCTGGTGAAAATTCTGTGTATTAAAATTTAATAAAGGAAAAATAATAACCAAGGTCATGGGACACATATTCCAAGTTGAATGTTGGGAAAAAAAATCTTAGTGCTAGTGTTCACATGTTTTATTGTGGCTATGGAATTTAGAAAGGAAATGGCTACGCCTTTGGAAAGGAAAAGTGGCATTTATTGGCATTTATTTATGAAAATAATGGAAAATAAAAGAAAAGAGAGGTGAAAGGTCATAGGTTTGCATGTGAGGAGAAAAAAAGAAGGAAAATAACAGAAAATCAAGAAAATAGAGGCCTCTTTAATAAAAATACTTATGAGGATCATGGTTTTTGTTCAGTGCAGTTTTGGATCTCTCATTATTTTCTCTCTCTCACACACACTCTTGGATACTTAGTGTTTTCTTCAAGCACTCTTAGAGAGTGTGGCGTACTTGGAGATTTGGAATAAGAAGGCAAGGGAAGAGCAGGAAAGTGAAAGAGGACATCGGGATCAACAACTACAATAGGTTTTGATTGCAGGTATCGAGTTGCACGTATGTATCCCTCACTAGTTTTGGCATGCATAGTGTATGCATGTGGTTTATTGGTCATGATCTGTCATTGGCATGGAGTATTTCTTGGATTGATAGTGGATTTTCCTCTCGCACACACTCTTGGATACTTGGAGTTTTCTTCGAGCACTCTTAGAGAGTGTGGCATACTTGGAGATTTGGAGTAAGAAGGCAAGGGAAGAGCAGGAAAGTTCAAGAGGACATCGGGATCAATAGCTACAATAGGTTTTGACTGTAGGTATCGAGTTTCATATGTATCCCTCACTAGTTATGGCATGCATAGTGTATGCATGTGGTTTATTGGTCATGATTTGTCATTGGTATGGAGTATTTCCTGAATAGATAGTGGATTTTCCTAGCCTTTCCATTTTTTCAATAGCCATGGTGTTATGGGTTCATTTTCATTGTTTTTTATGGTTGGTTCTCATGTTCATTTAGCTATGGGATGAGTTACTAGTTCCTGGAAGCCTTGGTTGGATAAACACTATGGAATCCTTGTAACAACTTCATTTGAGTTACTAGTCCTAGAAGCCTTGGTTGGAAAAACACTCTAGAATACCTTGGTGGGTTAAGTTACTAGCCCTGGAATCCTTGTTTGGAAAAACACTCTACGATCCCAACAACATCTGTGGGTTGAATTAATAGTCCTAGAATCCCTGGTTGGAACAAACACTCTGGAGCCCTTGACAGCTTGGATGGAGACCAATCTAGTGATGGTTGTGATGCCCAACCATGAGGTGGAATCACTGGTTGAGGGTTGAGGTGGTTTTTCCTCTAGAAGCCCTGGTTTGGTTTTGATGGATTTGGTTTATGAGATCCCACATTCATGGTTGGAATATGGCATAGGGGTGATTGGATGAAGATATATTTGACCTAGACATGTCTATGGTTGGGTGGAACATGGAAGTCCCAGACTTGGTTTCATTTTGTTTATGGAAATAAGATCTCTTTTCCTCTACTATTTATGGGTAAATATGTTTGTTATTATGTGGCTTATAACATTGTTATATGATTGTCATTTATGTTGTTTATATGTTGGTTATGGATGTATTTTATGGTAGTGATGATGTATCTCTCTCATCATGTTTTGATTTGTAAATGAAAGAAAAATGTATCTATTCCTAAATAGATGATAATATAGTTAATTTGATGAGGTATCAATGCTTATTAGTGATTCTCAGATAAATATGAGACCCCTATGTTCAGATATATTATTTAAACATGTAGATTACATTTTGTGATATGTTTGCCTAAATGTCTTTCATGGCTAATAGGGGTCTAGTCAAGTCCTTGTTCAAGTGTCTTCTTTTGCATTGTTATTCTACTGTTATCTTTCATTTCTCAAATTTTCATTGAGTTATGGGCAGTCACTTGGGCTCTGGGCCTAAAAAAGTGTCTCAAATCTCGAGGACGCTGGCACAGGTCAGTCGGAAACATTCCCTGGACGCACGCATGCCTATTTTGTGGGAGCTTCCATAGTCTGACACACCCTTTGTTGAAAAATGTGTAACTATTTTCGGTCTCCATAAGTATAAAATGTATCCTTGTACATTATAAATTATAAAATAAAATAAATTTGTTATTGGAGCATTGGTTTCATGCTCAATTTCTTTATTTTATATTTCAAGCACTTATTTTTCATAGGTATAAGAGTCATTATAATATGCTCAAGACCCTATGAGCACATTGTAACTTGTACGGAGAAATTTATTTTGTCTCTAAAGTTTCAAAATACTTCCAAGTTCAAGTCAGCTTAGAGATTGTTGATTTGTGGTAGCATTAGATGTTCAAAAAGTATCAAATTTTGCAGGAAGGCTTAGGCATATGTATTCCAAAGAACCAAGAAAGAGTTTTGGGAAATTCCACTCAGATCATGTTTTATGAAAATACTTTACTATTTTTAATGGGACCCTAAGTCTAAACTTAGGAAATTAAAATAGTTAATGGATATTAATTAAAACTGAGTGTGAATATTCTAGAGAAGACAAAGATCAAGTGAGTTTAATCTTAGTCGTTGATTGAAAATTTAATCTCAGTCGTTGAATTCTCAACAAGAAAATTATAAGAAGGACTTGGAGGGGCATTTGGAAAAACACATTGAGACAGAGAGAATCGAGAGTTCCAAATTCTTTAGTGAGCAGTGCTTAGAGAGAAGATCGATTGAGAGGATTTTCATATAGAGGGGTAGGGATAATTTCCAAGTGGAATAATTCTTGATCTTGATAGTGCACAGAAGAGGAGGCATGAGAAGCCATAGAAAATTGCGCAGAGCGAGTGACGTAGAGGCTATGATGGGACTACAAAAAGCTGCAAAGGAATTTTTTTTTTTTTTGTTGAGGAGACAGCAGGGGATCAGTTCCAGTTCTCGGAGGGGGGTTTCGGAGGCTAGTAGATTCGAGTCTCAGCTAGCAGAGAGATCCAACATAGAGACATAGAGAAGCTTCAATTGTGACACAAACACTGTGCAGAGGTAGCGTAGAGTAGCTCGTTTCGAGTGCAGATCAATGTCATATTCTCGTGACAGAGTGAGTTTTGTCTCACAATATTTTTCCTGTTAGATTTCTCAGATTTCTTTGTATGATTTGTTAGATTCGAAAATCATAGATTTGTACCCAAAAAATTATTGCATAATATATAAACCCTCATTTTTTGCACTGGTTTTCCCTGATTGGGTTTTTCTGGGGACAATTGTCTAAAAATAACAATGTTAATGTGTGTATATTTGTGCTAGTATTTTCCTTGCATTTTTTGTTGTGAATACTGCAGTGTATTTTATTTCGATATTTACCGTAGCATACATCAAATAATTATTTAAGTTAAACAAATAGAAGAATAATTTTCACATGGTATCAAAGCAAAGAAAACAGACCTAGAAGAGCCAATGATGAATAGAAGAGGGAATTCAAGAGACTGTGCAAGGATTAAATCAAATTTCTTAAAGGATTGTGTAGTCAAGTCCAGGAGGACAAATGTTTATGTGGAAAATCTCTTTCCGAGTGATTCGACAGAGAGAAATATTTCTAGATTAGAATTTTCCAATAACAGAGGGAGTTGCATAGCAGGTTCAACATAGAGTAGCCTTCAGGAGGGACGCATTTTTTTGTTGGACTGTAAAAGCGTCATAAATCGAAGGGAAAATAACACATGTATGGAAAATTTAGATGTCTCTGAATTTTTTTCTGGATTGGAAGAATATTTTGCATGTTTTTCAAGTTCAGCATCTGTAGGAGTTTGGTACATTGATAGCAGGGCTTCAGTTCACATGACTTGAGTACGAGAATATTTTTCGAGCTAGAACAAATGGACTTCTTGATCACTATGGGAAACAGAAAAAAAATGTACTCTAGCAGGGAGAGGCACCATAGTGTTTTAGATGGAAGCAGGAAATAACATCGGAGCCACTAATGTGCTACATGTACCAAGACTAGGAATGAATCTGATTTCAGTGTCCCATTTATGTGAAAATTTCTAAATATTACTTTATGAGGAAACCCTACTGTTAGATCTTGGTGTAATTATCCTACTTAATCAAGTTATTAATGTTGAAAATTTAGATTAACATCGAAGTAAACACATAACATACTTTCACCGATTCATATCTAAAACAGAATACATGCACACAGACAAAGTGACACACAAGATTTTATGGAAAACTATCCCCGGAAAAATCCAATGTAGGAAAATTGGTCTTCTGGCTGTTGGAATGTTTATATTAGTAAGTAGTTTCTGAATACAACAAATCTGGGAACCTTACTATTTAACCCGATAGAGAAAAATAGATCTGCAGCAATACTCGTTGTTCCAGAGACCAAAAACATGACCGATCCACACCCTAAAATTGGATTTACAGGACTCAGCCACTTTCTACCTCTAGAAACCCCAGCGTTGCCCGTAAAGCTTCTTGCATCAGCCCTCCTGGCCTTTGTGTTGGCCTAGAGAGGGCTACGTCATCCCTGACTGGGTGACACAGTCCCTACGCTGCCATAGATGACCTATGCATAACCCTGGGGGTCTCTTGCTAGCTCAGCGCTACCTTTTTTGGGCATGCATAGCACCTGCATAGTGGTTGAAGCCCTTTACATTGCACATTTGCTGCATAGCTACTGTTGCTGCCCCTGCTCCTCTGCGCTACTCCTGGTTTCTACCTCTCCACCTCTTTTTGATTCTTGGCACTAGGATCAGATCATCCCCTTAGCCAATACTACCCCTCTCTGCTGCTGAAACACTTCTCAAAATTCTTAGCAAACCTGCCCTAGAATTTCATCTTAGTCTTAGTGCTGTGACTCCATGTGTGTGTCCTCCAATTGACCCCAAGCCTTTCCTTTATATTTTCTCATTGGAAAACCAATGGCCATGAACTAATCTTGAATTGATGGCTAAGATTAAAAGAAAGCTTGATCCATGTGAATTGAGTCATTTCCATCACATGTTTTAATTAATTACCTTTAATATTTTAATTTCCCTAAGTTAGACTTAGGGTCCTTAATTAAAAATATTAATTGATTAATTATCTCCCAAACTGGATGGAATTTCCCAAATCCATTTATGGGTATTGGAGATCTCATGTACTCTAGTACCTCTACAAATTTTGGGTGTTAGAGCACATTCGAAGCTACCCCAACACTCAAAAAACTCAACACTCCCTTTTATTGAGGAATATTCTCTAGTAGAAGGTTGCTTCACCCCGAAGCTTTGCACTGATCTCTGGTGTGGGTCTCTATGTTGATGATTTGCCTGTTACCCTTCATCACTGTGTTGTTGCTGCCATTTTTTACTGTTTCCCATGATGGTACCACTACCAATGCCACATATGTACTTGAGCTCCCTCTCAATTTGTCGTATCATGCAACTTCAATTGCTGAGAGAAAAAACTGAAACTCCTGCCCAATATTTGACAGACAAGTCAGTTGGGTTGCATCCTCATCACTGTAGCTCCATAGGTTTCTGCTCTCTGTTGTCATCTAGAGGTGCTCCATAGCTACAGATTTGCACTGCGTAAGTATACTTATTCTATGTTGTTGAAGTCACATCAATATCTGCGCTGACATCTCCCATGCTATTGCTTCACTGCGATGTCCTCCTGAAGCCTATACGGTTTGGTTGTGTTGTGATGTCCTCTTGAAGCCTCTACGCTGCTTCTGCACTACGATTTCCTCCTGAAGCCTATACATTTATGCAGCTTTGCTCTGCATAAGTAGCTCTAATCTTTGCTGCTAAAGTCAAATCTGCCTCTGCGCTGATACTTCTGCATCTGCACTGCACTTCACCCTTCAGCTTCCAGCTCTGCCTCTGCTCCATCTGTGATTCTCTACACCAACTGCTTCACTTGTCCCACTATTGTCTTAAGTCTCTCGTAGCTCGAATTTGATCCAAGAGATGAGTAGCTTAAGGATCCTGTCTTTGTTTTATAGTTGCTCTATAGATCCATTTCACCCCACTTTAATGGTTCATGAGTGCTCATGGATACGTCATCTTCAAAACCATCGTCTACCACAACATCCTTGGAAGTAGAATCTTCCTTGTCCTTCTTTTGAGGACAATTGTTGGAAAAATGTCCTAGTTCGTCACATGGGAAACACTTGATCTTGGATATATCACTGTTCTTCCTCCCTTGCTGCCTATTTGATGCCAAGGCTGCATCTTCTTCCTCTTCCTTCTTCACCTTACTTGATCCCATGCTGTACTGTCTATTGGTGAATCGAAAAAGTTCTTCTTGATGGAGGATCACCCACATACTGTCCCATTTGGGAAGGTCCGCTCTGCGCAAGATACTTTGGAAAAAAGTTTCCCAGTCCTCTGTGACTGCACTGAGTGCAGTCCTCACCATCACATCATCCTCCACCTTAGCTCCCATGGCAGAAAACTAATCTCTGGTCTCCTGTAATCTAAAAATCAAGGGCTTTATTTCTTCTCCCTTTGCCATCATGAATAACCGCATCTGGTTCTCCATAACCATTCTCCTTTGGATAGATCTTCCCTCATATAGGGAAGTTAAGGCTTTCCACATCTCCTAAGCCATTTTATTGTCATCTATGTGTGGAAATATTTGATCCTTAACCCCATCCATTATGCAGTGTTTGGTATTTGTTGCAACTTTCTCATGCTTTGTTGGGAGAGCAGCATCGGTTGGCATGGCCAGGACTTTTTCTGCATGGTCCCTTAGACCGTATGCCTCCATGACTACCAGGATTCTAGCCTTCCAGACTACAAATTTGGACAGTTCGTCCAACCTATACTGGTCACATAGTTCGTGAGGTTCCATATGCTCAACAAATCTGTTGGATCTAGGGACCTTGGTAAAATAGGCACCCTCTGCTCCCTCTGACAACTTACCTCCTCTCTTGGAAGTCTACCAAATCAAACGAATCAAATCTCTTCGATCCTATGATCGATCTATAGATTTCTTTGGCTGGAAACCCTCTGAGAATATGTTCTCCACCTGCTCTTTGTCACCTAGTGCTTAGGCTAAATTTAGAATCTTCAAAAATTTAACCCCACCAACAACTTCTTAAGCTCTGCAGCACTGCTTCGGGCATTCTGAATCAGAAACAGCTTCATATTTGTGTCACCCTTACTAGCCTTTGCATGATCAGACAGCCCCAGTGCTATCTCGGTGTTGGCTCTGCGTAGTAAGTACATGGGTCTGCGTGGAGACTACGTAGGACTGCATCACTCTGGCCTCTGTGTGGCTCTGCCTCCTCTGCTATTGCACTGTCCCTTCTAGTTTGGCTTTCTGCAGCTGTTGTTTCTTTCTTTGCTACTTTATGCAACAAATATTCTTCAGTCTTCTGCTGGTGATCCTGCTAGATCTGCAATCGCTTTGATTCCATGTGAAAAATTATGAAAATTACTTTATGCAGAAACCCTACTGTTAGATCTGGTTATACTTCTCCTACTTAATCAAGTTATTAATGTTGAATATTCAGATTAACATCGAAGTAAACACATAACATAATTTCACAGATTCAGATCTGAAACAAAATACATGCACACAGACAAAGTGACACGCAATATTTTCCAGACAACTGTCCTCAGAAAAACCCAATGCGGGAAAACCGGTCTTTGGCTACTGGAGTGTTTATATTATTAAGTATTTTTTGAATACAACAAATTTGGGCACCTTACTGGTTAACCCGACAGAGAAAAATAGATCTGCAGCAATACCTATTGTTCCAGAGACTGAAAACTTGATTGATTCACATCCTCAAATGGGATTTACAAGACTCAACCACTTTCTTCCTCTAGAAACCCTAGTGTTTCCCCTAAAGCTGCCTGCATCTGCCTTGCTAGCCTCTGCGTGCCTCTGCACTGGCTTGGAGATGGATGTGGAACCCCAGACTTGGTGACACAGTCCCTATGCTGCCCTGGATGGCCTCTGCGTAACCTTGGGGATCTCTTGCTAGCTCAAAGCTGCCCTTTCTGGGCTTGCATAGCGACTGAAACCCTCTGCGTTGCACAGCTGCTATGTAGTTGGTGTTGCTGCCCCTGCTCCTCTTCGCTGCTCTTGGTTACTACCTCTCTACCTATTGCTTATTTTTGGCACTGGGATCATATCATCCCCTTAGCCAATTCTACCCCTCTCTGCAGTTGAAACACTTTTGAAAATTCTTAGCAAACCCACCCTAGAATTTCAGCTTAGTCTCAGTGCTCTGCCTCCGTGTGTATGTCCTCCAACTAACCCCAAGCCTTTCCTTTATAATTTCTCGTTGGGAAACCAACGACCATGATCTAATCATGAATCTATGGCTAAGATGAAAAGAAATCTTGATCCATGTGACTTGAGTCATTTCCATCACATATTTTAATTAATTACCTTTAATATTTTAATTTCCCTAAGTTAGACTTAGGTTCCTTAATTAAAAATATTAATTAATTAAGTATCTCCCAAACGGGATGGAATTTCCCTAATCCGTTTCTGGGTCTTGGAGATCTCATGTACTCTAGTCCCTCCACAAATTTTGGGAGCTAGAGCACATCCAAAGCGAGGGCCCAACACTCAAAAAACTCAACAATTTATTGGACAAGGGATACAATGTATACTTCATTAGGAAGAAGGCATATGTCAAGCATATAAGCTAGAAGAAGAAGAGGCAAATTAGAACTCAAAGCAATAGATTATATGGATTGTAGCTCGAGTCTCCAATGGCATTGATTGGCAACAATATTGATGGCAAGAGAAATATAAATGAACTATGGCATAAGAGAATGGGAAATCTGCACCATGGAGCACTCATGAGGATGCTGAGAGAGACTATTACTGGAGTATCAGTCCTCAGTACGGAGCATGATGATGCATGCATAGGATGCGTAATAAGGAATTATGCCAAGACAACTTTTTCAAGAAGTGATAACCGAGAAGAAGGCATATTGGGATTGATACACTCATACATTCTTGGCCCAATGTACACTAAAGCTCTCAACGGTGGCAAATACTTTGTCACCTTCATTGATGATTACTCCAGGAAAACTTGGATATACTTCCTAAAGACCAAGGATGAGGTCTTTGATCATTTCATAGAGTTTAAATCCCTCGTGGAGAACATGACAAGGAAGAAAATAAAGGTGTTGCACTCAGATAGTGGTGGAGAATATACGAGCAGATACTTCACAGATTTCTGTGCAAAGGAGGGCATTAATAGTGGGTGGAAAACTCCATACAATCCATAGCAGAATGGTGTAGCGGAGAGAAAGAAAAAAACTATTTTTGGGGCACCAAAAGATATGTTATATTAACTAGGCCTTCCTCGATTCTTATGGGCAGAGGCATGTAAAATAGTTGTGTATGTCCATAATAAAACTCCTCACAGTGCATTGGGGAAGAAAATGCCTGAAGGAGTTTTCACAGGGAGGAAACCAGATTAGATCACCTCCAAATATTTGGAAGTTTGGCGTATTGTCATGTACCAGATGAGAAGATAAGTAAACTTGATCAGACTATAGAAAGGGGGTATCTTGTAGGATATAATGAGACCTCAAGAGCATACATAATCCACATTCCTGGCAGTAGGAAAATTGCAGTGAGGCAAGATGCTAAATTCATGGAAGATAGATCTTTTCAGGAAATCTAGTGATATGCCAGCAGAGGATCAGTCGCCAAAATTTCCTTTAGTCCAACAACAATGGTGGTAGTAGGGAGTACAAGCAGGAGGATAGAAACTGGGATCGAGTACAATGACTAGTATTAGCATTTCCTCGAGAAGAGAAGATTCTGGCAGCTCTCAGCAAATGGAACAAAAACACAAGGAGACGTAATTGAGGGAACCTCCTACCATTGGTGGTAGAACTATTAGGGAGGCATGACATACATTAAAGGACGCTGAAGATTTCATTGGATCTCCCAGAACCGAGAAGAGGCAACACATAAAACCTGATAGATACCAAGCATTGGTAGCACAAGTAGAATAACCCTCTGATTTTCAGGAATTAAAATAGAACCAAGTGTGGGTGGATGCCATGGTAGAAGAGTATAGTTCTATCATGAAAAATGATGTCTCGGAAGTTTTTCCTAGACCGGAGGATAGATCAGTTGTAGGATCAAGATGGATCTACAAGATCAAGTATGTTGCACATGGTAGTGTGGAGAAGTACAAGGCCAGGTTCGTAGTAAAGGGGTATGTGTAGAAAGAATGAATTGACTATGAGGAGACCTTCACCCCTATAGTGAGATATACCTCCAAATCTATTATATCCATAGCATCTTAGATGGGATGGGAGTTCACCAAATGGATGTCAAGACAACATTCTTGAATGGGGTGATAGAAGACGAGGTGTACACAGAACAGCTTGAAGGCTTTGAAACCCAGGAGAAGAAAAATCATATGTGCACATTAAAGAAAGTCTTGTATGGGCTCAAGCAGGCACATAAAGCATGGTATGGTCAAATTGATAGCTACTTGCAGTAGTTGGGATTCGTCAAGAGTGATGCATATCCCAATCTCTACTATTTGATGATGGAGAATGTGCCACTAATTCTGGTATTATATTTAGATGATTTTTTTCGTAGAGGATCATCTAGGCTCATAAATGACTACAAGAATAATCTTGAAGAAGGATTTGACATGAAGGATTTGGGGTTGATGCATTATTTTCTAGGATTGGAAGTGTGGTAGAAGAATGGAGAGATCTTCCTAGGACAAGGAAGATATGCCATGGAAATTTTGAATAGGATCAAAATGCAGGATTTTCAGTCCATGGCAATGCCTATGATAACTAAATGGAATAAAATAGATGCATCAAGGAATAAGGAAGTGGACCCAACCTTGTACATACATCTCATTGGGTCACTCATGTATCTGGTCAACACCAAGCCAAAAATTTGTTTTGATATCAATACCCTTAGTTAGTTCATGGTGGAACCGAAAAGGGCACATTGGGCAGTAGCTAGGCACATTCTCAGATATGTGCATGGAACAATCAGATACAGGTTGAAATACACCCGAGGAGATTATTTCAGATTGAGTGGGTTTACAGATTCAAATTGGGCAAGAAGTTGAATAGACCAAAAGAGTACATTCGGTTATTGTTTCAATGTTGGATCAAGAATGATCTCTTGCTGCAGCAGGAAGAATAAGTCAGTAGCACTGAGCTCAGTTAAAGCAGATTATATGGCAGCCATCATAGCAATGTGCGAATCAATATGGCTTAGGGAGCTTCTTGTGAGCTTGTTCAAAAATATGGTGGAACCGACTAGTGTTTACTATGAAAATTAGAGTTATATCAAGCTCTCTGAGAATATAGTATTTCATGATCAGTCCAATCACATAGATATCATATGTCATTTTATCCAATACCATGTTCAGCATGGGGCAGTATAGCTACATTATCTCCCCATAAGAGATCATGTAGAAGATGTACTCACAAAGACTATGGGAAGAGATAAATTCATTCACTTTAGGGAGCATATGGTTATGGTTGAGAACCCGTTTCAGTAGTAGATGGGTCATTAGTTACAGCAACATATGATATCATAAATTTGCAGTGCAGTATCATTTGGCAACAGTAAGCAGGGTCAACAGGAGCATAGATGCAACAACACAGTGTTGATAGGCAGTAGTGTCAAACATCAACAACATAGAGGGAGATGTTGCAGAATCATATTAGTACTTCATATGGTTGTATTGCTAGAGCACATTCCTTGCTAAGAGGGAGTGCTGATTTTTGGTAGCATCGGATGTGCTCTAAGTCTCAAATTTGGTAGGAAGTCTTAGACACATATATTCCAAAGAACTTAGAAAGAGTTTTGGGAAATTCCATTCAGATTATGTTCTATGAAAACAATTAATTATTTTTAATTTATGTTGCAGGAAACAGGGGTCCCACCCTCGTTTCTACCAAAAAATGAAATGGACACATGTTTCCGACCATACTGGCACATTTACCGTGCAGGAAATGTTGCCAATACAGCCAAAAATGCGTTTCCAGGCCGTACGGCCGCGTTTCCTCCCCTTTAAAGCGATTTAAGTTGGGTTTTTTTTTCTAGTTTTCATGCTTTTTAATATTATTTTAATTGTTTACTTTGTCTTTTGGATGCTTCTAGATGGCTTTCTAAACTTATAAAAAGACAATTCGCCTCATTCTCTCATCACACAAATTGAGCAATTCGTTTCACTTGGAGAAGAACTTTTAGCAAGGAGAAAGGAGGAAGAGAGTATTTCTTCAACCAAGGTGTTTTCACCAGGGAGAAAAGGAGATTTCAGCAGCAAGAGAAAGAGATTTCAAAAGCAGATTTGGAGTGCGAAGTTTACAGCTACGTCATTCTTGTTTTTTGGCTCAGCTACAACCATATTTCTCTTGTTTTTTCTGGAATTTTGGGGTAGCTTCAGCTACACAAAATTAATTTGGGTAAGAGGCATTCAATTTCTTGGTTTTTTCACATTTTTTTGTCCATTTTTTTAGGGTTTATGCTACCAAAATTATAAAAAACATTTTTTATTTACTGATTTGTTTTTTTTATTTTTTTTGCAGCAACGGCGTCCATCTAAGGTTCAAGTTCAAACCCCAAGGCCAACCCAAGGGCTAAATATTATCCTCTTTGGAGGCATATTGAGAAGCTGCAAATATGTGGAGGTGGTGGCTCATGGGAATGGAAATGTAATTTTTTTGGTAATTCTTACAAGGGCTCTTACCCAAGAGTGAAGGCGCATCTTTTGCATGTAGGAGGACAGGGGATTGCAGGTTGCAAAAAAACATCAGACCTTGTGGTGAGGAGGGAATATCAAAAAGATCAAGATCGGGCGGATGGATTTAAAAGAAAGCATGATGATCTTATTCAAGCTAAAAATCCAACAAAAATTGAGCCAAGGATTTTAGTTGAAGCAAGGAAGAGGAGAGGGACTCAACAATCAAAACATGTTGAATTCTAAAGATGTTCTATGCTAGATGCAAATATACTTTAAAATTCTAGGGCTCAATGAAAGTAAGATGCAGATAGAACATACCAATAGATTGATGGAAGACAAGCCAAAACATAAATAAAGAATGGTGCATTACGACGGTCAGCAGGATGCTTCAACCAGCAAAGACTTCGTAAGGTCATCCACCCACATGTGTCAGACAACCCCAAGACATCTCATCAATAATGCTCCACCAAGACGTTGCACCAAGAAGCCCTAAATGCAGAATCGAGAACGTTGCTCCATAACCATCCAAGAAATAAGAAAATGCCTCCACAAAATGTGTGTGAAATGAACTCCAAGTCTCTCCAATATATAGGCACCTGTGGGGGTGTGTGACACATCTCTTATGCATGTGGAATACATCGGGCTGACCTTGCACATGTGGAATAAATTCAAAATACATGTTCTGCTCATCCAATCAAGATGATCTTTAGATCGATCTTGCACCTCTCCAAAAGAGGAATCCAATAAAAATATTAGCATCGTCATCTGAGCATCATAACATGGATTTTGGACATAGTTTCCCAAAATTAACACTCCCTCTCAACTAGGGAGAACTCCATCCACCAGTGCCATCCAAACATCATGTGTAATCCCACCGTAACTTGCTTCGCTAGCTTCTTTATTTCAAAAAAAAAGGTGAGTCACAAAGACATCACTCTTGGCTAACCCGAAGTCAGCTCAGAGGTTTGAAACCTCTATAGGACTCAAAGGAGTCACATACCAACCCGAAGTTGGTTTAACTGACCCGAAGTGAGATGAAGGTCCAAAAACTCACTTGGACTCAAGAGAGTCATATACTAATGTAAATTTTTGTAGATGTTCTATGCTTGATGCAACTTTACTTTTATTACAGCAATCACCCAAACAGTTAAGTAAAATGCTGATAGAACATACCAGTGGATCTATAGAAGACAAACCAGAAACAAGAAAAATGTGATGGTGCGTTACGGCGGTCAACAAGATGCTTCAACCAGCAAAGTCTCCTTGATTAGCCAACCCAGAATGTGTCACAACAATCCTCAAATCAGTCATCCAGTCAACTCAAGTCAAATCCATAAAAGTCAATGCTGTCCAGAAAAGTCAACGCAGGGCAGCAACATAAAAGTCAACACAGCTCCAACTTCGGTCAACCTTTTGACCTCGGTTCTTGTGCCAATGTGTACGGCCTCCCAAAATCGAAGTCTCCAATAAATTTTAGCCTCTTTGGACCATGCGTTGACCAAAGTCAATGCTGGTCAAACTTCCTAGGAAACCCTAGCTGCAGCAATCTACGTCCTTCTTCTTGGTTGTACAAACTCGTCCTTTTTCCCATGTGTGAGCTGAATTTTTCCTCCAAGGAGCTCGTACTAAATCAAAGAAGAGAAGAAGATGTGTGATGAGTGAGTATGAAATGCTCTCCAACTTTGACTATATTTATATACATCATTGAGGTGTGTGACACATCTGCTGGGGGTGTACTTAAGGCCGACCTGCACATATAATTTATTATAAATAATAAATTCAAAATAAATGTTCTGCTCATCGAATTCAGATAAATTTTATATGGATCTTACACCTCTCCGAAAGAGGAATCCAATAAAAATATCGGTATCTTCATCTAAGCATCACAACATGGAGTTTGGACCTAGTTGTCCAATTTTAACACTCCCTCTCAACTAGGGAGAACTCCATCCATCAGTGCAATCAAACATTGTGCGTCATCCCGCCGTAACTTGCTTTGCTGGCCTCTTTATTTCAGAACAGAAGTGGGTCAATCACAAAGACATTATCCCCCGGCTGACAAATTCAGCCCAGAGGTCCCAAACCTTTATCAGACTCACAAAGAGTCTCCAACCAACCCGAAGTTGGTTCATCTGACCCGAAGTCAAGCGGAGGTCCGAAACCTCACTATACTTGATCCCAGATCAAGTGGTTGGACCGTGCCATCCTAGATAGAGAGTACGGAAATCTCTAATGTGTCCATCAGTATTTGCTACTAGTCTCTAGCCTTTCCCTCCTCATTGGCCAAATGAGAGGTACTTCCCATGAGCCCTAAACTCAATGGGTAGGATGCATACGGGGCACAGATAATGAGAGGTGAACCAACTCAAAATCACAACGGTGGGGTCCAAGCACACCAACAAGGTTTGGCAAGCCTAGCCTTGTGGTTTCCCATAGCTCCGAGAAGCTCTCCCCAAAGCCCCCCAAAGCCCCCCAAAGCTCCCAGAGCTCATCGTCCAACAGGACCCACATCATAGGGTCGTTCCACAATTCCAAGATTCTCACGGAAGGTTAGGAACTTGACCTTCCCCAGGGGCTTAGTGAGAATATCCACGACCTGCTCATTAGTTCCTATATGATCGAGCCTTACGGCGCCTCGCTGTACCATATCCCTAATGAAATGGTACCTGATATCAATATTCTTGGATAAGTCATGGAACACAGGATTCTTAGTCATGCGAATCCCACTCTGGTTATGACAGAGTATCACGGTGGTATCTAGCACATGTGCAAATAGCTCACTAAAGAGCTTTCGCAACCAAACTGCTTCACAACAGGCCATAATCGCTGCAATGTATTCGGCCTCAGCGATGCTTAAAGCCACCGACTTCTGCTTCCTGCTCATCCATGAGATCGAAGCAGAACCAAGATTGAAGCATCATCCTGATGTGCTCTTATGATCCACCACACTGCTAGCCCAATCGTCATCAGTATATCCACGGAGTTTCACACTCCCGGCAGTGTATCTCAGCCCATGGTTTATCGTGCCCCGAAGATATCTCAGAAGATTCTTGGCACCAACCCAGTGAAAGTGATGAGGCTCAACCATCTGTTGACTCAAAGTGTTCACTGCAAAACATATATCTGGACGGGTGTTCACTAAGAACATCAGCTCTATGAGTTGACGATACTCGATAGGATTGTAGAATCAGGCCAGCTGACAACACCACTCAACTTTAGGATTGAGTTCCATCGATGTCGGTGATACGATCCACCATACAAATCTCTCCATTTCCATGATGTATTTTTCCTTTAGAAGGACAATCTCTCAGTCTCACGGACCTCCGGGCCTAGGAGTAATTGGATCGGTCCTAGTTCCTTCTGGCATCTCGAACTCGACGGCTGAGCCTCCCTCTTACATTGATGAATGAGAGGGTCAGCACCTATCAGGAAGAGGTCATCCACATACAACACCAGAATGAGAGGCTTCCCCTGGACAACCTTGAAGTAAAGGTTCAGATCAGCATTACTTCGAGTGAAGCCCAGCTTCATCAAGTAGCTATCCATCCTCTCATACCAAGATTTGGGTGCTTGCTTCAACCCATAGAGGGCTTTCTGCGACCTACAGACATGAGTGTCCCGATCCTGAACTTCAAATCCCAGAGGTTGTTCTACATACACCTCTTCTTTTATTGTACCATGCAGAAAGGCGGTCTTGACATCCATCTGATGAAGACTCCATCCTTGTGTAGTAGCAAGGGCTATGATTGATCGAATGGTGGTATATCGTGCCACAGGTGCAAATATGTCATTATATTCTACTCCTTCCTTTTGAGAGAAGCCACGGGCAACAAATCTTGCCTTGAACTTTTCAGCACTTCCATCAGATCCATGCTTGATCTTGTAGAGCCATTTCGCGGTGACAACTGATTTTTCCTTCGGTCTTGAAACCACATCCCAGACATCATTCTTCATTATGGACTCATATTCTTCGTGCATAGCATCCTTCCAGACTTTATGCTTTACGGCTTCCTCAAAAGATCCAGGTTCAGATTGTATAATGGTACTCATGGCAGCCAGATACCCTTGGTATCTACACGGCTTCTTGCTTTCACGGAATGTCCCCCTTGGGGCAGCATGTCCCTCAGCATCTTCGAGGGTGTCCCTGAGCCATGATGGTCTCTTTCCCAGTGAAGGAGATGGATCAATAGGGTCCATTGGTCCTTCAATATCAGGCATTGTCTCATCCTGCGGTTCTTCTTGATTTCCAGGCCTTTCTTCATGATTTTCTTCGGATCTTGGAAGATCTACTACTTTCTTCAGGGAAGCATCTTCGTCAAAAGTGACATCATGGCATATCTCTACTTCCCTTTGACCAGGTACATAGACTTTATAGGCCTTAGAAGTTTCACTGTATCCCACAAACATTCCTTTCTTCCCAGAAGCATCCAGCTTACTTCTCTTTTCTTTTGGCACATGAAAAAAACAAGATATCCAAAAATTCTAAAATGTGAGACATCAGGTTTCTTACCAGTGAAAACCTCTTCGGGAGTTTTGGAGTCCAGAACGGAATGAGGGTATCAGTTTTGAATGTATACAGAAGTATTTGTAGCTTCTCCCCACAAAAACTTCGGTAGACCCTGGCACGAGCAGCTTCCACAATAGTCCTGTTCTTGCGTTTAGCAACACCATTCTGCTCAGGAGTATAGGCAATAGTAGTCTCCCTCTTAATTCCAGCTTCTCTGCAAAAGTCCTTGAACTCATTTGACTCATATTCAGTGCCATTGTCGGTCCTCAAAATCTTGATCTTCTTCCCTGTCATATTTTCCACCAAGGCTTTGAAGGTACGGAACCACATGAAAGCCTCATCCTTCTTCTTCAAGAAGTATATCCAGGTTTTGCAAGAGAAGTCATCAGTGAATTTCATGTAGTAAGAACATCCTCCCAAGGATGTCACGGGCAGCATACCAGATAGATCAGAATGGACCAGTTGCAAAATATCAAATGTCTTTGTGACACTTGAGGGGAAAGGTCCCCTTGTATGCTTTCCTTCGACACAGCTGTTACACTAAAAACTATCACCTTGACATTCTGCTAACTGTATGAGCTCATTAACACTCATGCATGCCTCCTCTGCAAGTCTTACAACCTTTGTTCCTCATTCCAAACCTCGAAAATCAGAGAAAAGTTCCTAAAAATGGAGGAAAAACCCTTAAAACTCAAAAAAGCCTTGGGTACGCAGGTAACATGAAGCCTGCATGCGTTTTTGGCTAGGGTACGCAGGTAATGAGAAGAGAAAATGCGTTCTAGAACGCATTTTGCCAGTGTAATGCCTGCGGTACCCCTGTAAAGTCAAAAAAGCGCGAAATTAAATTGAAAAAGTTGATTTTTGGTCAATTCTAGAAGGTTATGGATGAGATTTTTTGGGGATGAGTACGCTTTAGTAAGGTGCATCTATCCCACACCTTAAGGAACTAATCCCTTGATGTGAGGAGCCTATCCCTTTGAAGGAGGGTTCTATCCCTTTAAAGGTGGAATCCTAACCTCCTCATCTGCTCTATAAAAGGAGGCATTGGGTAGCCTAAAGGGGGTTAACAACAAGTTAAGGTTAAGTTTTGATGGAGATTTTGGAGATTGAGGATTAGAGTTCAAGCTTTATGTGTGATTGAGCTGAAGTGCTGTTGAGATTTAGACTTCTTTCTGCTAAGCTTTTGAGAGGAAATATCACATACCTCTTTATGCTTCTGAAGGAAGAGTGCAAGACTTATCAAAGTAGAGGAGATTCCTGCTTCGGACCCCGGGAAGGCCTTTCGAACATCAAGGCTAAGGTTGTAAGGTTCTTCTATATATTTTAAGATTAATACAATCAAGTTCTATTTTTCTCAATAAATTGTCGTTCGATTGTTTATTTCAATAAGCTGTCGTTTGATCATTTATTTCATAGATTCCTTGATCACTATGATAGGTATGTTTTATAATTATTTTTTATACAGGTGCTATTGATATTTTCTTGTTTGTGATTGCAGATCAACGAAAGATGATACTTTCTTGCGACAAAAGAGCTCTTGTTGCGACGAAGGATTATTGATAGGACGGAAGCACTACGACCACAAATAAGCATTTGGATCTAAGGTAGGATCGACACCTTCATAGCATTTATTTGTAAAACAAATATATCTAGAGAAAGACAAACTTAGTTGTTCGTTTGTTGCTAGATTGTCTTCTGACACTAGGGAGATCGGTCTTGTCCGCAAGAACGATTTATCCGGCCAACAAATTGGCGACTCCACTGGGGATCGAACCCAGAATCTCTGGTTTCATAGACTAGAGATAAATTTGTTGGCCGGATAAATCGTTCTTGCGGACAAGACCGATCTCCCTAGTGTCAGAAGACAATATAGCAACAAACGAACAACTAAGTTTGTCTTTCTCTAGATATATTTGTTCTATGAAGGTGTCGATCCTACCTTAGATCCAAATGCTTATTTGTGGTCGTAGTGCTTCCGTCCTATCAATAATCCTTCGTCGCAACAAGAGCTCTTTTGTCGCAAGAAAGTATCATCTTTCGTTGATATGCAATCACAAACAAGAAAATATCAATAGCACCTGTATAACAAATAATTATAAAACATACCTATCAAAGTGATCAAGGAATCTATGAAATAAACGATCAAACGACAGCTTATTGAAATAAACAATCGAACGACAATTTATTGAGAAAAACAGAACTTTATTGTATTAATCTTAAAATATACAGAAGAACCTTACAACCTTAGCCTTGATGTTCGAAAGGCCTTCCCGGGGTCCGAAGCAGGAATCTCCTCTACTCTGATAAGTCTTGCACTCTTCCTCCAGAAGCATAAAGAGGTATGTGATCTTTCCTCTCAAAAGCTCAGCAGAAGGAAATCTAAATTTCAACAGCACTTCAGCTCAATCACACATAAAGCTTGAACTCTAATCCTCAATCTCCAAAATCTCCATCAAAACTTAACCCCCTTTAGGCTACCCAATGCCTCCTTTTATAGAGCAGATGAGGAGGTTAGGATTCCACCTTTAAAGGGATAGAACCCTCCTTCAAAGGGATAGGCTTCTCACATCAAGGGATTAGTTCCTTAAGGTGTGGGATACATTCACCTTACTAAAGCGTACTCATCCCCAAAAAATCTCATCTAGAACCTTCCAGAATTGACCAAAATTCAACTTTTTCAGTTTAATTTCGCGCTTTTTTTACTTTACAGGGGTACCGCAGGCATTACACTGGAAAAATGCATTCTAGAACGCATTTTCTCTTCTCATTACCTGCGTACCCTAGCCAAAAACGCATGCAGGCTTCATGTTACCTGCGTACCCAAGGCTTTTTTGAGTTTTAAGGGTTTTTCCTCCATTTTTAGGAACTTTTCTCTGATTTTCAAGGTTTGGAATGAGGAACAAAGGTTGTAAGACTTGCAGAGGAGGCATGTATGAGTGTTAATGAGCTCATACAGTTAGCAGAATGTCAAGGTGACAGTTTTTAGTGTAACAGATTGCCCCCTAAAGTGCGAAGTCTGGAATAGATGAAGATGAAGTCTGTCATATATGAAGAGTGAAGTACTTTATCATTTCAAGGATCATCCCGTGGACACCCCAGTCGGAACCTGTAAAAACATTCAATGCAAAATATATATATATGTAATCATATCATCGCTGAGGTAGGCATTCCCATACTCAGATCAAAAACTAACTAGAACTAACTTAAATTGTTCTGATACAGGAATGATTTTGAATACATCACAGTATAGACATGTGTAGACACAGTATGGACGCAGCCATCTGTATATGAATAGTCTATTGTATGAATGATAACAAAATTCCTCGCAGCCTGGATGGTAGAAACTAGATCCAGGGTCTCGATTTACGCATCTCGAACTAGTACGATTCTATCCATGTGATTAAATGTGTTGAAGTCGAACATGGTAGAAACCACTTGATTACCAGTCAATAATGTAAACTGTTAACAAGTGTGAGAGAAACCACCAGTAATGTCAATGGCTCTAAAAGTATTCAGTACAATCCATGAAATGTGAATGAATGAGCTGAAGTCGAACATGTCACGGAATCATTCGATCGAAGGTCAATGATGTAACCTGTCGTCGAAGGCGAGAAACCTGCCATTGAGGCATGCAGATTTCAAGGTACTGACGATTTCTAGATCAACTTCCTAGATAATGAGCTGATGTCGATAGAAAGTGATATATCGTAGGCAAGCCCACAACACGAAATCATAGATCAAGTTTTGAATAAATATATCGGCAAGGACTGACTCAGGGATGGTCAAAATGGATGACAGATATTTCGCAAATGAATGGTTTATTTGAACTATCCTCTTGAACACATAACAACACTGCAGATGGCTTGGTATCAATTGACCCAAAGCTAATACCCAGAAACCGGCTGAAGACTTTCAATGTGGTTTGATTAACTGTTAGGCAAAGGATTTTCCCAACCCAGGTGGACAAAAATTGTCGTGTTCAAGAGTGGTTAACGGTTTTCCGAAAAATCAAAATGTAACAAACAGGTTCGTTTTTCTCTCTTTTCCCCCACCATTTCTGGCAAGTACCTCTTTATTTTTGACAAGCTTGAGGAGGATAACATTTGCTTGTTTATAAGCTCATCCTTTGGATGAGTCCAACTTAGTTTAAGATTTGAACCCTAAGAAGGAGTGGTTCGTTCCTGCTTAAAATTGAACAGGTCCTTTACTGTTAAATTTTAACGAGTCTAGTATAGGAGAAACTCGATGTTTTTCAATTTTAGGGAGTCAGAAGAAAAAACTTAAGAAAACTCCATGGGTGTACTTTTTCGTAAATTTAGTCTCTCGAGCCCGAAAAAGGATAAAATAATGCGGGAGAGAACTCTATTGACCATAATTAGTCAACGTATACCTTTTTCGTAAATAGTCCATTTCAGTCCGGAAAAGGGGTAAACTTATACTGAAAGGACGATCATTCATTTACTTTAACGAGTTCGAATAATCAAGTACTCGGCGATATTTTCATATTTAGAGAGTTTGAAAAGGGCTTAAAAGAGGACTGCAGGGTTTCGCTTTTTTGTAAGTTTGAACGAGTTCGAAAAAGGGATAAAAATGTGCTCATATGGCCAACTTTCAATTTAATTTACGAGCAGGAAAAGACGGAAAGAACTCGACATTTTTATATGTTTTACGAGAATGAAAAATAGCAAAATGATCTCGGGATTTTCATGAGTTTAACGAGTCTTGAAAATAACCAAAATTGACTCAAGATAAGTTTCATTTTTACAAAAGCTTGAAACAGAGAAAAACTATGCTTCAGAGTAGTTTCATTTTTACACAAGCTTGAAACAGAAAGAAAATTGTGCTTGATGCCCCCTAAGCGTAACTGCTAGAGCGCATGCCCCCCCTAGCTTCATTTCATTCAACTAAGTACACTAGTAATAAATAGCTGGATGGAATGAAGGTTCTTTTACGAGATCATAAGATAGACCCGACCTAAAAACTAACCTAAATATACGACTTAACATTTACGAGATCTAGTCAAAGACTCGACTCAATTAAGGGAGGATTTGTTTCATTTTTTAACGAGCTTGACACAGAGAAAAACTATGCTCATGGCAACGTGTTTCATTTTTTAACGAGGTTGACACAGTAACAGGAACTATCCTCAGAAACTACTTATTTCTAATCTACCTACATAACCTACTGATTCATTTTTTAATGAGGTTGACACAGGAAAAGAACTGTCCTCATACCTGATTCATTTTTTTAACGAGGTTGACTCAGTAACAGGAACTATCCTCTGACCAACTGATTCATTTTTTAACTAGGTTGACACAGGAAAAGAACTGTCCTCATACCTATTTATTCTAATCTACCAATCTACTCTCTACAATCTACCTACTGTTTCATTTTTTAATGAGGTTGACACAGGAAAAGAACTGTCCTCATAGAAGCTTGTTTCATTTTTTAAACGAGCTTGACACAAGAAAAGGAACTATGCTCTCGACTAACTGATTCATTTTTTAATGAGGTTGACACAGTAAAAGGAACTATCCTCACACTCATTGATTCATTTTTTAACGAGGTTGACACAGTAAAAGGACTATCCTCGGAAACTTGATCATGGCTTCCAATTGGAAGAAATACATGTCAATGGACACACCTTGATCACGGCTTCTAAGAGGTCTTCATCAGAAGGAAGAATAGGTCTCTGGAAGGAACACATGTCAAGGGACTCAAAAGGGATAAGAACATCACGTTCAAATAATCCCATAGATTTTTCCATGTCAATTACCGGATCTAAGTCAAAGGAAGACGAGAAAACAGTGAGAGGCTCACTTACATCGGTAATTGAAAACATGGGACTAGTTGCCACATAATTAACCCGTGGCGGGGTAGATACCACTTTAGAATCAGGAACATTTAGGGGTGTCATATTATTGGTAGTCGAAACAAGACTAGGGAATGAAAGCTGGTCTACAGTCACAATATTTCCATTGTGAGGGAAAGACATCACGCGAAAGAGTGTCGATACAACAGCTTTCATTGCATAAACATAGTCTCGCCCAAGAAGTAAATTGAAATCCAAGGGGCCTCGAACTACCATAAGATCAATACAGATAGTTTTACCTTCCAAAGTAATAGAAAACTTAGGAAGGATCCCTAAAGGTTCACTAATGGTTCTGTTAAAAGCTTTCAGATTCTGCGTAATAGGCATAAGCTGAGGGGAACCCAAAGCTTTCCAAGCAGTTGAGGATAAAATACTAATAGAAGCACCTTCATCTACCTGTGTGCGGTGTATGTCCCTACCACCAAACTTCACAATGATTTGGAAAGGTATGGAGGAAGGAAGACGAGGTTCTGTCAGTCTATTCCAATCAAAGGAAAAGACCTCAGTACTTGGAGGGGGTTCTATAGAAACAGGTGAAATGCCCCCTAGCGTAGAAGAATCTAATGTAACAAGAAGAACCTGAGCGGTATGAAGTTCACTCTTTATAGGGAGAATGGGATCGACCGAATGTGAAATCGAATCGACCACTTGATCAACTAATGGATCATCAACCTGAGTGATATGAGTTTCACTCTCCAATGGAAGAGTGGGATCGACCGTACTTGAAATTAGATCAATCACTCCGTCAGTTGATGGTAGGTTGGGAGAAAGTTTACGGTAACCAGTTGGAAGTTCTTGCTGTGGAACAGCAAGGTTTTCCAACAATTTTGAGGCTTCATCCATGTGAGGGAAAATGTGAGTTTGATGACTCCCTTTGCATAACTTACAAGGAAACCTAACTTTACCCTTTTTCCCAGAAACCTGACTATCACTGGTTGATGGATCAACGGAAAGTTGATGAGATTTTTCTGACCATACTTCCAAGACCTTAGGAATACCAGGACAATTGATAAGGAAGTGGTCACCCTTACAAAGCCTGCAAGGGTATTTGGGTTTACGATGCATGTTGGAGGTTTCCTCAACACAACTAACATTTACAACCGTGGTTGGTTGGTTGACTTCTTTCTTATCTTGCTTCTTCTTCTTCTTCTTCTTCTTCTTCTTCTTCCATTTCTTCTTCTTTTTAGCCACCTAGTTACTAGCATCAAGGCTTTTACCAGGCGAAGAGGAAGAAATGGAGGAAGAAATATTAGGCGAAGAAGGTAAAGGGTCAACAGAAGGTTGGTGATGTTGAGATGGGGAACTCTGTTGAGGTGAAGCATCCGGTTGAGGTGGAATAATTGGAGTATTCGGCGCCAACGAAGTTGAAAATAACCATATTGGTAAACCTATTGTAAATCCAGGTAATGAAAAAGTAGCCATATAAGGAGGACCAACATTTCCAAAGCACGGAAAAGTACTAGGATTC
The DNA here is from genome assembly GCA_034641835.2 of Pinus albicaulis. Taxonomy (NCBI): domain Eukaryota; kingdom Viridiplantae; phylum Streptophyta; class Pinopsida; order Pinales; family Pinaceae; genus Pinus; species Pinus albicaulis. The sequence goes on along the minus strand of JAXQQM020070784.1, from coordinate 13,155 downwards.
TCGTTAAGAGGGGTTACTTGGTTGGCAAATTCTGGAATAGTTGCCATTATATTCAACTTCAGTGAATTTTATTAACAAATTAAAAACTAAAATTAACAATTAACAATTCACACCTAACAATTAAAATTCACAATTCACACCTATGGTCTCTAAAAGTAAAAACAAACAAATTAACACGCGCTATCAAATCTAGGAGTCAAACCACACACAAACAGTAGATTCCCGCACTAAAAAGACTAGTTGGTGATGAAATCCAACATCGTAGAATTTTAATGCAAAAATAGCGGTTGGAACAGTTACCCCGACAACCTGCTTAATGAAACAGACTAGCACAAGTTCCTTCACAAAACCATCTCGAGTGAAGAGAACCCCCCAGAGAGTCCAAGTGAGTCTAGTCGACGTCTGCTCCAGGTACAGTGGGATCTTCCCTCCACCGTCACCTTAGGAAAGAATCCTATAGATTATGGCCACTAAGGTTACCAACAAAAACAAATATACCTGGGGGAACAGTCTATGATCCGATACACACGCAAGGGCAGAGTAACAAAGCTCAATCCCCTTGAAGGCTCCTTGACATAATCCAAGGTTTACCGACAAGTGACCCTAGGCTGCTCGACAATGGTCAATCCGAGGTTTACCATTTTTAATACGTGTATATATGTTATCGTTCCCAATGAGGAAGGATTGATTACCTCACTGGTTCAGATATGATCTCGTGCTTGACTCCTTTAGGAGGAGCTTCCCAGAGCATACATGTAGCAACTGGATTTTTTCCTACCGCAATATCGACTACTTGTTTGTTTTACTGTCTTGGAGAGTTAACTAAAACCTATTCCAAGACACTAGCCTAAGCTATATTGGTGGAAAGAGCCCTAAAAATGTAAAAATTACTAGATGAATTTTAATTAAGCGCTGTGTAATTTAGGTTGTTATTACTCAAAAGGGTAAATGGATACGAAACCAATGGTGTTATGACCCAACCCAAAACTGAATGCAATCGAATATGATAATGTAATATTTTCAATTTGATGAATCCTAACTAAAGAAAGGAGAGAGTTTCCATTACACTTCCAACAATGCAAAGATTGATAACTAAGAGAAAATATAACAAATTCTCTAATGCACTAATTTTATCAAGAAAAACTAATGCAAATCAATCCCAAAACAATTTTTTATATTTTTGTGTTTTTAAAACAAGCATAAAAACATCTAAATTCAAATCAAAGAAAACTGATCTAAATCTATGATTGATTTTTCAGAATTTAAACTATGCAATTGTAATCTATGCACAATTCACATGAAAAGTATGCAAATGTAATCTATGCACATTTTTCATTCATATTCTGAAAATGAGAATTCTAATTATGCAAATGTGATCTATGAAAGAGAATTCTCAAACACAAGATGATTCTAATGTAATCTAAGAACCAATCAAGTGAAAGTCAAGAAAATCGGGTGAGAGTTCCAAAGATCAAAAAACACTCAAAGGCGATTAACACTCAAAGGCGATTAACAAAAGCAAAAAGATGCAAAAATTGTGAAAAGACTGAGACAAACCTCCAAGTAATGACCAAAGGAAATCAAATTAAGAATTTCTCAAAAAAGAGACTCAAAACACCCAATTAACTTAATGGAGATTGATGAGATGAAGCATGGTTGAAAGAAATTCAGAAACAAGAGATTTTTGACAGAAAAATACAGATCTGGGTAGATGCTAAGAATCCTAAATTAAATCTAAACTAAACTAAAATAAGAAATATGAAGTTTTTCAAAAAAATTAACAGGGTCCGCAGGCTCCTAGAAGTAACAGGTGCGGTCCCGCACTGTTTACTCAAGGAAAGTGCGAAACTGCCCGCATTGTGCAAAATAACAAAGTGTGGTCCCTAGAAAAGTTCAAGAAAAACATAAAAGATTTCAAAATTTTCTAAAATAGAGAAAACCTAAGCTACCCAGGCAGATATCCATCAATCAAAAAACCAGGAAAAACTTTTCCTCAAATCAAAATAAAAGAGAACCAAAAACAGCAAGTTCTTTCCCCAGTGGAGTCGCCAATTTGTTGGCCGGATAAATCGTTCTTGCGGACAAGACTGATCTCCCTAGTGTCAGAAGACAATCTAGCAACAAATGAACAACTAATTTTGTCTTTCTCTAGATATATTTGTTTTACAAATAAATGCTATGAAGGTGTCGATCCTACCTTAGATCCAAATGCTTATTTGTGGTCGTAGTGCTTCCGTCCTATCAATAATCCTTCGTCGCAACAAGAGCTCTTTTGTCGCAAGAAAGTATCATCTTTCGTTGATCTGCAATCACAAACAAGAAAATATCAATAGCACCTTTATAACAAATAATTATAAAACATACTTATCAAAGTGATCAAGGAATCTATGAAATAAACGATCAAACGACAGCTTATTGAAATAAACAATCGAACGACAATTTATTGAGAAAAATAGAACTTGATTGTATTAATCTTAAAATATACAGAAGAACCTTACAACTTTAGCCTTGATGTTCGAAAGGCCTTCCCGGGGTCCGAAGCAGGAATCTCCTCTACTTTGATAAGTCTTGCACTCTTGCTCTAGAAGCACAAAGAGGTATGTGATCTTTCCTCTCAAAAGCTTAGCAGAAAGAAGTCTAAATCTCAACAGCACTTCAGCTTAATCACACATAAAGCTTGAACTCTAATCCTCAATCTCCAAAATCTCCATCCAAACTTAACCCCCTTTAGGCTACCCAATGCCTCCTTTTATAGAGCAGATGAGGAGGTTAGGATTCCACCTTTAAAGGGATAGAACCCTCCTTCAAAGGGATAGGCTTCTCACATCAAGGGATTAGTTCCTTAAGGTGTGGGATACATTCACCTTACTAAAGCGTACTCATCCCCAAAAAATCTCATCTAGAACCTTCCAGAATTGACCAAAATTCAACTTTTTCAGTTTAATTTCGCGCTTTTTTTACTTTACAGGGGTACCGCAGGCATTACACTGGAAAAATGCATTCTAGAACGCATTTTCTCTTCTCATTACCTGCGTACCCTAGCCAAAAACGCATGCAGGCTTCATGTTACCTGCGTACCCAAGGCTTTTTTGAGTTTTAAGGGTTTTTCCTCCATTTTTAGGAACTTTTCTCTGATTTTCAAGGTTTGGAATGAGGAACAAAGGTTGTAAGACTTGCAGAGGAGGCATGTATGAGTGTTAATGATCAGCTCATACAGTTAGCAGAATGTCAAGGTGATAGTTTTTAGTGTAACAACAGCCCTTACATACACCTTCATGATTATTTCCAAAGTCAGGCATCCCTGTCACCACCTTCCTTGCTTCGGGAAGGGCCTTGTAATGAAGGTGTCCAAACCTTCGGTGCCATAGTTCGGTTTGTCGGATAGTATCACATGTCATTGCTCTCAGCGGACTTCCTCCAACCTGGTAGAGTGTGCCAACTCTAAACCCAATCGAGATTGCTTCCTTGAAGCTCTTCTTCCACATGAGCACCTTTCCATCAGTGAATGTTACATTGAACCCTTTGTCTTCCATGGCTGATATAGACACAAGGTTCTTCTTCAAGTTTGGTACATAGAGTACATCTTGTAAATGTAGGACTTGTCCTTGAGACAAGTGGAGGGTCACAGTCCCAGTCCCTTTCACAGGATATGTGGCATTATCTCCAAGGATAATTTCCAGATTAGTATCCTTCTCAACCATGTCAGAGAGTGCTTCCTTGAACCCAGTGATGTGTCTTGAGGCACCACTATCTATCAGCCAGACATCCATAGTGTTGGGCGGGGATGCAGCAGAGAGAGCAGATACAAGAATATATTCATTTCTTTTATCAACAACATTTGACTTCTCATACCTGGAGTTTCTAGACCTTTTAGAAGATTGATTTTTTCCGCCAGAGGGAGCCTTCCTCTTTCCTTTGGATCTGTCGTTTCTTTGATTTCCATTCCTCCGGTTGTTTTTGTTGTCATCACTATCGGGAGAATCCTTCTTGAAGGGACATTCTCTAGCATAGTGACCAGGCTTATGACAAGTGAAACACTTACCCTTCTTTCCTTGGGCCCTTGTTCTTCCTTTGTTCTTAAGACCACCAGAGTTCTTCTTCCTAGAATGAGCAGCATAGGCAGCATTTCTGTCATTTTCATATTCCTTCATTCTTGTCTCTTCTTGCATGCATCTGGACAGTAGCTCGTCAAAGTTAGGAATAGTACTATTATTGAGAATGGTAGTAGTGAATACTTGCCATTCATATGGGAGTCCTCCAAGTGCGGTGAGTACCATCTCACGATCGGCTATTGTCTCCCCAATAGCCAGCAGATTGTTCCTGATTTCGGTCAATTTCAAAAAGTATACTTGAACAGACTCATCCCGACCTTTCTTCAGATTCTTCAATTGATTCTTGAGGAATAGCACTTGGTTTACATTGTTTACTTTGAACATAAGGATCAATTTATCATACATCTCCTTGGATGTGCCTATCTCATATATGTAGGCAACCAAACTTTTATTTATGGATTCCCTGATCATCAGCTTTGCTTTGATCTCCCCCTTCTTATACTTGTTTTTAGCAGCAGCAGTAGCATTTGATGGAGGTTCTTGTATCTTACCCAGTACATGGTCCATGAGATCATGGTATTCCAATTTGAGATCTAATATCATCTTCCAGGCATGGAAGTCATCCCTTCCAGTCAACTTGTCATTCTCCTTGAATTCATAACTTGTGAAACCTATTTTCTCAGATGGTGATTGCTATAAGTTAGGGCTTGTCTTCACCTCAGCTCTGATACCATGTAAATTTTTGTAGATGTTCTATGCTTGATGCAACTTTACTTTTATTACAGCAATCACCCAAACAGTTAAGTAAAATGCTGATAGAACATACCAGTGGATCTATAGAAGACAAACCAGAAACATGAAAAATGTGATGGTGTGTTACGATGGTCAACAGGATGCTTCAACCAGCAAAGTCTCCTTGATCAACCAACCCAGAATGTGTCACAACAATCCTCAAATCAGTCATCTCCAGAAAAGTCAACGTTGTCCAGAAAAGTCAACGCAGGGCAGCAACATAAAAGTCAACGCAGCTCCAACTTCGGTCAACCTTTTGACCTCGGTTCTTGTGCCAATGTGTACGGCCTCCCAAAATCGAAGTCTCCAATAAATTTCAGCCTCTTTGGACCATGCATTGACCAAAGTCAACGCTGGTCAAACTTCCTAGGAAACCCTAGCTGGAGCAATCTGCGTCCTCCTTCTTGGCTGTACAAACTCATCCTTTTTCCCACGTGTGAGCTGAATTCGTCCTCCAAGGAGCTCGTACTAAATCAGAGAAGAGAAGAATATGTGTGATGAGTGAGTGTGAAATGCTCTCCAACTTTGACTGTATTTATATACATCATTGAGGTGTGTGACACATCTGCTGGGGATGTAAAACCTTAAGGCCGACCTGCACATATAATTTATTATAAATAATAAATTCAAAATAAATGTTCTGCTCATCGGATTCAGATAAATTTTATATGGATCTTACACCTCTCCGAAAGAGGAATCCAATAAAAATATCGGTATCTTCACCTGAGCATCACAACATGGAGTTTGGACCTAGTTGTCCAATTTTAACAACTAACCTGAAGTTAGTTTAATTGACCCGAAGTCATTTGGAGGTTTGAAACCTCACTAGACTTGATCCCAGATCAAGTGGTTGGACACATGCCATCCTAGACATACGTAGTACAGCAATCTCTGATGCATCCATCAGTCTTGCTATGGTCTCTATTGACATTTCCCACCTCATTGGCCAAATGAGAGTTACTTCCCATGAGTCTCAAACTCCATGGGTAGGATGCATATGGGGCACAGATCAGAGAGAGGTAAACCAACTCAATATCATCATGGTGGGGTGAAATCACACCAAAAAATTTTGACAAGCCTAGCCCTGTGGTTTCTTATAGCTCCAAGAAGCTATCCCAAAGCCCCCTGGAGCTCCCAAAGCTCATCGTCCAACACGACCCTACAAATAGGGTCGTTCCATGATTCCAATATTCTCACAGAAGGTTAGGAACATGACCTTCCCCAAGGGCTCTATGATAATATCCGCGACCTACTCATCAATTCATATATGATCGAATCTTACGACGCCTCGTTGTACCATATCCCAGATAAAATGGTACCAAACATAAACATGCTTAGATCGATCGTGGAACACATGATTCTATGACAAACGAATCCCCCTCTGCTTATCACAAAGGATAACGGTGGCATCTAGTACATGCTCAAACAGTTCATTGAAGAGCTTTCACAACCAAGTGGCTTCAGAACATGCCATACACACTGCAATGTATTCGACCTCAGCGATGCTCAAAGCTATTGACTTTTGCTTCCTACTCGAAGCAGACCCAAGCGTGAAGCAACATCCAAATGTGCTCTTGTGACCCACCACACTTCCAGCCCAATCAACATTGGTATATCCACAGAGTCTCATACTCCCGGCAGTGTATCTCAACCCATGGTCTATCATGCCCTAGATATATCTCAAGAGTTTCTTGGTACCAACCCAGTGAATGCTATGAGGATCAACCATGTGTTGACTAAAAGTGTTCACTGCACAACATACATCCAGAGGGATGTTCCCTAAGAACATCAGGTCCCTTACGAGTTGAAGATACTCAGTAGGATTTGCTAGCATGGGCCCAGCAGCGCTTCCACTCAACTTCTTAAATTTGAGCTCCATCGGTGTCGACACAGACTTATAGTCCACCATTCCAAATATTTTCAGCAACTTCACAATATATTTTCCTTGAGAGAGGAAAATCTTGCCAGACCTCCAAGCCTAGGAAGTAATGCATCAATCCTAGGTCCTTCATCTCGAACTTGAAAACTATCTCCCTCTTACACTGATGAATGAGAGTTTCAGCACCTATCAGGAAGATATCGTCCACATAGAGAACCAGAATCAGAGGATGTTCTCTATCAACCTTGAAGAAAAAGGTTTGGTTCAGCATTACTTCGAGTGAAGCCTAGCTTCATCAAGTAGCTATCTATCCTCTCGTACCAAGCCCTGGGGACTTTCTTCAACCCAAAGAAGTCTTTCTTCAACTTGCATGCATAAGAGTCTCTATCCTGGACTTCAAACCCCAAAGGTTGCTCCTCATACATCTCTTCCCATATCAAACCATGCAGAAAAATGGTCTTCACATCCATCTGATGTAGACTCCATCCTTGCATAGAAGTAAGCGAAATAGTAGATCGAATGGTGGAATATCATACCACAGGTGCAAGTATGCCATCATAGTCTATACCTCGGGCAACGAATCTTGCCTTGAAATTTTCAGCACTACCATCAGATCCATGCTTGATCTTATAAAGCCATTTTGAGGTGACAACAAATTTTTCCTTCGGTCTTGTAACCACATCCTAGACATCATGCATCATAATGGACTCCTGCTCTTTGTGTACAACATCCTTCCAGACTTGATGCTTTACAGATTCTTCAAATGATCCACGCTCATATTGTACTCATGTCTACTAGATACCCTTGGTATCTATATGGCTTCTTGCTTTCTTGGAATGTCCCCCTTTAGGGCCATATGACTACGGGCATCTTCGAGAGATTCTCTGAGCCATGAGGGTCTTCTCTTCTTTCTTCTAGCAACGTAATTTTCTTAGTAGCATACATGGTTGTGGTCTCCCTCTTAATGTCAGCTCCTCTTGTGAGAGAATAAATCTATAAGAGCATCCTCCCAAGGATTTCACAGGGAGGATATCAGATAAGTTAGAGTGTATCATATGTCTTTGTGACACTTGAGGAATGAATAAAAAAGTCCCCTATGCTTTCCTTTTGCACAACCCTGAAAAATGTTCATGAATATTTTTGACTTTATAATCATGGGCCTTAATTTTACTCTCCCACTATCAAGGCCATACAAGAATCATAGCCATATACTGCCATATATCTGTCATACATCTTGACAGGTATCATATATTTTCATATCATTGATTACAGTGTTGCCATAATATTATCATACACATCACTATCATATTCATGACTGCCATACAAAACTGAAGATGGTTATATATATATTTACATATGCCTCTGAAGATACCACAGACCAAGTTCATATAGATTATGCCCTAGAGAGGTCATATATTCTTTGTCATATGTCACTTTTCTAAGGCTCATCAACCAACTATTGATATTATCCTTAGATTTCCTTAAAAATAATTCAAAGACAAACAAACTTTCCATGTAAGAATTAATTTTACATACCTCCTCTTTTGTTTGCCTTCTTACAGTATATTTTCAACATCATTGCCCTAAACAAGTGTAAAAACATCTACTACACTACAGATGAATTAAATCTACAAAATCTGGTGGTACCAAAACCTCCTTAAGATGTAACACCAGAAAAACACCAGCAACCAAGAAATTAGGTTATGAAAAAAGGAATGGAATTTAGAAAGGGAACCTGGTGATGTTCTACTACAATATAATAGTTGCACCCACTATTTCCACTGTCATTGGAATCTAGGGCTATGTGAGATTTTCTTACATGGCTTTAGGCAAGTAAGTGTAGCCCCTTGCAAATGGGAACTTGTCCCTTTCAGTGGCCTCTTTCCTCAACAAAAATTATTGATACCCAACTCTTATTGGCAACACCAAACTTTAAATGTTCGCAATCCTCTAGTATCTTTATCGCATCCCTGGGTTATGTACTTTAAATGCATGCACATTATTGTTAAAATTACATTGGCTCAGACCATACATAAAGGTTTTGCACACTTTTTTTCGATCCCCAGGTGACATGATCCGCAGATGAGGCAGCTACATGCATTGCCGCTCCTTCCATGTAGACCTATGGCTTGGATCGATATTATAGAATCATATTCCTTCACGTCGTGGGCACACCCCTCATAGATATTCAACACAATATGTCTCTACATGCTCGATCTGTGGCTCCCACAATGATTTTTCCTCCTGTGCAACTTCGGTGCCAACAAATGCGACCTCTAACTCACATAGCCATCCACACAGATTCGCCAAACATGGAGTACTGCCACCAAATATTCTTATGCTGTTGATTTTTTCTTTGATTCGCTAAAAATTTGATCACTTGCTATCTTATGAAAGACTGAACGCACATGACTTCAAAAAACAATTAATGTTTGACCCCCACCTGCGGACGTGAGGCACAATGCTACGCCCATGGTTACTCCGCCTTCGTGAAATTATTTGTCAACAATATGTGGTCTCAAATTATGGGCAATGATACTAGTTATGTGCTCTTGATCTCTAACACCAGATTAATTTATCAATTTTTTCTTCTATAGGTGCCCACGATTAGAGAAATCCGACCACCCTTTCCACGTGATGTAATCGCAGCTATTAGGTGAAAAAATATTTTGACTACAGCTTTGTTCCTGAGTTTAGGCTTCGATGTGGCTATTCCCTGCACTGAAGATCAACGTGGGAATCCACCTCCTATTTTATGCGCTCTCTTCCTCGGCCACCTACCCGGCAAACTCAGCCCTTAAATATCACCCAAAACAGATCGTAAACTAGTTGTTGTTTCCTATAGCACTCAGCCTCCACTACATAAATTCCCACGTTGTCCTAGTTCTTCAGTATCGCCTGTGTCCAAGCCCTGGATGATGGAGGATGTTTCGGAGGGCTAGATAGGTAGAATTGTGCACATGGATGCAAGATTTAATGGGAGGAAAACGATTAAAGTCTCAGTCATATCGATTAACTAGACCACCTGAGAAAAATTTAATCACAGATCAGGATGGTGTATTGGCATGATCTGAATGCCTATAGGTTATGTTTTGTGAGTATCAGTTCCATAACATTTTGAATATCGGCAAGACTCCATCTAAAAATTCATTACGCCAGCAGTATACTCGAGATTACAGGCTGCCATATTCGACACAAGTCGTATGGGACGTTCACGTGATTACAATATCAAATTTTGAAGATTGACATGGTTTCTAATTGTAAAATAGTCAAAGGAGATAACTACCCTCTCAAACTGAATCCTCATATTTGTGCCAGCGGAAGCATTGCAGTACGCTGAAAGGTCAATGATGAACAAAGTTGATGGGCGTTGACTTAGTTTCAATGATTTCGAGTTTGTTGACTGCCTGTCTATACCTGCCTGTGCCGAGGACTATGTGAGTGAGAAAATGGTGATGGAATGCATGTTTTGTCCATGTGTATGTTTCCCTTCAGTCTACATGCTATCATTTGTTGTGGTGGTATGTCCCACGGCCTACCACACAGCCTTAACAGCACCCTTATTTTCCCTTAGAACAACCCTCATCTCGCTGCCCTAGATTCCTGACATAATCTGGGCGTTGTCTTCTCCTAGCTCTAATACCATGTTTAATTCTGAAGATTTTCTATGCTAGATGCAAATATACTTTAAATTCTAGGGCTCAATGAAATTAAGATGCAGATAGAACATACCAATAGATCGATGGAAGACAAGCCAAAAAATAGATAAAGAATGGTGGCATTATGACGGTCAGCATGATGCTTCAACCAACAAATACTTCATAAGGTCATCCTCCCACATGTGTCACACGACCCCAAGACGTCTCATCAAGAATGCTCCACCAAGGCGTTGCACCAAGAAGCCCTAAACCTAGAATCGAGAACGTTGCTCCATCACCATCCAAGAAAGAAGAAAATACCTCCACAAAATGTGTGTGAAATGAACTCCAAGTCTCTCCAATATATAAGCACCTGTGGGGGTGTGTGACACATCTCTTATGCATGTGGGATAAATTAGGCCGACCTTGCACATGTAGAATAAATTCAAAATATATGTTCTACTCATATCATCAAGATGATCTTTAGATCGATCTTGCACCTCTCCGAAAGAGGAATCCAATAAAAATATTGGCATCATCATCTGAGCACCACAACATGGATTTTGGACCTAGTTGCCCAAAATTAAAAGAACAACCACCATCCAGAGGGGCATCTGTTACAGTTCAAGATAGCATAATTTCTAAACCGGTGAATGTGCAAGCAAGAGAAGAAGCTGATTCCAGGGTGGCTAGGTGCATCTATGCATGTGGTATCCCATTCAATGTTGTTCTCTCTCCTTATTGGCAAGATATGATAAGGGAAGTTAACAAAGCTCCTCAAGGTACAAGGGGCCCAACTATGAGAAATTTAGAACTCAACTTCTCAAAAATGATAAGGATCTTGTGGAGGATGTGTTACACCAATTCATTCTTCTTGGAGTAGCTATGGGGTTACTGTAGTCTCAGATGGATGGACAGATACAAGGCGTAGACCATTGATAAATATCATTATCACTTCACCAGAAGGAGCAATGTTTTTAAAGGAGGAAGACTGCTCGGGAGAAGTAAAATATGCACAATTTATTGATGATGTTATTATCAAATCAATTTAACAAGTAGTTCCTAATAGGGTGGTGCAAGTTATCACAAATAATACACCAGTATGCAAAGTTGCATGTTTGATTATTGAGGGAATGTATGACCACATCTTTTGGACACCTTTCCATAATCTGAATCTCATCTTAAAGGAGTTTGACAATAAAGTCCCATGGATAAAGGAACTCACAGGGGAAGAAAGGGAGATTGTTAAATTCATCACCAACCACCACCAGTCTCAAGCAATATTTCACAAGTACTCCAAATTTGAGTTGTTAAAAGTTGTTGAGACAATATATGCCTCAAACTTCATAATGTTGTGTCGCCTTTTTGAGTTTAAGCAAGTATTAGTGTCTATGCTGGTGAGACAACTTTGGGTTGAGTGGAGATAGGCAGATTCATAGAAGGGATATACGGTGCGTAGATTGTGCCTTGATGAGGATTGGTGCAGTAAGATAGATTTCTTGCTAATGTTCACAACCCCTGCATTTGAGATTCTTCGGAATGCTAACAATCACCAAAATTTATTAGGAGAGTTATATGATGGCATGGATTCCATGGTTGAGAAAAATATGGAAATCATTTCACAGGAGTCTCCACAGATTTTGTCTGTAGATGATCATTTTTCCGAATTAATCAAGAAAATCATTGTTGATGGGTGGAACAATTTCAACACTCCATTTCACACTTTTGCACATGCCTTGAACCCAAAATTTTATGATGAGGAAATTATTGCTCAAAGCAATGGGAAGAGGAAGTCACCCCATAAGGATAGAGAGGTGGCTAATGGGGTGAAAAAAACCCTTATGAGAATTTTTCCAGCTCATCTACACAGGCAAGTGAAGGAATAATTTTCCAGTTTTGTTGCAGGAATAGATGATTATTCAGATATATCATCTTTGGAGGAGAGAAGCACCTGAATCTAGTTAGGTGGTGGATTTTTCATGGAGAAAATGGTGTACATTTGCAAAACCTTTCCATTTTCCTCCTTTCACAAGTGGCAAGCTCTTCATCGGCAGAAAGGAATTGGAGCACCTATGGTTTTATTCATTTTGTGAAGCACAATAGTTTGGGCTCACATAAGGTAGAGGATCTTGTTTATGTGCACTCCAACCTTTGCCTTTCATCTCATAGGGGTCCAGAATATGGAAATGGTCCTTCTAAAGAATGGGATGTGGATCCAAAAAATCCCGATTTGGATCTCTCTCTTTTTTCCTTGAATATTGAGGACCAGGATCACAGAAGTGGAATTGGCCAAACATATTCTTCAACTACATCATCCACTCCTGAGCATGCTTCTACTGCTATATTTGATGAGGATTATGATAATGAGTATTAGTCTTTTGAATTTATTGTACTTGCAGCCTCATATATATAATAAAGGTTGATTTTGAGATTTTGATATATAATAAATGTTGGTTTTGGATTTTCTAATATTGCTATTTTCATTATGTGTCTGTTACCATTCATGAGTAAATTTGTTGTAACTTGTAATAGTTTATGCCTTGAATTTATCTTGTATGTTTTAAACTTTTATGATTTCACATAAAATTTCTTAAATGCCCTAAATTCTAATTTAATTTAAATTATAACACACACACACACACACACACACACACACACACACACATATATATATATATATATCGCGTTTCCTCGTTTCCAAAATTTGGGGCGTTTGTGTTTCGTATCGCTTCCCCTTTCAGAAACTTGTTTTTGTTTCCCCATTTTGTAAGTTATTTTTTTATGGGACCCTAAT
>JAXQQM020090317.1:0-37907 GCA_034641835.2 Pinus albicaulis | reverse complement strand
CACTTTGGTTCTCCACTAACTCTTTGAACTCTTTGAACTTTGAAAAAGTTTCAGACCTCTGCTTCAAAAATTAAACCCAATCTTTCCTCTGTAGTCATCAATAAAATTGAAGAAGTAACATCTTCCACCAATATATTGTGTCCTCATATGTCCACACAGGTCGGTATGCACCAACTCAAGTGGTTTCTTTGCTCTATAAGTAAATCCTTTCGAAAAACTTTAACGATGTTTATTTTCCAAGATGCAATGCTCACAAATTCTTGTGGGTTCTTTTATGGGAGGTAAACCTCAAACCATCTATTTCTACTGCAATAATCTTAAACCGAAAAAATGTAAGTGTCCAAACCGAAAGTGTCATAACCAGTAATCATCAGAACATGCAGTTGTAAAAGAACTAGCTCGATCATTGTAGTTCATAATTAGAGGAAAGAGTTTGTTCCTCATCATCTGCACCTTTGAAATCAACTTCTTGCTTGGGTATTTGTCGTAAATAACACATTTTTTCCTGTGAAAGATAATTGTGTATCCTTTCTGCGTCAATTGACCAACACTAATCAAATTGTCTTTAAGTCCAAGGACATAATATACCTCTGATATGGTATTTGGCTCCCCCTGCTTGGTCACAATGTTGTCCATTCCTTTTCCCTTTACATCTACAGTCTTGTCAGTCCCCAAATTTACCTCTATCTTCACTGATGCGTCCAAATTTGCAACAGAATTCTTGTTGCCTGTCGTGTGGTTACTGCAACCACTTTCTAATAGCCAAACCTTATCATACGGGTCATGCATGGTGTTGCATGCTAGCAACATGTGGTTAGTATTCTTTTTACTAACATTAGTGCTCTGCTTTCCTTGATTAGCTATCTTCTTCCTAAAATCATGAGTATAATGACCAAATCTATTGCAATAATAACACTTTACCTTTGATTTTTCAAACATTTGATTTTTATGAAAGCTTTTTCTGTTGTTTCTTACACTTTGATGCTCATGCTCTTCTCGGCCATCTCTCTGATCACCATAGCTATCGATGCATCCTCTACCTCTTGATCGACCTCTGCTTCGACCTCTTAAAATATAAACATGACTTTTGGAGGTTGTTTCTAAAGTGGAATCCTTATTTTTTTATATCCTCGCTTCATGTGACAGAAGGGATCCCATAAACTCATCAACTGTCATTTTTTCCAAATCCTTCGCTTCTTCTATAGCTACTACCAGAACATCAAACTAGGTAGACAAAGATTGAAGAACCTTCTCAGTCACTGTTCTGCCTTTAACATCTTCACCATAGATTTTCAACAGATTGACAACAGACATGACCCTATTCACGAAGGAATCAATGTCCTCTGTCTCCTTCATCTGCAGACTTTCAAAGTCTCATCTAGTATTCTCCAATTTAACAATATTAACTTTGGCCATACCTTGATAGCTTGTCGCCAAAGTTTCCCATGCTTCATTTGCTGAAGAAGTTATCATGATCTTCTAGAACACTGCTCGGTCCACTCCCTGTTGGATAAGAAGCAACGCTTGTGCATTCTTCCGCTTGTCTTTCTTCCATTGCTCTCTATCTCATTACTGAGCGCACGTTCTTCTGCATGGTTCTCAGGTTCTACAAACCCAAACTTGACATGATCCCATATATCATGTGTTTTTAGCATAGTTTCCATTTTAATAGCTCACACATCGTAATCTTTCCCAGTGAAAGAAGGAAGTTGTGGCTCAAAATTTGATCTGGCCATCTACCCTCAAACAAAAAAAATTCTCTGATAAAAACCTTAAATTTCTCTTCTTTTTATTTTTATGAAAGCTTTTCAAAGCTCCTTACAAAAAAATCCTGTATAATAAAACCCTATATTTTATTTTTATTTTATATAAAAAAATTATTTTATAAAAAAATCTTTATAAAGAAAAATACTTTATATAATACCCACTTTTCCAAAAAAAACCATTAAAATAATTCTTTTTGAAAACCTTAAAAAAAAATATTATAACAATACTTCAAAAAAAATTGATATATTATTTATAAAAGCCCGTATAATAATCCTTTCAAATCTTTTAAAAACAAGGCATCAAATATTTTAAAAACAAAGCATATGTATGTCAAATTCGCTTTTAAGAAGTCACAGGTATGTCAAATATTTAAAAACAACGAACCTATAGTATTCACTGCTATAGGCTGGATTGGACTTCATTTCTGGATTTTCTCACTCACGGATTTTCTAAAGAGGATTCACACACACAATAATACAAATATTTCACACACAAAAAAATGAGTTGTGGCTCTTCAATTATTCTGGAGGGAGCTCCAACCGAAAAGGTTCAAACTGAAAACAAATTACATCTTCTAAATGGTTTGACTATGCAAGACAACTTTATGAGCAGGATCCCAAGGTTGACCCTCCTCCCTTGGTCAACACAAACACAAAAATCTTCACGGTGCAAGAGGTAGTGATGGGTATCAAGAATTTGGGCCCTAGAAAAGCAAAAGACTTAGATGAACTCCAGGTAGAGTATCTAAAGTGGGGCTTAAAAATTCTTTCATCTCACATCACAAAAATTTTCAACAACATCTTACAGCAGGGGTTCCCCACAAATTGGATAACTATTATGGCAATACCTCTTTTCAAGAGTGGTGACGTCAATAATACCTCCAATTATAGAACCATAATGATAAACCCATTTTTTGAAAATTTATTTGGAAGCATGTTAGAAAATAAAATCAGCAAGTGGGCAGAAGAAAGAGATAAACGTGCTAAAGGGAAAGTAGGTTTTGGACCTAAAAATTCCATAGTTGATCATTATATAACTTTAAGGCACACCATTGAAAATTTTTGGGAAGAAAAGGAGGAATTTTTCTGTTGCTTTGTTGATTTCAAAAAATCCTTTGACACGATTTCTAGGGATAAGCTTTGGGGTGGAACAAAGGAACTCGAGGTTCCCAGGCATTTGAGAGCAGTTGTGCATAGGTTGTATGAAGAGGTGAAAGTCAAAATCAGAAATTAAGCTGGCATTTCTGAAACTTTTAGAAGTGATATTAGGGTCAAGCAAGGTTGCCCATTGTCTCCTACCATTTTTGGGTTACATATTGACAAGCTTGGAGAGTGGCTAAATTCGCAAGGGGGTGATGGTATCCATTTGGGCAAGTTTGTTATAAGGCTTCTTTTGTACGTAGATGAACTTATATTGATTGCTAAATTGGCTCTTAGTTTGCAAGAGAATTTATGTTCCCTTGAGCATTTTTGTAGAAGGGATCGGATGCAAGTAAATATTAGCAAAAGGAAAATAACGGTTTTCTCTAACAAAAGAAAACATAACCAACATAAGTTCTATTTTGAAGGTAGCATTCTGGAAGAAGTTGCAAACTACAAATACCTTGGAATTGACTTCAACACAAATGTCAGTTGGGATGGTTGTAGAAAGAAAAAAAAATTAGGGGGTTGGAAAGCATTTTATGCTCTTCAAAACAGGTGTAGAGAGGCAGAGCTGTGGGAATGGAAAACCACTCTAACTCTTTTTGGGCTTCTAGTGGTTCGGGTGATTCTCTAAGGTTGCTAATTATGGGCCAACAGCACAACCGAGATGTATTGGAAACAAATTGAGAAAATTCAGAAGCGTTTGATTACAAAAAAATTCAAAATTAGAAGTGCAGATCCTTATGCTATCATGTTAAGTGAAACAAGGGCTGCTCCTATTGAAGAAATAACTATGGTGCAAGTAATAAGGCATCTAAAAAAAATTGAGCAAATGGAAGAGGGTAGATGGCCTAAGGTTGTGTTTAGTGATAGATTGTGCAAAAGAAAGAAGACTTGGATGCAGAAAAATAACAAATGGTTTAGTAAATGGGGTATTTTCTTGAGCATGTGTCCTACAAACAGTAAAGAGATAAAAACTTTTGTTATGGATAAGTTCCACAAACATACTTGGGAGAAAGAGCTAGGGAGAAAGAAGAAGTACTACATTGAAGAGTTTAACCCCACACATAACCATCAACAAAAGGCATACATAGGGGCTAATATTTCTTGGAGATCTAAAATTCTTATTGCTCAATTAAGGACTAATTCTCATCAACTTTGCTGTGAAACAGGGTGCTGGAAAAGGCCAAAACAAATGTGCGAGTAAAGAGTATGTATTTTTTCCTCTTCTGGAAAAGTGGAAACAGAAAAACATTTCATTTTAGAATGGGAGGCCTTCAAAGATAGCAGGGAAAACTATGCAGGTATTCTGGCAGTGAGTTCTTGGGATAATCTATTCAGTGAAGAGTTTGTCGATAAGTTGGGAGTGGTTATTGTAAAACTTCACAGGAGAAGGGCCGAATACAAGAGCCAAATAGAGAAGCAATCTGTCCCATAGGCTATTTTTAGCCTCGTCGACATTAAAAAATATTTCTTTCTTTCTTTATTATTAATTTTCAATCACTCTAAATCACAAACTCACTCTATGAATAAAATAAACCCAATATTTAACTTAATTGACAAATTCACTTAGTACATTTAAAAATACAATTTAAGCTGCTGTGTATATGAAATTTTTCTTCACTCATCACATGATATTTTCATCTCAATGTATCAAAGCCAGGAGTATCAATGATCCTCAATTTGATACCATGTGCAGTTCCAACTATGGCTGCAACCTTCTTTGTGGTTGTGGTTGGTTGTAATGCATTAGAAATCGTGCATATAAATTCCAAGTCTTCTTGACTAGTTGCTTCATGTTCACTTGCTCTTGTACTTGCTCTGTCATTATAATGAGAGTTTCTATGCCAGCCAAAGCCATAAGGACCAGCTAGTTTGGGAGGGTGGATTGAAAAATAGCATGACGATTCAGGAATATTCTACTTGATATGAGCGTGTATCTACCCCTTCAAATTTATACCATAAATTTCTCTTTCACCTTCCCCTCCGAAGATATAAGGCCCTCGTTAAAATTGCCACGTTACGCGCATTACCGATATCTATAGGGAGGCATTACAAGGTCTATTATGAAAGGTTATGATATGTTCCGAACAGGTTGGCGAAAGTACTGATATTCTCTGGTTGAAGGCGAAGATATTACATGAAGAAGAAGATATTCTCTCATGCAGGAAGGCGAAGATATTATTTTCCATCTATAGAATTTACCTTCCTTACCTGAGGCTACCCAAGATCTTGTTCCCTAACCTTTATTTCACCATAGTGAAGCATCTTACCTAAGCTTACCTTACCTTAGCCAGAAAGGAGAATCTGCAGCAACCAGATTCTTGGACTATCTTCTATTAAAATATCTTCAAATATCTTCTATTAAAAGAGAAGTGCTCTCTCTATGTTATTTATTTTCATGAAAATATATGTATTTTTCATGTTGATTGTGAATATATTTAAATCTAGTCATGGGAAATTTATTTCCATCAATTTTTGTTATTCTAGGCCTCCATGTGAGACCTTGTCTACTTGGATTATGGTGAAATTATAACTTGAGGGCGAAAATTTGATTAGTGTGTTTAGGACCTGGAGTATTAGACAATGATGTCACATAAGCTAACCTATCCATGGATTTATGCTAGTGGAAGACTCAAAGATGGTTTAACCACTGGTAGTCCCCGAATACCTAGCCTTCCACTCAATTCACATGGCTTGGTCTGAAGCCTCCCTTTGTTAAGCCCATCTTACTACATTAGAAGTATCATTGTTAGATATAAGATTCTCCCTATGAACCACTCTTTATTATTTGAGTAGTACTTCAACGATCAACCTTGATTAGCAACTTCACTGCAAAGTTGAAGCTGAAGGAAGGGACTAGCTGGCATGCAGCCAACTTTGTTGTTCTTCAAACATATATTTTTTTAGCATTTTAATCTTAATTTTCACATAAAATCGTTCATTTTTATTTTTAAAAAAATATTTAAAATTTTTACTAATCTTTTTTTAAATTAGAATAAAATTCTATGAAGAATTCACAACTTTTAAATATTGATTTATAATATTCATTTAGTTATAAATTATTCCATTACAATATATTAAAAAGAAATATCCATTTAATCGAAAAAACAATTTGTTAAAAAAAGGTTGGAATAAAAATATTTTAATCTATTATTATTTTATTACATTTATAACCATTCATAAAAATAAAATTTATAAATATTACGTAAAATTAAAATTTTTATTAAATTTAAAAATAAAAGAAAAAAACAAAAACTCAAGAGAATACCTCACACAACAATGATATACAATGTCTAAAAGAAATTAGGCAGAATTAAATGTGAACTAGTTTATATATATATATATATATATATATATATATATTTTGATTGAAATTAATGAATTGATTTCATTGTAAAGCGGTTTAAGCTAAATGTATAATGAGATATTTGTTTATGGGGTTCACAAGTTCAATTACTTTTGGATTTTTTTCTCCTCTCCACCCATGTTTTCTAATTTTGTGCATTGATGTTCAAAATGTTCATACAAACGATTTGTTTGAGCCTCTATAAGGTTGTTTGCGGATGAAGAGAAAGTGAATTCAATAATGGTTCACATTAATTTCAGTAAATTACAGCTAAGTTTGTAGATCGAGAATAGGTGAACATATTCTCAGTCAACTGCCTGGGACGCTCATAAGGTTCATCTCAACTGCAGGTGGTTAGGTCTGCCGTGAAATTCGGTGAAAATTTTGCAGTGAATTTTCTCCAATAATACTTGGGTTTCTCGATTAACACTTGGGTCTCCAGTGAATTTTTTGGATTAATAATTGGGCCTGCCGTGAAATTCTACAGTGAATTTTCTCCATTACTACTTGGGTTCTGATTACTTGGGTTCTGATTTGTTCATATTGAGGTGCACACATTCCTTATCTTTTTCTAATATATATATGCTCATATATTCTCAAGTATGAATAATTCACCAAAACTACCCCATTTAAACCTATGAAATTATGAGGTGAAAAATTTGTGGTGAATTTTCTCCATTAATATTTGGGTTTTTCGATTAATACTTGGATCTATGGTGAATTTTCTAGATTAATACTTGGGTTTGGGTGAAAATTTTAGGGTGAATTTTCTCCATTAATATTTGGGTTTCTGATTAATACTTGGGTCTATGGTGAAATTCTGCGGTGAATATTCTGGATTAATCCTTGGGTCTGCAGTGAAATTCCACGATGAAAATTTTGAAGTGAATTTTATCGATTAATAAATGGGTGTCTCGATTAATACTTGGGTTTGCGGTGAATTTTCTAGATTAATAATTGGGTCTGCGTGAAAATTTGCAGTGAATTTTCTCCATTACTACTTGGGTCTGATGTGATTTTTTCTCGATAAATTTTTAGACCTGGGCACTAAGGTGTGTTGTCTGGTTTGCTGATATTCAAGTGCACACATTCCTTATCTTTTTCTAATACATATATGCTCATATATTCTCAAGTATGAATAATTCACCACAGCTACCAAAGATTACTAAAGGTAGACCTAGCACAGTTACTCTCCAGAGCCTTTGTGAGTATATAGAGTCTTTAGAGAAACGTAGAGAAGAAAGAGAAGTCAAGCTACAAACTGAGTTAGAAGCCATGCTGGAAAAAAAATTCACATATTTTGAAGTCGAGATCCAAAAACAAATATAAAAAAAATAGAACTATTGGAGAATAAGATGGAGGCAATGGAAGCTAGGCTGCAAGTCATAGAAAAACAAAACCAAGACACTAACCAAACATCCTAGCAAAGAGATGCTAATAATATAGAGAGTCTTAAAATGAAGGACATGATTAAAGAACTAGAAGAAAAATTTAACAACAATCTCACCCTAAATACTGGGGCACGTAAATTAGATATCAAACCAATTAAAGATGATATGAAAAAATTGATAAAATTAGACCATGAGCATAATAAAAGGGCCTTGAACCTTATAATATTTGGTTTGAAAGAGGAGGTAGGCGAGGATACTTTAGCCATAGCCTAGAAAAAATTATATAATAGATTAAAAATTGAAACCATGTGTCTCACAGAAGCAACAAGGTTAGCGAAATTAACTGAGAATAAAGGAAGGCTGATCGGAATAAAGGTGAGCTCTACTAACCAAAAGTATGACATACTTAGTAAAACCTCAAGTCTAAAAGGAACGGGAATATTTATAAATGAAGATATCATTCCAAAAGATCAAGCAGAATTAAGAAAGGAAGTTCAAAAGGTAAAATAAGCTAGGAAGGAAGGAAAATGGGCAATAATCAAATATAGAAAAGCCTTTATTCGAGATAAAAACCAAAATATAATAATAAATAGCAATTCAAAATGCTCTGAATTGTTTCTTGGAACTGTCAAGGATTCCCATGGAACAAAGGCCCCAAGCTAAGTTGGATCTCAAATGATGTTGGTATTATATTGCTTGTTGAAACTTAGGAGCACGAAGAATATAAGGTCCCTAACATAGATATATTTTCACTATGGTCTACCTGGAACAAGTGATCCTCTAGTAGAGGCATTGGCGACATAGCTTGCTACATTAAGAAGAACATCTCCTCCCAAGCTAGGATTTATAAAAACGACCCTTAGAACCAATATAGTTAGATTGAGATTACTGACATTAATGATAAAATGACCTACATATAAATCTGTTATTTTTCCCCCATTGATTCTAACTTCTACAAGAAAAAGAATATAGATAAAAATAGTCCTTATAATGGTTTAGAGAATGATATTTCTAGCATAAGGAATGAAGGTAATATCCTTTTAATGGGTGACTTTAATGCTCGAACTTCAAGCAACCAAGCTATTCTTGTAAGCAATCATTCCAACCCCAATCTTCTTTGGTTAGACGAAGACCTTACTCTAGCTAGCCAGTACAAAAGGAGCTATGAAGACCTCCGAGATAATTTTTTTAGGTCGGAGCTAGTCAAGCTCTGTAGTGCTCAGGTTTTCATAATTTGCAACGATCTAAAGAAGTGGCCCAATTCAAGCAAGATGACATGAATCCATGGGCTTGGCAGGAGTGTAGTAGACTATGTTAATTCTGATCTCCCTTTATACAATGAAATAATAAATTTTGACATCTTAGACAACCACGAGCTTGACTCTGATCATAGGCCTTTACTCATAACTCTCAATTTTTTCATGCATAGAGATCCCATAGAAGATAATATTTATGGTCAAAAGAACTTAATATTTGATAGAAATAAAAAATATCTCTTTTTAAATGAATTAAAAACTAATTTTCTCCCTTTATCTAGTATAGACAACATAGATGAACTCTATCATAATTTTACTACAACCGTCTCATATTCTATTAACAAGTTCTCAATTGAAGTCTCAAATAATAAAATAAATAGCAAAACTAGCCCATGGTATGACAAATATTGTAAAAATGCAAGGAGAGAAATTAAGGAAGATGTTGATGAATCTCTCAAAATTAATAAGATACAAATCTAAAAAGCCATAACTAAAAGGAAAAAAAGGAAATATATTCATAAAATCCAAGAGAATCTCTTACACCTCTCTAAGGTGGCTCGTAAGAAATTCTGGAGGCATATTCTAACTAGGAAAACTAAAGATAATAATAAAATTGCTTTACACGACTGAAATTCCTATCTTAAAAAGCTGTATGAATCTCCAAATGCTAGGAATTTTGAAACCCTGCTCACAACGAAAGAATTTTTCTCATTATAAGACATTGATTTTGGGGTTAAACGCCTGGAAAATGGGAAAGCTAAAGACATCGAAGGTTACCAGGCGGAAATCTTAAAAATTGGAAGTCATGTCCTCATCCCCCACATCAATGGGAAAGTTAAAGACATAGAAGGTTACCAGGTGGAAATCTTAAAAATTGGGGGTCCTGTCCTCATCTCCCACATCCACAAGCTTTTCAACCAAGTGGTCAACCAAGGGTTCCCTAAACCTTGGACTCATTGCCTCATTATCCCTATTTTTAAAAGTGGGGATACAAATAACCCTTCTAATTATCAAACAATTATGATCAGCCCTCTCTTACCCAAGTTATATGGTATTATTTTGGAAAAGAAGTTGAGCGTTTGACTTGAAAGTGAAGCTAAGCGGGCTAAAGGCCAAGAGGGTTTTAGAAGGCAGCGCTCAAAAATGGACCACCTCGTTATGCTTAGGATCATTGTGGAAGAATTCCGCAATGATAAATCCAATCTCTTATGTTTCTTTCTGGACTTTAGAAAGGCTTTCGATAGGGTTCCTAGAAATAAACTATGGAATAGATTAAAAGAGTTAAGTGTTCTTTTCGAGCTAAGAACAGCTGCTATAAGGTTATACGAGAATGTAATTGCAAAGCTAAAGAGAAATGAGGGGTGTTCGAAAGATATTAAGTGTAATATCAGATTTAAACAAGGTTTCCCCCTCTCCCCTACCTTTTTTCGCATTTACATCGACATGCTAGAAGGTTTTTTAGAGGAACCAGGATGTGCTCACATGATCTTAGCTGGGATAGTCATCATCCTTCTTCTCCATGCTGACAATATTTTTCTTCTCGCAAGGTGCCCATTTGATCTTGATAGGCAGCTTAGACTTCTTACGGATTTTTTCTTTACCATGGGTATGTTTGCTAACACTGACAAAAAAAAAGTTATGATTATCAAATCCAAGAAGGACACTTATGCTAATTTTATGTATGAAAATAGTAACTTGGAGGAAGTGTCTTCTTACAAGTACCTTGGAATTGATATTCATCACAAGCTCAACTGGAACTATAACATTCAGAAAAGGATTAGTGGGGGGTGGAAAGCTTATTTTCGTCTTGAAAATAATTGTAAAATGAAAAACATCGTAATGTGGGATAGAAAGAAGTTCCTCTTTGAAACTTTAGTCACTCCTGTTATCTTATATGGATGTGAGGTTTGGAGTTGCAGCATCTCTAGATAATCCTGGAGAAATATTGAGGAAATATAGAAGAATTTTATAACGTATAACCTTCAAATTAAAATCAATACACCCTATCCTATTCTCCTTATAGAAGTGGGTCTTTCCCCTATCGAGAACCTAGCTATGACTAGGCTTCTCTTGTACAAGCACAAGCTCAATAGCATAGGAGACCATGGACTTCCTAAGCTAGCTTCAAATTCTAGCCAAAAGCACCTAAGGCTTAAACGAGGTTGGTATAAAGACACCAGGGCCTAGTTAAACCATTGGGAGATCGACGAGAATGTTGTATTTCAAAACATCAATAACATTAAACAAATTGTTACTTCTAAGTTCAAAGAAAAAATGTTGTGTGAGAAAGATCTAGCAGCGGAAAGAAAATTAAGGTATTATAAGGAGGTCATCAACCCCACCTTAGCATATCAAATCATCTCTCTGTTTTAACTAGATCAAAGGATAAAATTAATAAAGCCAAGATTAGAACGAACTCTCATGAGCTCCATAGTGAAACAGGTCATTGGACAATTCCTAAAACACCATGGATGGAAAGGATTTTCCATCTATGTGAGAATATGAACATCGAGGATGAAAATCACTTCCTCTTAGAGTGCCCCACGTACAACCATGTTAGAGCTCAATTTCATAATCTTTGTTGCAATATTGACCTTCCTAGCCTTTTAAGATGTCAAAATTATATGGAGTTGGGGAGGCTTCTCTCCAAGCTTTTTGAGCATAGGAATAAAATCTTAAATCAAATTAAATAACTCTTTTCTTTAGGTCCGATAGACCAAAGATTGTTCCCAGTGGACGTTAACCATCATCATCATCATCATCATCATACTTACTAACAATTTAATTTGATTAAAATTAACGAATTGATTTCATTGTAAACTTGTTTAAGGTAAATGTATATTTACTAACAATTCAATTTGATGAAATAAATGTTTAGTTTTCTTTATATAGAATTGATAATATCAGCATCTAAGTAAATATCAAAAGAGAGGAAAGACTTTGGAATAAAAATATTCATGTAGGTAAGATAACTGCAATAATAAGAAATACCAAAAATATTATTATATGAACTAAATTTAAAAAAGAAAAAGGTATATATGTTATTTTAGAACAAAATTCTAAACACAATTAACCTTCAAACTTGAAGGTTTTCCAACTAGTTTAAGAAGACCTTTATTTGTTGTGCATTTTATTGCTTTCACCTTGAGGCTTGAGTGGCTCAACTCTATGCCTAATTATCCATACTAGAATCCTAGTAATATTTATTTTAATTTAATCATTAAAATATAATAAAGATAATTATTATTATTTAACATTAGTAAATTTAAGTGGATGCAAAATTATGGTTATTAAAAAAATAAGTCATTTCAATTTATATATATTACAATTTTAGAAATAATTGTATATTAATTTTAAAAATAAAATAAAAAATTCATTCGTTTTTATGAAGATAAATTCTTTACATCTTAAAAAGCATTAATGATTCATAAGAATAAAAAATATTTTTAAAAAAATCATATTAAAATTATACATTTAAATTGAATAATAATTAAACAATTATGGTCATTACGCATCTCGATTTACCATTATGAAGGATTGTATAACCATAAAATTTAAAGTTTAAATCTTGTTTCTTATCACAAGAAGTCTATTAAAAAAAAAATACTCATATGTCCATACCACTTCCTACCATAATCTTATTGAGAAACATGGAGTTAGTAACACCTTTAGGTACTACTAATAAGTTTTCATATATCCTAACAAGAATAACATTATGACCACTTTCAAACTTATGACCGTTAGTACTTACCTAAAATGTGTGAAAGATCACCTTGACCCTAAATGGCAAAAATATGTTTATCTAATACCTTGCTCTTGTTGTAAGTAGATCATTACTCAAATTTAAAATCCAAGAGCACTCAACTCACATAAAAACAAAATAAATTCCAATTTACTTGTACTCTATTAACTTTTTTAATAACACCAAACATCAAATTTGTATCTTAATAACCTTAAGAACCTTAAGAGTGACCTCCCATAAAATATCAATGAGAATTAAATTCCCACATTAACATCCAAAACAATCCTCTCCTTCTCTCCCTCCCTCCTTCCTCTTCACACTTCTAATTTATTATTAATAATAAATTTACATAATTAACAAAATTAAAAAAATGTTATAATAATTATATAATATATAACCTTAATTAAAAAATTAATAATATATAATATACATTTTTTTTTAATGAATTCCCTCCCATTAATAATACAAAATATTACATAAATATTTATTTTTAAATTAACTATAAGATAAACTTCAAGTCCCACAAATTAATAATACAAATATTATAATATCATACTAGTATTATCTCAACACATTAATCAATCATAATTATAATTAATTTTAATATAATTAAATTAATCAATATAAATATCTTATATTTACACTATAGATATATATCTTATTAATTTAATTTTCACACTTTTTTTAATCATTTTTAGGTTTTATGTAAGATTTTTTTTTTTTTTTAACTGTTTATGTTTGCCGTAGGCTTTTATCATTTTTATTTTTTATTTTTTTACCTATTCTCGATCCGTTTTTTACATCTCTTTTTATCCTAGTAATAAACCACGGTAGTAAGTCGACCAGTAAAACCACATCCGGAAATCAAATTGCAATTAAAAAAATAATTATACCTATATATATTAAAATTATTTAAGTTTGAAAATAATATTTATTTTGACATATGAAATTAATACTAAATATTTTTTAATATAATTATAGCATGGAAGTCCATGAATAAAATATAATTTTAACATTTAACAATCAAGTTATGGAATTCCACGAAAATGATTTACTAGTTTATGTGATTGGGTTTGAGTGCGCTATTTTTCAATATAAAACAACTCCTAATGAAATGAAATTTTCAACGTTCTCGAAACTAAAAACATCCACGACTTTGATACGCAACATAGTTTTAAGAAAATCTAAAGCGATTCCCTCACCGCGTGGTCATTATTCGTCGTTTAAGTTGTGTTCTTTACTTTCTATTTCCTATTAACCTGAAGTTTTCTGACAGAGTATTCCTATCGATCGTTAAAATTGTTCAATTTTGTTTGAAACAGTTTGTTTGTATTATTATTATTTTTTTTTTTTAAATAAAGTGCAAATATTTATTATTATTACTTTTAAAATGAAATGAGATTTTCTTAAGAAATTATATTTTTGAACATTAAATACTTATTATATTTAGTATAAGTATATTTTGAATGTTATAAATGAGTTAGATATAATATGTTTTTAAAAACTTAAACTAACCAACGAATGGTTAGACAACTACTTTAACTAATTCTTTTATATATTTTTAATTATTTTATTATATTCACAAAATATCATAAATCTAAAATTTATAAAAACAAATAAAACTAAGACAATTATCAAATTTAAATGATATAAAATATAAACAAACAAAGAACATTATATAATATTTAGAAACAATTAGACACTATATGATTATTTCTCTCTCTATTCAAATATTTTTAAAATAGGTGACATTAGCATTCTCTTTAATTTATATAAAGCTTAATTAAAAAAAAGAAAAATATGTGAACTAGCTTAAATTTAAATATTTATACAAAGATAAAAAAAATACTATATATAGCTAAATAAAGATATTATATGTGTTGAGTACATTTCATGCATTGAAATTAATGAATTAATTTTTTTGTAAAATAGTTTAATCTAAGACATTTAGATATATTTATCACTAATTCAATTTCCTAAAATAAACCAATAGAATTTTTATACTAAATTGATAAAATAAAAATCTAAGATAATAGATATATCAAAAGAGAGAAGAACCTTTGTCTTACAATTATTGCTGAAAATTAAACAAATGAGGAAACAATAAAATAGAGAATATATGAACTAGTTAAAGTTAAAACATAAAAATATTTATGAAAATATCTTTGGTTCATCTTTATGTCCATTAAAAATTTAAGAAATCATTGTAATTTATCAAATTCCAAAATATTTTTAAAATCTGCAATCAAATTAAATTCAACTGAATCAAAATACATATCTAAACTAATTCAACTAAACAAAAAATCTTATCAAATTCAATACAAGCAAGATATTTATGCAAACTAAACCAAAAATAAAACTTATCAAATTAATGAATTATTGAGTACATCTCATGCACTCAAATTAATGAATTATTTTTTTTAAATAGTTTAATCTAAAACATTTAGATATATTTATCACTAATTCATTTTCTTAAAATAAACCAATAGAATTTTTATACTAAATTGATAAAATAAAAATCTAAGATAATAGATATATCAAAAGAGAGAAGAACCTTTGTCTTACAATTATTGCTGAAAATTAAACAAATGAGGAAACAATAAAATAGAGAATATATGAACTAGTTAAAGTTAAAACATAAAGATATTTATGAAAATATCTTTGGTTCATTTTTATGTCCATTGAAAATTTAAGAAATCATTGTAATTTATCAAATTCCAAAATATTCTTAAAATCTGCAATCAAATTAAATTCAACTGAATGAAAATACATATCTAAACTAACTCACCTAAACAAAAAATCTTATCAAATTCAATACAAGCAAGATATTTATGTAAACTAAACCAAAAATAAAACTTATCAAATTCAACTAAAATAAAATATTTATCTAAATTAATTTACCTAAACAAAGAAACCTCTCATTAGAAAATAATATATCACTACAAAAAAAAAATTAACCATTTCCCTCAAATTTAACTATTTGTTTGGTTCAAAATTATATATATTATCTTAAATATATAAACTTATGCTATCTCAACCTTAAATATATCACTAAAAAAACCACTCTAACCATTTCCCTCAAATTTAACCACTTCTTTGGTTCAAAATTATATATATTATCTTAAATGTATAAACTTATACAATCCCAACAGTAAATACAATTTCAATAACTTTAAACCACAAAAAAAAAAAAAAAATGTAAATGTGGTATCTTAAACCAGAATGCCAAAAGCAGATAACCCATCTATTCTCCTTCCCTTCTTTGATCTGGATTAAGTACTTTACCAAATAGCATAACAAGCAAGTAACACATCTATTCTCCTCCCCTCCTTCGATCTGGATTAAGTACTTTACCAAATAGCATAACAACTTTTCCATCTGATTGAGGCGTTTCAGGAGTGCCCGTTTTGCTGTGCATTTCACCACTAGAGTTGTCACTTTCAAATAAATTGAAGCTGGTCTGATTGTTCTTGACGGATTTCACTTTGAGGCTGACTGATTGGGTATGACTGGTTTCATCTTGAAGATGCATTGATGGGTCATGACTGGTTTCACCTTGAGGCTGCAGTAATTGGCCATGACTTGTTTGACGGCCTTGAGGCTGGCCATGACTGGTTTCACTTTTAAACTGCAATGATTGGACATGACTGCTTTCACCTTTAAGTTGCACTGATTGGCGATGACTGGTTTCACCTTGGCGCTGCACTGATTGGCCATGACTGATTTCACGTTGGCGCTGCACTGATTGGCCATGACTGGTTTCACCTTGAGGCTACACTGATCGGCCATGACTGGTTTCACCTTGACGCTTGACGGTGAGTATAATCCCCGACTCGCATCTCTCACAGAGAAGAATATCACCTACCTTCAAATTTTTAGCGTACACAAATTTCTTCCATCCCCCGCTCAGCACATATTGCTGTTTCTTAAGGCAACTGTAACCGAACGTCCACGACTCGCCCTTCTCGTCCTTGAATACTAAATCCTGTTTTCCATTCTGCTGCCCATCCAGAGGAAAACAACGAGTTGCGTCATCTTTCGGAATGCCCAATCTTTGCTTTATATCTGTCTTGGTCAGATTTTTACTGAATAGAAGTTCTCTCATCGAATTCGCCGGATGATCCCTTGAACGAGTCTGCATTCTGCAACTCAATTAAAGAACAACTTACAATTAGATGTAGCTCCCTAAAACTCTTATTCTCCGCAGGATGGACTCTGGGAAAAATTTATAATGAATGGGAAGCAAATTTATAAGGATGGACTCTGGGAAGAACCTTTTGCTGAAAGCGTCGCAAGAAAACCAAGAAACAAGAAACCTCTATTCTTCGCGAGATGGACTCCGTATTTGGAAATGGAAACATATTTGACCACAGGATTTCCATTTTGCTAAATACATCCCAAGAAAACCAAGAAACGAAAACGCAAAGTGGGACGTTATTTATCGGTTGAACTTTATGAAGATATACATTCTTTCCTCTTTTGTACAACAAAATAAAATGCGAAATATTACGATAGCATTTATTATTTAATTTTATATTTTAAAAATTCATTTTTTTAATATATATATATATATAGAATAAACGTTTTATTTTAGTCGTAGTTTTTATTAATGTGCAATTACTTTATTTTTAAAAAAGATTTATATTTATTATTTTTAAAAAATATTAATAATAATAAAATTATTATATTAAAAATATTTTTAATATATATACTTTGTTTTTTTAAGTATAATGTATTTTTGAGTTTTTTATTTTTTTAAGTTACAAAATTCTATTTATTAGAAAAAACAAAAAGAGTATATAGTGTTCTACATACCACAATATATCAAAAGATTAGTTTTTTAGTTCAAAAAATTAAATAGATAACATAAAAACTAAGTTCATAAGGTGTCACTAAATAATTTGGGGTAAACATAGGAAACAAAATAGAAGGTAACATTTACAAAATTGCAACCTTTGAGTCAAAAATTTGACAGTGTGGTAGAAATTAAGTTGCAGTGCGAAGTTGTGGGAAGCATTGTGCTCACTCATTATATTTTTAATTAAATTAATTTTTAATGATTATATTTTAATTTAATTAAGATAAATATTATAAGATTGGGGAAGCGCACTACAACTTATAAATGCTTCCGTGTTTCTGGAGATCCTCTTCCTGCAAAATCTTTGTAAGGTTTTCATTATATTATAATTCCTTTAAAATGGTTCTTGACTTTCGGTTGTGCCTCATTACAGGCCGGTTCATTAGCTGGAGAAAATGCAGGTCTTCAACATTCGACTAGGGTGTTTAATGCTTTCGCCCTTCTCAAGGTAATTGAACTGTTTGTTTGTTTTGTTAATACTGTCTTCAGTTCTTGTACTAAATCTGACTGTGGATTTGATTTTCTAATTTCCAGGTTCCGCTACAAGCTCTCTCACAGTATGACTATATCCACTCACGAAGCACACGAATCTTCTTACCGGGTTATATTTCATTGTTTTGTGTGAGGCTTGATTTATGTAGGAAATAAACCACCCAGCACGTGGTTTTATGGTACACTGGTTCCATATTAGATAGTTCTTCTCTTTAGGTGTTTAGGAATTGTTGTAGCCTGTAGGTTGATCTACGCTCCGAGGGTTTCTTTGTTTATTTACTATAAAGGTGGACAGGTTCGACCTTCGACCAACAGGTCTAACCCCTAAACTTACGAAGGGGAAATTTTTTAAAGAATAAAGTCACAGAGATTATTTTGTATACAATTATATTCATGAATCATTACCTGCATTTTAGCACAAAACGAATGTTATCTATGGCTTGTTTTTTTTTTTCCTTTTGGTTTATTATTTGGGTAATTTCATTTGAGATTTAACCTTTGCTTTCATTTCTTAATTTTTCAATATTGGTGATCTGATCTAGCCTTATGAAGGGACCAAATAAAATATGGAAATAAACAAAAACAAAAAGATGCAATAGGAATAATACTTCATTACCAATAGTGACTTTCTTTCCAATACTGACCTTCCTAGCCTTTTAAGATGTCAAAATTATAGTGAGCTGGGGAGGCTTCTCTCCAAGCTTTTTGAGCATAGGAATAAAATCTTAAGTCAAATTAAATAACTCTTTTCTTTAGGTCAGATAGACCAAATATTGGTCCCAGTGGACGTTAGCCACCACCACCATCATCATCATACTTACTAACAATTTAATTTGATTAAAATTAACGAATTGATTTCATTGTAAAGTTGTTTAAGGTAAATGTATATTTACTAACAATTCAATTTGATGAAATAAATGTTTAGTTTTCTTTATATGGAATTGATAACATGAACATGTAAATATCAAAAGAGAAAAAAGACTTTGGAATACAAATATTGATGTAGGTAAGATAATTGCAATAATAAGAAATACCAAAAATATTATTATATGAACTAAATTTAAAAGAGAAAAAGGTATATATGTTATTTTAAAACAAAATTCCAAGCACAATTAACCTTCAAACTTGAAAGTTTTCCAACTAGTTTCAAAGGACCTTAATTTGTTGTGCATTTTATTGCTTTCACCTTGAGGCTTGAGTGGCTCAACTCTATGCCTAATTATCCATACTAGAATCCTAGTGATATTTATTTTAATTTAATCCTTAAAATATAATAAAGATAATTATTATTATTTAACATTAGTAAATGTAAGTGGACGTAAAATTATGGTTATTAAAAAAATAAGTCATATCAATTTTTATATATTACAATTTCAGAAATAATTGTATATTAATTTTAAAAATAAAATAAAAAATTCATTCGTTTTTATGAAGAGAAATTCTTTACATCTTAAAAAACATTAATGATTCATAAGAATAAAAAATATAAAAAAAAATTGATATTAAAATTATAAATTTAAATTGAATAATAATTAAACAATTATGGTCATTAGGCATCTCAATTTACCATTATGAAGGATTGTATAACCATAAAATGTAAAGTTTACATCTTGTTTCTTATCACAAGAAGTCTATAAAAAAAAAATTACTCATATGTCCATACCACTTCCTACCATGATCTTATTGAGAAACTTGGAGTTAGTAAGACCTTTAGGTACTACTAATAAGTTTTCATATATCCTAACAAGAATAACATTATGACCACTTTCAAACCTATGACCGTTAGTACTTACCTAAAATGTGTGAAAGATCACCTTGACCCTAAATGGCAAAAATATGTTTATCTAATACATTGCTCTTGTTGTAAGTAGATCATTACTCAAATTTAAAATCCAAGAGCACTCAAGTGAAATCAAATTTAAAATCCAAGAGCACTCAATCACATAAAACAAAATGGCTCCAAAAAGCTTGTGCTCTAGCTTAGCATTCCAATAACACCAAACATCAAATTTGTATCTTAATAACCTTAAGAACCTTAAGAGTGACCTCCCATGAAATATCAATGAGAATTAAATTCCCACATTAACATCCAAAACAATTCTCTCCTTCCTTCCCTCCCTCCTTCCTCTTCGCACTTCTAATTTATTATTAATAATAAATTTACATAATTAACAAAATTACAAAATTATTATAATAATTATATAATATATAACCTTAATTAAAAAATTAACAATATATAATATAATTTTTTTTTAATAAATTCCCTCCCATTAATAATACAAAATATTACATAAATATTTATTTTTAAATTAACTATAAGATAAACTTCAAGTCCCACAAATTAATAATACCAATATTATAATATCATATTAGTATTATCTCAACACATTAATCAATCATAATTATAATTAATTTTAATATAATTAAATTAATCAATATAAATATCTTATATTTACACTATAGATATATATCTTATTAATTTAATTTTCACACTTTTTTTAATCATTTTTAGGTTTTATGTAAGATTTTTTTTTTTTTTTAACTGTTTATGTTTGCCGTAGGCTTTTATCATTTTTATTTTTTATTTTTTTACCTATTCTCGATCCGTTTTTTACATCTCTTTTTATCCTAGTA
Organism: Pinus albicaulis; assembly: GCA_034641835.2. NCBI lineage: Eukaryota > Viridiplantae > Streptophyta > Pinopsida > Pinales > Pinaceae > Pinus > Pinus albicaulis. Next base: position 17,276 of record JAXQQM020090317.1, on the reverse strand, counting down.
ATAAACCACGGTAGTAAGTCGACCAGTAAAACCACATCCGGAAATCAAATTGCAATTAAAAAAATAATTATACCTATATATATTAAAATTATTTAAGTTTGAAAATAATATTTATTTTGACATATGAAATTAATACTAAATATTTTTTAATATAATTATAGCATGGAAGTCCATGAATAAAATATAATTTTAACATTTAACAATCAAGTTATGGAATTCCACGAAAATGATTTACTAGTTTATGTGATTGGGTTTGAGTGCGCTATTTTTCAATATAAAACAACTCCTAATGAAATGAAATTTTCAACGTTCTCGAAACTAAAAACATCCACGACTTTGATACGCAACATAGTTTTAAGAAAATCTAAAGCGATTCCCTCACCGCGTGGTCATTATTCGTCGTTTAAGTTGTGTTCTTTACTTTCTATTTCCTATTAACCTGAAGTTTTCTGACAGAGTATTCCTATCGATCGTTAAAATTGTTCAATTTTGTTTGAAACAGTTTGTTTGTATTATTATTATTTTTTTTTTTTAAATAAAGTGCAAATATTTATTATTATTACTTTTAAAATGAAATGAGATTTTCTTAAGAAATTATATTTTTGAACATTAAATACTTATTATATTTAGTATAAGTATATTTTGAATGTTATAAATGAGTTAGATATAATATGTTTTTAAAAACTTAAACTAACCAACGAATGGTTAGACAACTACTTTAACTAATTCTTTTATATATTTTTAATTATTTTATTATATTCACAAAATATCATAAATCTAAAATTTATAAAAACAAATAAAACTAAGACAATTATCAAATTTAAATGATATAAAATATAAACAAACAAAGAACATTATATAATATTTAGAAACAATTAGACACTATATGATTATTTCTCTCTCTATTCAAATATTTTTAAAATAGGTGACATTAGCATTCTCTTTAATTTATATAAAGCTTAATTAAAAAAAAGAAAAATATGTGAACTAGCTTAAATTTAAATATTTATACAAAGATAAAAAAAATACTATATATAGCTAAATAAAGATATTATATGTGTTGAGTACATTTCATGCATTGAAATTAATGAATTAATTTTTTTGTAAAATAGTTTAATCTAAGACATTTAGATATATTTATCACTAATTCAATTTCCTAAAATAAACCAATAGAATTTTTATACTAAATTGATAAAATAAAAATCTAAGATAATAGATATATCAAAAGAGAGAAGAACCTTTGTCTTACAATTATTGCTGAAAATTAAACAAATGAGGAAACAATAAAATAGAGAATATATGAACTAGTTAAAGTTAAAACATAAAAATATTTATGAAAATATCTTTGGTTCATCTTTATGTCCATTAAAAATTTAAGAAATCATTGTAATTTATCAAATTCCAAAATATTTTTAAAATCTGCAATCAAATTAAATTCAACTGAATCAAAATACATATCTAAACTAATTCAACTAAACAAAAAATCTTATCAAATTCAATACAAGCAAGATATTTATGCAAACTAAACCAAAAATAAAACTTATCAAATTAATGAATTATTGAGTACATCTCATGCACTCAAATTAATGAATTATTTTTTTTAAATAGTTTAATCTAAAACATTTAGATATATTTATCACTAATTCATTTTCTTAAAATAAACCAATAGAATTTTTATACTAAATTGATAAAATAAAAATCTAAGATAATAGATATATCAAAAGAGAGAAGAACCTTTGTCTTACAATTATTGCTGAAAATTAAACAAATGAGGAAACAATAAAATAGAGAATATATGAACTAGTTAAAGTTAAAACATAAAGATATTTATGAAAATATCTTTGGTTCATTTTTATGTCCATTGAAAATTTAAGAAATCATTGTAATTTATCAAATTCCAAAATATTCTTAAAATCTGCAATCAAATTAAATTCAACTGAATGAAAATACATATCTAAACTAACTCACCTAAACAAAAAATCTTATCAAATTCAATACAAGCAAGATATTTATGTAAACTAAACCAAAAATAAAACTTATCAAATTCAACTAAAATAAAATATTTATCTAAATTAATTTACCTAAACAAAGAAACCTCTCATTAGAAAATAATATATCACTACAAAAAAAAAATTAACCATTTCCCTCAAATTTAACTATTTGTTTGGTTCAAAATTATATATATTATCTTAAATATATAAACTTATGCTATCTCAACCTTAAATATATCACTAAAAAAACCACTCTAACCATTTCCCTCAAATTTAACCACTTCTTTGGTTCAAAATTATATATATTATCTTAAATGTATAAACTTATACAATCCCAACAGTAAATACAATTTCAATAACTTTAAACCACAAAAAAAAAAAAAAAATGTAAATGTGGTATCTTAAACCAGAATGCCAAAAGCAGATAACCCATCTATTCTCCTTCCCTTCTTTGATCTGGATTAAGTACTTTACCAAATAGCATAACAAGCAAGTAACACATCTATTCTCCTCCCCTCCTTCGATCTGGATTAAGTACTTTACCAAATAGCATAACAACTTTTCCATCTGATTGAGGCGTTTCAGGAGTGCCCGTTTTGCTGTGCATTTCACCACTAGAGTTGTCACTTTCAAATAAATTGAAGCTGGTCTGATTGTTCTTGACGGATTTCACTTTGAGGCTGACTGATTGGGTATGACTGGTTTCATCTTGAAGATGCATTGATGGGTCATGACTGGTTTCACCTTGAAGCTGCACTAATTGGCCATGACTTGTTTCACCTTGAGGCTGGCCATGACTGGTTTCACTTTGAAACTGCAATGATTGGACATGACTGCTTTCACCTTCAAGCTGCACTGATTGGCGATGACTGGTTTCACCTTGGCGCTGCACTGATTGGCCATGACTGATTTCACGTTGGCCCTGCACTGATTGGCCATGACTGGTTTCACCTTGAGGCTGCACCGATTGGACATGACTGGTTTCACCTTGACGCTTGACGGTGAGTATATTCCCCGACTCGCATCTCTCACAGAGAAGAATATCACCTACCTTCAAATTTTTAGCGCACACAAATTTCTTCCATCCCCCGCTCAGCACATATTTCTGGTTCTTAATGCAACTGTAACCGAACGTCCACGACTCGCCCTTCTCGTCCTTGAATACCAAATCCTGTTTTCCATTCTGCTGCCCATCCAGAGGAAAATAACGAGTTGCGTCATCTTTCGGAATGCCCAATCTTTGCTTTATATCTGTCTTGGTCAGATTTTTACTGAATAGAAGTTCTCTCATCGAATTCGCCGGATGATCCCTTGAACGAGTCTGCATTCTGCAACTCAATTAAAGAACAACTTACAATTAGATGTAGCTCCCTAAAACTCTTATTCTTCGCAGCATGGACTCTGGGAAAAATTTATACTGAATGGGAAGCAAATTTAACAACGGGAACCTTTTGCTGAAAGCGTCGCAAGAAAACCAAGAAACAAGAAACCTCTATTCTTCGCGAGATGGACTCCGTATTTGGAAATGGAAACATATTTGACCACAGGATTTCCACTTTGCTAAATACATCCCAAGAAAATCAAGAAACGAAAACGCAAAGTGGGACGTTATTTATCGGTTGAACTTTATGAAGGATATACATCCTTTCCTCTTTTGTACAACAAAATAAAATGCGAACTATTACGATAGCATTTATTATTTAATTTTATATTTTAAAAATTCATTTTTTTAATATATATATATATATATATATATATTTTAGAATAACCGTTTTATTTTAGTCGTAGTTTTTATTAATGTGCAATTACTTTATTTTTTTAAAAAATTTATATTTATTATTTTTTTTTTTTTTTAAAAAATATTAATAATAATAAAATTAGTATAAAACAATTAGTTTTAATATATTTATATATATATACTTTTGTTTAAGTATAATATATTTTTGAGTTTTTTATTTTTTTAAGTTACAAAATTCTATTTATTAGAAAAAACAAAAAAGAGTATATAGTGTTCTACATACCACAATATTGTTGGAATTAATTTCCTTTGCCCGGTCAAGCATGGCTTACAACAAAGAACAGCGGAAAGTTAAGTCCGCGGGGGTCGTGGAAGTCTTGTGGACGGAGGAGCTTACCCCCTCGGAACAGCTGACGTCATCAACCGGGGCCCACATATATTATACGGCCCATATGTTATATGTTATATAATGATCGCCGGTTAAATGTTTTTATCACGGCATTTTTTAATAGTTGGTTTCAAAAAGGGTTTTAAATGTTATTTGTTTTATTTTTAATATATAACACATATATATATTAAAAGGCCATATTGATTGCATTTTTTTATTATTATTGCAAATGTAATGTCTGTGAGTGTGTTATTAATAAAAAAGGAACAGTTTCATTGCAGCGTTTCAGGTATATGAGTATAGCAGAAATCTGAAGGCCAGATTGGCTATATACCAGCTGCGAGAGAAAGCCACCCTGTGGTGGGAGGAGGTAAAAAATGTTCGCAGTATTGATGAGCGGGACATTACCTGGGAATCATTCCAGCAGTACTTCAAAGATAAATATCTAACAGAAATATTTTATGATGATAAAGCCAAGGAATTCCACGATCTTCGGCTGGGCCAAATGACTATGGATGAGTATGTCACAAAATTTACTTCCCTGCTACGCTATGTACCTTACCTCAGAGAGGAAAAAGCCAAGGTACAGAGATTTCTGAGTAGTTTGCCTGCTCTCATGAGGGAAAGAATAGAGTTTTTTAACCCCCAAACGATGGATGAAGTTGTTCGGAAAGCACGCATGTGTTACCAGCAGTATAAGACCAAAGGAGATGGTGGAAAGGGTTGGCAGCCCAAGAAAAATCAGAAGAATTCCTCTACTTTTAAAAGCAGCAAAAGCAACCACTTTAAAGGGGTAGGACAGAACGCTGGCAGCAAACAGTTTAACAGGAACCATCAAAGGATCAGGTGGCCAGCTGAAGAAAAACCCACAGAAGCATCAAGCAAACCAGAGCAAGGGAATAATTCTAAGCCTCCCCTACAGTGTTGGGGTTGTGGGGAAGCACACTACTATAAGAACTGTCCACAATGAAAAAAGAATGAATCTGTGGCAAACTTGCAGGAAGCATCAACAGTGGGGGACATGGCGCGGAATATACCACGTATAAACGCAGCCTTGGAGGATCGACAGGCTAACTTTCAACCCATAATGATTGAACTGGAAGGTACTATACTTTCTAAACCTGACTAGATTTTAGTAGATCCTGGAGCTAGTCTAAGCTATGTAAGTCCTAAACTAGTGGAGATGTGTAAGTTAAAAGAACAAAAATTTAAAAACTCCTGGTTAGTTCAACTAGCTACCGGAGAAAAATGCAAAGTGACTGCGAAAATTGCTGAATGCATACTGGAGGTTGCAGAACAACAGTTGCAGGTAGACTTAAATATTCTGCCATTGGGATCGTATGATGTGTTACTAGGAATGGACTGGCTGGAAAAACACTAGACCTTAGTGGACTGTAAGGAAAAGACAATTTATTATAGAGCGCTAGATGGTACGCGTAAGGAAATTAAAGGAATTAAAAAGCCTGTGCAATTACGCCCCTAACAGCGTCTCAGATGAGCAAGTGTATCTGAAAGGGATGTCATTCGTACGCAATTCAAGTAGGGTATGCTGAATCTAAGGGAAAGGCAGCAGATATAAAAGACATTCCTGTAGTACAACAATTCCTGGATGTGTTTCCAGAAAACATTCTAGGGTTTCCACCTAAAAGAGATATTGATTTCACTATTGAGTTGCTACCCGGAGCCTCTCCTGTGTCAAGAGCACCTTACAAAATGAGTATACCAGAATTAACAGAGTTAAAGATGCAGTTGCAGGAGTTGTTAGATAAAGGATATATCCGCCCAAGCGTGTCACCTTGGGGAGCACCAGTCCTCTTTGTTAAAAAGAAGGATGGAACCTTACGTATGTGTATGGACTACCGACAGCTCAACAAGCTGACAGTTAAGAATAAATATCCTCTACCCAGAATCGATGATTTATTCGATCAGGTGAGAGGTACCAAAGTGTTCTCTAAAATAGATTTGAGGTCTGGATATCATCAGATTCGAATCAAAGATGAGGATGTTTTCAAAACAACATTCCGCACCAGATATGGGCATTATGAATTTGTGGTATTGCCTTTTGGATTGACAAATGCACCAGCAACCTTTATGAGGTTGATGAATGGCATTTTCCATCAGTTTCTAGATCACTTTGTACTGGTCTTCATAGACGACATATTGATCTACTCCAAGAGCGAGGAAGAACATAAGGAGCAGCTGAGAATAGTATTGGAAATACTAAGGAAGCATCAGCTGTACGCTAAATTCAGCAAGTGCGATTTCTTTAAATCAGAAATCTAGTATTTGGGTCATGTTGTGACAGCTGAAGGGATAGCAGTGGACCCTGAAAAGATTAAAACTATCATGGAATGGCGAGTACCACAGAATGTGGCAGATATCAGATCATTTATGGGTCTGGCCGGATATTACAGGCGGTTCATCAAAGGGTTTTCTAAGATTGCCTATCCTATTACATCCTTACAAAAGAAAGGAAAACCTTTCAAATGGACGAATGAATGTCAGAACAGCTTTGAGAAGCTAAAACAGCTCTTAACCACAGCACCATTGCTGAAGGTTGCTGACCCCAGCAAAGACTATGTGGTGTGCACTGATGCCAGCAAGGAGGGAGTTGGTGCAGTATTAACGCAAGAAGGCAAGGTAATAGCCTATGAGTCCAGAAAACTGAGAGAACATGAACAAAAGTACTCTGCTTATGATCTAGAACTCACAGCCGTAGTGCATGCTCTCCGAATGTGGAGGCATTATCTACTAGGAAAAAGGTTCGTACTTAAAACAGACCATAGCAGTTTGACTAACTATTTTAAGCAGGCAGATTTAAACTCTAGGCAAGCAAGGTGGAATGCCTTCTTGAGTGAATTTGACATGGACATACAACATGTTAAAGGAAAATAAAAACAAGTTGCAGATGCCCTGAGTAGGAAATTGCATGGGATTTATGCAATGTACTTCAGCCAACCTGTAAGCTAGTTGTCGGATCAATTAAGAGAAGAAGCACGAAAGGACCTAGAATACAAGTTTTTATGGCAGCAGATGGAAGCGGATAAGGAGCAAGGTAAGCCATCTGAGTATGGAAGCAACGAAGAACAGATGTTAACTTTTCATGGAAGAACCTATGTCCCTAATCGTGCAAGTCTCAAGGAGTTAATCCTAGATGAGTACCATCGCAGCAACTATGCTAGCCATCCCGGCTACCAAAAGATGCTTTCGGCAATTATAAAGATATATTATTGGCCAGGTATGCGCAGAGACATTGCGGAATATTTAAGCAAGTGTTTAGAATGCTAGCAGGTTAAAGTGGAGCATCGGCACCCAGCAGGGCTACTGCAGCCCATAACCATTCCTGAATGGAAATGGGAAGTGATCTCTTTGGACTTCATCATAGGCTTACCTTGAACAAGGAAGCAGAATGATTCAATCATGGTAGTGGTGGACAGATTAAGTAAATCTGCTCATTTCATACCTATGCAATCCACTTACAAGACAGTGCAGATTGCAGACATATTCATGAGGGAAATCTTTAGGTTGCATGGTATACCTAAGACTATGATTTCAGACCGGGATGTTAAGTTTACCTCCGCGTTTTGGAAAACCTTGTTTTCAGGTTTAGGTACTCAGATACACTTCAGTACTACCTATCACCCTCAAACAGATGGGCAGACAGAACATGTAAACCAAGTTTTGGAGGATATGCTGCGCACGTATGTAATGCAGCAGCCAACTAAATGGGAGGATTACCTGCACCTAGTGGAGTTTGCATATAACAACAGGTATCAGGAATCTCTAAAAATGAGTCCCTTCAAAGCGTTATATGGACGACAGTGTCGTACACCAATTAACTGGAGCAGTCCGGAGACAAAATTAATGTTGGGACCAGAAATGTTGGCTGAGCTAGAAGCTGAAGTAAAAAGAATAAGGCAGAATTTGAAGGCCGCGCAGGACCGACAAAAGGTCTTTGCAGATAAGAAAAGATATTATTGCGAATTCGGAGTGGGTGACCACGTGTATGTCAGGATTAAGCCTAAAAGAAGTACCTTAAGGTGGACTTATTGCGCCAAGTTAGCCCCTCGTTACTGCGGACCCTTCCAAATTCTGGAAAGGGTGGGACCAGTAGGCTATAGACTGGCTTTGCCTAGTCATATTAAAGTGCACAATGTGTTCCATGTGTCCTTGTTAAAGCGATATGTGCATGATGAAAAACATGTAATTCATTGGCAAAACATTCAGGTAGGAAGATAGAATGGGAATAAGTCCTAACTGAGATATTGAATCAAATTTGAATCTACTGATTGGTAATCCTGTTGTCTTCCTTTCAGGTAGAACCGGACGGAGAATTTCTGGTAGAGCCGCTATGCATACTTGATCGTAGGTACATTGAACTCCGTAAAAGAGTAGTTACCCAGGTGAAAGTGCAGTGGAAGCACTTTGGACCTGACGAAGCTACTTGGGAGGATGAAAAGTTTGTGCAGGAAGCCTACCAGGAACTCTTTGCAGAGATGGGCTGAAAACACCGAGGACGGTGTTACTTCCAGGGGAGGGAGATGTGACAGCCTCATTTAGAGTTAATTAGCATGAATAAGCTGAAAAGACAATTTGTTTATTTTTATTATTTGTTTACTTTATTTTGGTAAAAGAAACTCAAAAACACCATTTTACTTTGCATTACTGAGTTAGTAAATAAAAAGGGAATCTCTTAAACTGTTGGAAAAGTTTCTAAGAATAGAGGGTGGTTGGGAACAGTTGGAAGACAGTTACCTACCCTCCAAGGATAAAAGAAAATCCCAGGAGAGGGATAAGGGTTCTGTGAATTTCTGGTAAAGGGTAAGATGCAGTAATCTCTAGAGCTGGGTGAAAGACCAGTGGAGAACAATTTCTGCAAACCATATAACCAGAAATGTCTGTCTGTGGCTGGATAGGCTGTCCAGAGGTCACAACAGAAGGATTATTCTTTGTTCCCGTGGCACCGACTGATATTCTAGAGCTAGGGGGAAAGAGGAGGACGTCATTGCCTCCCTTGATGGTTGGGAGGACCACAGTTTAAGAGTTATTATCTCCTAACAGATAAGTAAAACAGAAAGACTCTAATTTTATGCTACAGGAAGTTTGTTTATTGTTAGTAGTTATTCAGAGAACGCTTAAGATAATCTGAGTTTTCTTTATTGTGATAGTTAAAGAAATCTTTGTAAGCATAAATTCTGTGTGGGGGAATACTGTTCTAGTTTTGAACTAAGAAGTAACAGATAGCCTAGATAGCGCAATGTTATGTGAAAATATAATGCTTTCTATAAACAAGACATTATCTATGGAATAGTTAACAAAAGATTGGCACAGGAAACGTTTACGTCTTGATTTCTTTTATGGGAAGTTAGTAAAATACGAAATCTGAATGACATGGAATAACGAACATTAGACCCCATAGTTCAAATGAGGCACGGACGCAAAATGGCAAACGTGCGGACTTATTGTTCAATCCACTGTTAAAAGCAAAGGGTCGAGAGTTTATTTGTATTCTTCTAGTAGAGACACATTATTCCATAACGAGCTTATAAAGCTGGGAAGGGTTAGAAACCCCATCCCGCTTCGGCTCTATTATTGAACAACTATACTCGGCCATGATTCGACGGCCGGTGCCGGAAACCTAGTAATTTAACTAAGTAGACATTTATAACATGAATCGAAATGAGAACAAAGAAAATCCATAACATCCATCTATACTCAGAAAGCATGCAGTATCGTCGATTACCCAAAATCAGAAGCAAACATATCCACGAAGAAAAGTAAGACAGAGAGTTACTATGAATATATCATATGACAAGAAAATAGCATTAAATAGAAAATGATCACCCATACGCAACAGTAACAAAGAAGTTCACGACCTGTAGAATCTAGCCGAGAGCCAGATATTTTGTCCCAAACAAAACATTAACTATTAACTAGCTCCATATGTAAACCCTGGGCGGAAAGACCGAGAGCGGCCATACAACTGATATACTTTGCTTAAACTTGGTATAAACAAATTTTGAAAGAAACAAGAATCATTTTCCAGCGACTTGGTGAGTATATATATATATATATATATATATATATATTAAACAGTACAGCATGTACAGTCCCGAGAAATCTTATCGGTCTACAGACGATAAATGGAAAGGAAAAAATCTTGCCAAATTATTGTCTTCCAGTACATCAAAGTTTAGCGCCATGGGACGCGACCAAATATGATTAACAGAGATTAAACTTACAGCCAAGGTAAAAATTGAGTGCATGTCCTGAAATATGTAAAACCCCTTTGAGTCGAGGCTCAAAATGGAAAAGTTCTAAAAACCCTGTAAGACCAACTAAAACCCTAAGTTAGGTGACCCTGTATGCAGGATAACTCAAAGCCAACTCATGCCACGATTGCATGATGGTGAGAGCGGCGGATTACCTGTAGAAAAGGAAACATAATCACTGTAGCTACCTGAACAAACTGAGTTCCGCATGAAAAGAGATATGGTTCAGCGAGAGTTACCTCACCTGTAATAGTAGATTAAAAAGCTATTAGATAACCTCAGAATAAATAGATGGACTAGAATTATTTGGGCAAAACGAGTATCAAAGTAAATAGAGGGTTTGTATCTGCACACACCTGTGGAGGAGACTGAACCCACTAACCGGACCAACTCTTCCTGGAAGGCAACGGAAAAATGGAGTTTAAGCAGACATAGGACATTAACCCTAAGCTTGAACTTATGCAGCGAATGCCTTGTGGTTTGGGAGGCGAACTCTTACCTCAGATAGCCGATGGTGGAGTGGAACTGCAGGCTTAAGGCATCCGAGCTGAAGAGCTTAGACTTGTGCCAACTATGGCGGAGCATGCCTGTATAAAAATATATATGTATAACCCTTCTACCTATTGCAATCGAAACAAATAACACTTCAGGTATGCTTATAGAAAAGTAACTAAGACTTAAACAGCAGAAAAACAAAACGATGGCTAGCTTACCTCGGTCTAGAGAACGCCGGAAAAACCAGAAGGAGCCAAGTTGTGGTGCGTGCCATGGAAGAGGAACCACAGAGTGAGAAATGGCCCATGGGCAGAATGTCATCTAGTGGTCATTCCCTCGCATTCCTCCGAGTAAGTCGAGGCGCGATAGCATAGTAAACACCTGGATTAATCTCCTGTACAGTAGATAACGCTGGAGGAGGACACATGGCACTAGTGAGGAGTGCGAGAAGCCATCCGGACGGATATTTCAATATTCTATTTAATGAACATATTTGTTAGGGATCGCCGAGATTTCATCCAGTGGGTAACCGGAGATCTCGAATGATCGATCATTAAATCCCCATATGCAATATTAAATGATAATGATAACGTGTTTGTTGTTAAGTCTGTTAACAAGTTGTGCTATGTTAAAACAACAATAAACAACCAACGTACTCTCCCTTGTGTTTAAATGCATTTTCCAACTATTATTAAAATCATAGTCTCGATGAGATTTTAAGGTTGGTTGACGGATAGTTTATAGAGATATGATTTATAGTTAGAAGTCTTGTTAAATGGGTTGGATAAATTTTTTTACATTTATGTTGTTTCTATAGTAATTGTGTAGATAGATGTGACATCCAACCTCATTATAATGAGCAAATTAAAGTATTATGTGGTGGTTGGAACTTCATGAGGGAGACATTGTGCTTTAAAAGGAGATTTTATGTATTCATAAAAGATATGGATCCTCCATTCAATATTTGGCATTGCAATATCAAATTCATGATATATAAATATGTGTTGGATAAATTTATCATTCATGTCAATGAAGAAACATTGTTGAAGAAGCCTTAGTTGAAGCAAGCTCTAATATTCTCTAAGTAAAAAATTATATGATCGTGATTAAACCCTAGGTTCTTAGAAAAATCCCTATGTATTAAACCCTAGCAATTAGTGGTATAATCATAAGTTTTTAATGGTAAAAATGCAAAACGGGATCTATTTTATGATTTGATATACCTAAATAATTTAATTCAATACGTTTTATCTCCACTAGGGTTGATTGGAAAGGCTCCCAAGAACTAGGAATTCTATTATACAATTATGTTATACAAATGGAATTGAATTGAGGGCTCTGCACATATGAAACAAAACAAAACTTGAAGAAGCTAAAGTAGATTAGAAATTTGGATTGCAAGTTGTGGAGAATCAGTGTGATTTTTTTGTAACCTGTGGTGTTTATGGTGTTTGTAGTTTTAATTCTATGAGACCTATTTGTGAATTCCCTATTGATGGCAGACCTCATAAACTATTGGAGTCTAATAATCCTTGAAATGGATGTTTAAAATTGGTGCCTCTTGGTGCTTGCAAGGAAGTAGTCACTATACATAGAATGAAGAGAATTCTTATGTCTGTTCTTTATCCTTTTCATAATGATACAAGCTCTCAGAACTGTAAGGATAAATGCTTGAAGTATGATTTATGTTGTGCTGCAATAATCATGACTACGAGTCTAAATTATGTAAACTGAAGAGAACATAATTCATTAGTGGGTATACTTATGTTTTTTTACTACCATGTTGTTCTTGAAGAAATGTCATGTGCCAAAGGTGACTCCTTCTCATATTATTCCACATAAAATAAACATTTCATAGTCATATTTAATACAAATGTTGGCTCAATACTCCTTCAAATTTCCTTTCACATATGAAAAAAAGTATAAATACATAGTCAGACTCATATATGAAAGAAAAGCATATAGAAAGGATGAAATTTAGTGAATATTCTTCTGAAACTATCTCCAAAAAGAGAATAAAAGAGATATCAATGCCTTAGAAATAAGCCACTTCAAGGGGGAAACCTCCAATACATCACATGACTGAACAATTCTTTGATGATTCAAATTAAAAAACCTCCTTTCTATATATAGGAGTCCATGGGGCCATAATGTAATCCTAGTAGGGCCACAATGTAATCCTAGCCAACCTAAAAATACTAATTTAAGGGCACAATAATAATAATATGGGGGTTACAAGGGTACAATAATAACATTAAGTGGGTTACACCAACAACAATAAGGGAGTATACTAGTAATATAAGGACCTAACATGTCCCTCTCCTTCAAAAACGTTTTGTCCTGAACACTTGAGAAGCTCTGGGTGCTTCTGTATAAAATTCTCATCCTTCCATGTAGAATCTTCAGTGGGTAAGTTCTTCCAGTTGATGAGATACTCTGAAATTGATCGATTTCGTAGCTGTCGAGTTATTGTTTCCATGACTGCTTCAACTTCCAATATGATTTTTCCTTCCTCATAAATCTCTGGCAATATTGTTTGAACTCGAATATTTTGACCTCTAACCTTCTTTAAGCATGAAACATGGAAAATTGGATGCACTCGTGAAGAAGCAGGAAGCTCCAATTTGATGCCATAGTACCAATATTTTGCAACACCTTGTAAGAACTATAGTACTTTGGCGATAATTTATTATCCTTCTTAGCTTGCTTGAGGGACATTTGTTGTATGGTTGTAGCCGTAAAAATACCTAGTCTCCTACATCAAAAATTCTTGATTTTCCTGTTGATATGCATGTTGTTTCCTTTCATTTTGTGCCAAATTCAGGTTGTCCTTTAAGAGTTGGAGAAATTCTCGTTGATGCTCGATGTGATCTTCCACTGCTTGAACGTTCCAATTTTCTCCTAAATATGATGTGATGGCTGGTGGGTGATATCCATAAAGTGCCATAAATGGGTTCATTTTTGTTGCAGTATGGAAGGAAGTGTTATACCACCATTCAGCTAGAGGTAACCACTCAACCCATTTTGTTTGTTTATCAGATACAAAAGAATGAATACATCCTTCCAAACATTTATTTACTATCTCAGTTTGACCATCGAATTGAGGATGATAAGATGAGCTATGAGCTAATTGAGTACCCAAACAAGAAAATAAATCTATCCAAAAACTTTTAGTAAGAATGGGATCTCTGTCGCTCACAATAAACCTTGGGTTTCCATGTACATTTTGAATTGTGTCCATAAATGTAGTAGCAATTGTACTTTCTTTAAATGGATGAGATAATGCACAAATGTGTGCATACTTGGTAAGTCTATAAACTACCACCATGATGACACTCTTTTCTTCAAAATTAGGTAAACCAGTGATTAAATCCATTGAAATCTCCTACCAACATTTAATTGGAATGGATAAAAATTGTAGAAGACCCATGGTCTTAATTGTTTCAACTTTATTCTACTAGTAAAACAAACATTCCGCCACAAACTTTTGAATATAAGATTTAAGGCCATCCCAAAAAAATCATTTCTTCACCCTGTGGTAAGTCTTAAAAAATCCTGATGTCCTCCTTAAGGAGAAGTGTGCAATTCCAAAAGAATATTTTATTTTAGTTGGGAACTCTTACAAATATATAAGCAATATTTGTACCATAAGGAATCATTTTTCCAGCTAAATGTATCAGATGTACTAGGATCTTGCTGCAACTTTTGAATGAGTGTCCACACTTCTTCATCCTTCTTCCATTCATCTCTTGCTTCGATTATCCAATCTGGTTGGATAATCGAAATGGCACAAAGAAATTCTTCCACCTCTTCATTCTTTCTTGAGAGTGCATCTACAACAACATTTAGCTTCCCTTTTTCGTATATTATTTCAAAGTCATAACCTAACATCTTTGTGACACATTTTTGCTGCTCTTATAAAGATAGTATTTGTTCCAAAAAGTGTTTAAGACTATCATGATCATTTCTTACCTTGAAGTGTCTTCCCATTAGGTAAGTTCTCCATTGCTTTAGTGCATGCAGTATTGCTAACATTTCCTTCTCATAAATAGGTTTTTTCAAATACTTTCCTTTGATTGCACGACTTTCAAAAGAAATAGGTCTTCCTTCTTGCATTAAAACAACACATATTCCATTTCCTGAGGCATCACATTCCACAATAAATGTTTTTGTGAAGTCTGGTGTAGCTGAGACTGGTGCTAGGCACATTTCCTCTTTAAGATGTTCAAAGGCCATAGTTGCTTTAGGAGTCCATGAAAATGCATCATTCTTCAATAATGTTGTTAGAGGTGTTGTTATTCTCCCATAATTCTTAAAAAAAAATTGTTAATACCCTGTTAACCAGAGAAATCCTCGTAACTTCTTTATGGTTGTGGGGACTTTCCATTCCTTAGTGGCTTTCATTTTGTTAGGGTCTAGCTTAACACCCTCGTCAAATACAATATGACTCAAATATTCCACCTCTTGTACTCCAAAGAAACATTTGGATTTTTTTTGCATATAATTGTTTCTCTTGCAACCGTTTGAGCACCCTGTCAACATGTTGAACATGATCCTTCCTAAACCTATTGTAGATCAGTATATCATCAAAAAATACTAGCAAAAATTTTCTAAGGAAGGGTTTGAAAATGGAATTCATCAACCCTTGAAATGTAGAAGGTGCACTGGTAAGGCCAAAAGGCATGACCAAAAATTCATAATGACCCTCATGAGTTCAAAATGCGATTTTTGGAATATCTTTAGTCTTCATTATAATTTGATGATACCCTGAACGAAGATCCAATTTGGAAAAATAAATTGCTCCATGTAATTTAGCTAGTAATTCATCAATCACACGAATGGGAAATTTATATTTAATGGTGAGCTTATTGAGCTCCCTATAGTCTGGACACATGCGCCATGATCCATCCTTCTTGTGTACCAATACTACAGGAGTAGAGAAAGAACTTTGACTAGGGTGAATTATACTCGCCTCTAACATTTTTGCAATCATACGTTCAATTTCGCTCTTTTGGACATAAGGTTATCTATCAGGCTTGATGTTTGGAGGAACACTTCCTGGAATCAAATCAGTAGCATGATCATGATCACGAAAAGGTGGGATTCCTTTTGGAGTTTCAAAAAAATTGAAATGATTAAAGTCCAAGACTTTTTGGAGATCTACAGAAATAGATGATTTTGATGTTGAAACTTCTAGTGAGCATAATTGTGAAACTATGCCTCGTAGTTATTTCTTTACAAGATTTGTCATGAAATTAGAGCTTATTATCTCTCCTGGCTACCCTGCAATAACCCATAATTCGACTTTCTTTCCTTTTAAAAAAAAATTCAAGAAAATTTCTTGATAATTAAAAGCTGTCGTCCCCAAATATTGTAACCATTGTACTCCTAGTACAACATCAACACCTCCCATAGGAATGGAAAGCATTGGAATATTCAATACATATTCCCCCATGGTTAGCTTGATATTATGGCATTTTCTAGAGAAATTTAGAGTTCCTCCATTGGCAACCATCACTTGAAATTCTGGTGTTGGGTATAGGAAACAGTTCAATTCCCTGGCTACCTTACAATGAATAAAATTATGGGTATTACCTGAATTCATCAACACTATTACCTTTTTCTACTTGATATGTCCTTCTATCTTGAGAGTTTGAGGAGTTGTAATTCCTGCCAATGCATTACATGATATGGTTGGACTCATTTCTTCCTCTTCTTGGGTTGGTTCCTGGTGTATATCCTCTTCTTGTTCATTTTCTTCTTCCTCTTCACAATATAAGTAAAATAATTTCGTCTCAACACACTTATGACCTTTAGTGTATTTTCTGTCACAACTGTAGAAAAGCCCTTTTTCTCCTTTTTCAACCTATTGTTGTGGTGTCAGCCGTGCAGGTTGTGGAAATCTAGGAGTAGCAACACTTCCCTCTTTATAGAAGTGAGTGGTAGGCTTCCTTGTCGCCATAATTTTACATTCAATTTTTCTTGCCCACCTGAATGCCTTCTCCAATGAATCAAGTTCCAAAACTCGAACTTCATGTTGGATGTTATCATTTAAAATACCTCTAAAGAGATTAGTCCTGTGTTCCTCTGGAATATCAGTTACCCTTATTTCAATTTTTGGAAATCGTCAATGTGCTCCCCCATTAAACCCTTTTGTTTGAGATTTATCAATTGGCTAAAGAAGGTGTTTCTCTTTGTATCCTCATAATGTGCTATCATTTCCTCTGTAAAAATTGACCACGTGACAATTTTTTTACGTGAGCAAAGCCATCAATACCATACAAATGTATTTCGTTCTAAATGTAAAGTTTCAATGCGTACCTTTTGTGTGTTTTGCACATTATGGAGATCAAAATATTGTTCCATCTGTAGTATCCATGTTGCAGGATTCT
>JAXQQM020074119.1:0-12427 GCA_034641835.2 Pinus albicaulis | reverse complement strand
GCTCTTCATAACTAGCCTAATACCACATTTCAGGCTTTAAATATCACATCTTTAAACTCATTTATAGAGAGATCCGTCTCTGGATTCAGGAGGGCTAGATCCTTGAATCCCAAAGCGGTTTGATGTTACCCCTGTAGTTGGACTTTTGCCAAACTTGCTAATTACAGGGACCTAACATAATGGCAACCATACTGGGGAACTTTTAGAGTTCATAGTTGCTTGGCCAGCTTTTATGGACTCTTTAATTTTCCATACAACCATAGAAACTCAGAAAATAACCTAAAAATATTTTAGGTTGGTATTCAATAAACATTGTGGTGGACCATTAAACCTTTTACCACCAAAAGAGCTAAAAAATTCCACTTGGCGACTCCACAATCCTTAACAGACCTTAAGAATCCACTGGGAAGAACCCTATCATTTTAATATCATTCAAACTCAGTTAGAGGACTGTAGGATTAAAATTTGTATAAACAGATTAGTTGACCTCTTACAGATTGTCATATATCGTTAGACTTTTCTTGTTTAGTTAGGTCTAAAAACCACAGCATGCTAGCTCCTAGAAATATTCACACTAGAGCCTATTCTGACCCTAGTCCACCTGAGATAATTGATAGCCCAGAAAGTATCCTTAGGAGGTCTCCTAGGATTAAACTCTCAACTATTTTCAGATCGCCCTTGAGAGCTAATTGAGTCCCTGAAAATATTTCAGCTCTACCACAATCACAAGCTGAATTAGTAAATCCATTTAGAAATAGGTCTCTTAGTGACTTAGGTCAGTCAGATTTTGAGTCTTCACTTTCATCTCCTGAAACAAGTGAACATCCTAGTAGCAGAGAAACAACACCTCATGATTCACATTTTCTTCACAACTCAGGTGTCTCTCATCCAAGATCAGCTCAGAAATATATTCCTGGTCCATCTGTTAGGTCCCTATATCACTAGTATAGTCCCTTATTATTGTTAGTGTAAACCCATTATTGTTATTATTGTACCCTTGTAACCCCCATTTTGTTATTATTGTGCCCTTAGATTATTATTGTTAGGTCGGCTAGGATTACATTATGGCCCCATGGACTCCTATATATAGAAATGAGGTTTTGTAAATTGTATCATCCAAGAATTTTTCATTCATTTAATGTATTGGAGGTTTCCCCCTCGAAGTGGCTTATTTCTAAGGCGTTGATATCTCTTTTCTTCTCTTTTTGGAGCTTGTTTCCCAACATTTGGTATCAGAGCTTTGGATTCTAGGGTTTCGCTGCTCCAAACAGGTCATCGTGGAATTTTCCATATAAATTTTTTTCTACGAAGTTTCAGAAGCTGAAATTTTTAGGGTGAAAAGCTGAAATCCTGAGGAATATTTTCTAAAAATTTCAGAGCTTGGGTCGCAATATTTTCAGAGATATGATCTATGGAAGTTAGGTCTTTTTTCAGGCTCCTAAACAGGCCATCGTGGAATTTGTGCTATAACGTTTTTTCTACTGAGGTTCAGAATCTGAAATGTTTATGGTGCAAATATGAAATCCTAAGGAAACTCCTCAAAAAAATTTCAGAGCTTGGTTCACAATATTTTTGGAGATATGATCTGTGGAAGGTAGTGCTTTTTTAGGCTCCCGAATTTCATCTCAAAAAGGTGATCGTGGGAAAATTTCAATAACTCTCTCTCTCTGAACATCGGATTGGAGTGCCGTAAAAAGTGGTCATAATTAAACAGAATTAAGTTTCTTGGCTATCAATTTTAGAGGCGACGGACGAATAAGTGACACGTGGAAAGTCGTACAAGTTCGCTATACTGAACCAGTCCATAATTAGGTCATTGTGGGAGATTGGACATAACTTTGTCTTGGAGAATCCAAATCAAGTCAGACCTGTGCATTCAAAAGAGAATTCAGAGGGATACTTCAGTGCTGAATTTAAGATATTTAAGAGCCTCAATCACAGAGATAATACAATTTCAATATCGAGCTCCTCAAAAGCAAGTAAAAGGTGTGTATTTTGTTTCTGAATTGCATAAGTCTTGTTTGAAGAATCAAGTTGAATTGATTGCAAGGGCATATTGTAAAATAGATATCAGTATTGGATTATAAAATGGCCCCTAAAAAGAATTCAACACCCATTAAGCTTTTGGAAATCTCTACTATGACTCATGAAGACGAAGAATGGAAACATGACATATAAAAATTACAAGAGCAAGTGCAACAAATTTCGCTCTCGCAAAGAGCAACAAAAAATGACATGGAAGTTTTGAAGAAAGGCATGGAATCTAAGATTGATGGCATGGAGGCTGGCATGGAATCTAAGATGGATGACATGGAAGCTAAGATCGATGAGAAAATGGAAAACATGAAGAATGTTCTAAAAGTAGACATGGAAGGTTTGACAAAGTTGATACAAGAAATGTTTCCTAATGGTGAAAAGATAGTAGAAGAACCTCATGATGAGAACAAAATAAATGTTAATCATGATTTCATAAACTATAATGTTGGCGGGAAGAACCACCATATTCCAAAAATGGATATGAGGAAGTTTGATGGAAAGGATCCTGTAACATGGATACTACAGATAGAGCAATATTTTGATCTCCATAACGTGCAAAACACACAAAAGGTACGCATTGCAACTTTAAATTTAGAACAAAATACATTTGTATGGTATCGATGGCTTTGCTCTCGTAAAAAATTGTCACTTGGTCAATTTTTACGGAGGAAATGATAGCACATTATGAGGATACAAAGAGCAACACCTTTAGCCAATTGATAAATCTCAAACAAAAGGGTTTAGTGGGGCAGCACATTGAGGACTTCCAAAAATTGAATATAAGGGTAACTAATATTCCAGAGGAACACAGGATTGATCTCTTCTTAGGTACTCTAAAGGATAACATCCAGCATGAAGTTCGTGTTTTGGAACCTGATTCATTGGAGAAGGCATTCAGGTTGGCAAGAAAAGTTGAATGTAAAATTATGGCGACAAGGAAGCCTACCACTCAATTCTATAAAGAAGGAAGTGTTGCTACGTCTAGATTTCCACAACCTACAAGGTTGACACCATAACAATTGGAAGAAAAAAGAGCAAAAGGGCTTTGCTACAATTGTGATAGAAAATACACTAAAGGTCATAAGTGTGCTGAAAAGAAATTATTTTACATATATTGTGAAGAAGAAGAAGAAAATGAACAAGAAGAGGATATACACCAGGAACCGGCCGTAGAAGAGGAAGAAATGAATCCGACCATATCATGTAATGCACTGGTAGGAATTATCACTCCTCAAACTCTCAATATAGAAGGACATATCAAGAAGAAAAAGGTAATAGTGTTGATTGATTCAGGTAGCACCCATAATTTTATTCATTGTAAGGTAGCCAAGGAATTAAATTGTTTCCTATACCCAGCACCAGAATGCCAAGTGATGGTTGCAAATGGAGGAACTATAAATTGATTTGGGAAATGCCATAATATCAAGCTGACCATGGGGGAATATGTATTGACTAGTCCAATTCTTTCAATTCCTATGGGAGGTGATGATGTTGTACTAGGAGTACAATGGTTACAATCTTTGGGGACGGTAGCTTTTAATTTTCAACAAATTTTCTTGAAATTTTTTTCAAAAGGAAAGGAAGTTGAATTACGAAGTATTGCAGGGAAGCCAGGAAGGATAATAAGCTCTAATGTCATGAAAAAGCTTCTAAAGAAAGAACAACGAGGTGTAATTGCACAATTATGCTCACATCTAAAAGTTCCAACATCAAAATCATCTATTCCTGCAGATCTCCAACAAGTATTGGACAATAATTCCAAGGTGTTTGAAACTCCCAAAGGACTCCCACCTATTCGCGATCATTATCATGCTATTCATTTGATTCCAGGAAGTGTTCCTCCAAACATCAAGCCTTATAGATATCCTTACGTCCAAAAGAGCGAAATTGAACGTATGATTGCAGAAATGTTAGAGGCGGGTATAATTCAACCTAGTCAAAGTTCTTTCTCTGCTCCTGTAGTATTGTTACATAAGAAGGATGGATCACGATGAATGTGTCTGGATTATAGGGAGCTCAATAAGCTCACCATTAAAGATAATTTTTCCATTCCTGTGATTGATGAATTATTGGATGAATTACATGGAGAAATTTATTTTACCAAGTTGGATCTTCGTTCAGGATATCATCAAATTAGAATGAAGACTGAAGATATTCCAAAAATATCATTTCGAACTCATGAGGGTCATTATGAATTTTTGGTCATGCCTTTTGGCCTTACCAATGCACCTTCTACATTTCAAGGGTTGATGAATTCCATTTTCAAACCCTTCCTTAGAAAATTTGTGCTAGTATTTTTTGATGATATACTAATCTCCAGCAGGTCTTGGAAGGATCATGTTGAACATGTTGACAGGGTGCTCAAACTATTGCAGGAGAAACAATTATATGCAAAAACATCCAAATGTTTCTTTGGAGTACAAGAAGTGGAATATCTGGGTCATATTGTATCTCATGAGGGTGTTAAGGTAGACCCTAACAAAATTAAAGCCATTAAGGAATGGAAAGTCCCCACAACCATAAAGCAGTTGCGAGGATTTCTCAGGTTAACATGGTATTATCGCAAGTTTGTTAAAAATTATGGGAGAATAGCAGCACCTCTAACAACATTATTGAAGAAAGATGAATTTTCATGGACTCCTGAAGCAACTAAGGCCTTTGAACATCTTAAAGAGGCAATGTGCCTAGTACCGGTCTTAGCTACGCCAGACTTCACAAAAACCTTTATTGTGGAATGTGATGCCTCAGGAAATGGAATTGGTGCAGTTTTAATGCAGGAAGGAAGACCCATTGCTTTTGAAAGTCGTCCAGTCAAAGGAAAGTATTTACAGAAACCTATTTATGAGAAGGAAATGTTAGCAATACTACATGCACTAAAGAAATGGCGAACTTACCTAATGGGAAGACACTTCAAAGTAAAAACTGATCATGATAGTCTTAAACACTTTTTGGAACAAAGACTATCATCAGAAGAGCAGAAAAAATGGGTCACAAAGATGTTGGGTTATGACTTTGAAATAATCTACAAAAAAGGAAAGCTTAATGTTGTTGCAGATGCACTCTCAAGAAAGAATGAAGAGGTGGAAGCATCGCTTTGTGCCATTTCTATTATCCAACCAGATTGGATAACTGAAGCAAGAGATGAATGGAAAAAGGACAAAGATGTATGGACACTCATTCAAAAGTTGCAGCAAGATCCTAGTACATCTGATACATTTAGTTGGAAAAATGATTCCTTATGGTACAAAGATCGCTTATATCTTTGTAAAAATTCCCAACTAAAACAAAAGATTCTTCTGAAATTGCACACTTCTCCTTTAGGAGGACACTCAGGATTTTTAAAAACTTACCACAGGGTGAAGAAAGATTTTTTTGGGATGGCCTTAAATCTGATATTCAAAAGTTTGTGGCGGAATGTTTGGTTTGCCAGCAGAATAAAGTGGAGACAATTAAGACCCCGGGACTTCTACAACCTTTATCCATTCCAAGTCAACGTTGGGAGGAGTTTTCAATGGATTTTATCACAGGTTTACCTAAGTCCGAAGGAAAGAATGTCATCATGGTGGTAGTTGTTAGACTTACCAAGTATGCACACTTTTGTGCATTATCTCATCCATTTAAAGCAAGTACAGTTGCTACTACATTTATGGACAGAATTCAAAAGCTACATGGAAGCCAAGGGTTATTGTGAGCGACAGAGATCCCATTTTTACTGGAAATTTTTGGACGGAGTTATTTTCTTGTTTGGGTACTCAATTAGCTCATAGCTCATCTTATCCTCCTCAATCTGATGGTCAAACTGAGATAGTAAATAAATGTTTGGAAGGATATCTTCGTTGTTTTGTATCTGATAAACAAACACAATGGGTGAAGTGGTTACCTCTTGCTGAATGGTGGTATAACACTTCCTTCCATACTGCAGCAAAAATGACCCCATTTATGGCACTTTATGGATATCATCAACCATCCATCACATCATCTTTAAGGGAAAATTCAAAGGTTCAAGCAGTGGAAGATCACATCGAGCATCAGCAAGAAGTTCTCCAACTCTTAAAGGATAACCTGAATTTGGCACAAAATCGAATGAAACAACATGAAGATCAAACTGTTAGGTCACTATATCACTAGTATGGTCATATTATTGTTCGTGTAACCTTATTGTTATTATTGAACCCTTGTAACCCCATTTTGTTATTATTGTGCCCTTAAATTATTATTGTTAGGTCGGCTAGGATTACATTGTTGCCCACTCGGATTACATTATGGCCCCATCAACTCCTATATATAGAAAGGAGGCTTTGTAAATTGTATCATCTAAGAATTGTGCATTTATGTAATGTATTGGAGGTTGCCCCCTCGAAGTGGCTTATTTCTAAGGCGTTGATATCTCTTTTCTTCTATTTTTGAAACTGGTTACACAACATTTTGTATCAGAACTTTGGATTCTAGGGTTTCGCTGCTCCAAACAGGTCATCGTGGAATTTTCGCTATAACTTTTTTTCTACGAAGTTTAGTGAAATTTTTAGGGTGCGAAAGTGAAATCTGAGGAGAGAGTGTCTAAAACTTTCGAGCACAGTTTATGATATTTTGAATGTGAGTACGTAGGTTAGATCTTTTTTTCAGGATCCTAAATAGGTCATCGTGGAATGTGCGCTGTAACTTTTTTTCTACGAAGGTTCAAAATCTGAAATTTGTATGGTGCGAAGCTGAAATACTGAGGAAATTTGTCAAAAAATTTCAGAGCTTGGTTCGAAATATGTTTGGAGATATGATCTGTGGAAGGTAGTGCTTGTTCATGCTCCTGAATTGCATTGCAAAGAGGTGATCGTGGGAAAAGTTCAATAACTCTCTCTCTGGGCATCGGATTGGAGTGCCGTAAAAAGTGGTCACAAGTACATAGACTGTAGTTTCTTGGCTATCAATTTCAGAGACAAAGGATGAAACAGTTACATGTGGCAAGTCGTACAAGTTCGCTCTATTTAACTAGTCCATAATTAGGTCATTGTGGGAGATTGGACACAAATTTGTCTTGGAGAATCCAAATCAGGTCAGACCTATGGCATTCAAAAGAGAATTTAGAGGGCTACTTCAGTGCTGAATTTTAGATATTGAAGATCCACAATCATAGAGATAATACAATTTTAATATCGAGCTCCTCAAAGCAAGTAAAAGGTGTGTATTGTTTTTTCCGAATTGCATAAGTCTTGTTTGAAGAATGAAGTTGAATTGATTGCAAGGGCCTATTGTAGAATAGATATCAATATTGGAGTCTAAAATGGCCCCTAAAAATAATTCAACACCCATTAAGCCTTTAGAAGGCTCTAATATGACTCATGAAGACGAAGAATGGCAACATGACATATCAAAATTACAAGAGCAAGTGCAACAAATTTCGCTCTCGCAAAGAACAACAAAAAATGAAATGGAAGTTTTGAAGAAGGGCGTGGAAACTAAGATGGATGGTTTGAAGAAAGGCGTGGAAGCTAAGATGAGTGGTTTGGAAGCTAAGATGGATGGCATGGAAGTGGGCATGGAAGCTAAGATGGATGACATGGAAGCTAAGATCGATGAAAAAATGAAAGACAACATGGAAAACATGAAGAAAGATATAAAAGTAGACATCGAAGGTTTGGGAAAGTTGATACAAGAAATGTTTCCTAATGGTGAAAAGATAGTAGAGGAAACTCATGATGAGAACAAAATAAATGTTAATCGTGATTTCATAAACTCTACTATTGGAGGGAAGAACCACCATATTCCAAAAATGGATATGAGGAAGTTTGATGGAAAGGATCCTGTAACATGGATACTACAGATGGAACAATATTTTGATCTCCATAATGTGCAAAACACACAAAAGGTACGCATTGCAACTTTACATTTAGAACAAAATACATTTGTATGGTATCGATGGCTTTGCTCCCGTAAAAAAAATGTCACTTGGTCGATTTTTACGGAGGAAATGATAGCACATTATGAGGATACAAAAAGCAACACCTTCTTTAGCCAATTGATAAATCTCAAGCAAAAGGGTTTAGTGGGGCAGCACATTGAGGACTTCCAAAAATTGAATATAAAGGTAACTGATCTTACAGAGGAACACAGGATTGATCTCTTCCTAGGCACTTTAAAGGATAACATCCAACATGAAGTTCGCGTTTTGGAACCTGATTCATTGGACAAGGCATTCTGGTTGGCAAGAAAAATTGAATGTAAAATTATGGCGACAAGGAAGCCTACCACTCACTTCTATAAAGAAGGAAGTTTTGCTACACCTAGATTTCCATAACCTACAAGGTTGACACTACAACAATTGGAAGAAAAAAGAGCAAAAGGGCTTTGCTACAGTTGTGATAGCAAATACACTAAAGGTCATAAGTGTGCTAAGAAGAAATTATTTTACATAGATTGTGAAGAGGAAGAAGAAAATGAACAAGAAGAGGATATACACCGGGAACCAACCCTAGAAGAGGAAGAAATGAATCCGACCATATCGTGTAATGCACTGGCAGGAATTACCACTCCTCAAACTCTCGAGATACAAGGACAAATCAAGAAGAAAAAGGTAATAGTGTTGATTGATTCAGGTAGCACCCATAATTTTATTCATTGTAAGGTAGCCAAGGAATTAAATTGTTTCCTATACCCAGCACCCGAATGTCAAGTGATGGTTGCAAATGGAGGAACTATAAATTGCTCTGGAAAATGCCATAATATCAAGCTAACCATGGGGGAATATGTATTGACCAGTCCAATGCTTTCCATTCCTATGGGAGGTGCTGATGTTGTACTAGGAGTACAATGGTTACAATCTTTGGGGACGGTAGCTTTTAATTTTCGAGAACTTTTCTTGAAATTTTTTTCAGAAGGAAAGGAAGTCGAATTACGGGGTATTGAAGGGAAGCCAGGAAGGATAATAAGCTCTAATGTCATGACAAAGCTTCTAAAGAAAGAACAACGAGGCGTAATTGCACAATTATGCTCACTAGAAGTTCAGACATCAAAATCATCTATTTCTACAGATCTCCAACAAGTCTTGGACAATCATTCCAAGGTGTTTGAAACTCCCAAAGGACTCCCACCTATTCGTGATCATGATCATACTATTCATTTGATTCCAGGAAGTGTTCCTCCAAACATCAGGCCTTATAGATATCCTTACTTCCAAAAGAGCGAAATTGAATGTATGATTGCAGAAATGTTAGAGACGGGTATAATTCAACCTAGTCAAAGTTCTTTCTCTGCTCCTGTAGTATTGGTACACAAGAAGGATGGATCATGGCGAATGTGTCCGGATTATAGGGAGCTCTATAAGCTCACCATTAAAGATAAATTTCCCATTCCTGTGATTGATGAATTATTGGATGAATTACATGGAGCAATTTATTTTACCAAGTTGGATCTTCGTTCAGGATATCATCAAATTAGAATGAAGACTGAAGATATTCCAAAAACAACATTTGAACTCATGAGGGTCATTATGAATTTTTGGTCATGCCTTTTTGGCCTTACCAATGCACCTTCTACATTTCAAGGGTTGATGAATTCCATTTTCAAACCCTTCCTTAGAAAATTTGTGCTAGTATTTTTTGATGATATACTAATCTACAGCAGGTCTTGGAAGGATCATGTTCAACATGTTGACAGGGTGCTCAAACTATTGGAAGAGAAACAATTATATGCAAAAACATCCAAATGTTTCTTTGGAGTACAAGAGGTGGAATATCTGGGTCATATTATATCTCACGAGGGTGTTAAAGTAGACCCTAACAAAATTAAAGCCATTAAGGAATGGAAATTCCCTAAGACGATAAAGCAGTTGCGAGGATTTCTCGGGTTAACAAGCTATTATCGCAAGTTTGTTAAGAATTATGGAAGAATAGCAGCACCTCTAACAACATTATTGAAGAAAGATGCATTTTCATGGACTCCTGAAGCAACTAAGGCCTTTGAACATCTTAAGGAGGCAATGTGCCTAGCACCGGTCTTAGCTACGCCAGACTTCACAAAAACCTTTATTGTGGAATGTGATGCCTCAGGAAATGGAATTGGTGCAGTTTTAATGCAGGAAGGAAGACTCATTGCTTTTGAAAGTCGTCCAATCAAAGGAAAGTATTTACAGAAACCTATTTATGAGAAGGAAATGTTAGCAATACTGCATGCACTAAAGAAATAGCGAACTTACCTAATGGGAAGACACTTCAAGGTAAAAACTGATCATGATAGTCTTAAACACTTTTTGGAACAAAGACTATCTTCATAAGAGCAGCAAAAATGGGTCACAAAGATGTTGGGTTATGACTTTGAAATAATCTACAAAAAAGGAAAGCTTAATGTTGTTGCGGATGCACTCTCAAGAAAGAATGAAGAGGTGGAAGCATTGCTTTGTGCCATTTCTATTATCCAACCAGATTGGATAACTGAAGCAAGAGATGAATGGAAGAAGGACAAAAATGTATGGACACTCATTCAAAAGTTGCAGCAAGATCCTAGTACATCTGATACATTTAGTTGGAAAAATGATTCCTTATGGTACAAAGATCGCTTATATCTTTGTAAGAATTCCCAACTAAAACAAAGATTCTTCTGGAATTGCACACTTCTCCTTTAGGAGGACACTCAGGATTTTTAAAAACTTACCACAGGGTGAAGAAAGAATTTTTTTGGGATGGCCTTAAATCTGATATTCGAAAGTTTGTGGCGGAATGTTTTGTTTGCCAGCAGAATAAAGTGGAAACAATTAAGACCCCAGGACTTCTACAACCTTTATCCATTCCAAGTCAACGTTGGGAGGAGATTTCAATGGATTTTATCACGGGTTTACCTAAGTCCGAAGGAAAGAGTGTCATCATGGTGGTAGTTGATAGACTTACCAAGTATGCACACTTTTGTGCATTATCTCATCCATTTAAAGCAAGTACGGTTGCTACTACATTTATGGACAAAATTCAAAAGCTACATGGAAGCCCAAGGGTTATTGTGAGCGACAGAGATCCCATTTTTACTGGAAATTTTTGGACGGAGTTATTTTCTTGTCTGGGTACTCAATTAGCTCATAGCTCATCTTATCATCCTCAATCTGATGGTCAAACTGAGATAGCAAATAAATTTTTGGAAGGATATCTTCGTTGTTTTGTATCTGATAAACAAACACAATGGGTCAAGTGGTTACCTCTTGCTGAATGGTGGTATAACACTTCCTTCCATACTGCAGCAAAAATGACCCATTTATGGCACTTTATGGATATCATCCACCATCCATCACATCATCTTTAAGGGAAAATTCGAAGGTTCAAGCAGTGGAAGATCACATCGAGCATCAGCAAGAAGTTCTACAACTCTTAAAGGATAACCTGAATTTGGCACAAAATCGAATGAAACAACAGGCAGATCAACATCGCAGCGAGAGAAGTTTTGATGTAGGAGATTGGGTATTTTTACGGCTACAACCATACAAACAAATGTCCCTCAAGCAAGCTAAGAAGGATACTAAATTATCACCAAAGTACTATGGTCCTTACAAGGTGTTGCAAAAGATTGGTACTATGGCATACAAATTGGAGCTTCCTGCTTCTTCGCGAGTACATCCAGTTTTCCATGTTTCATGCTTAAAGAAGGTTATAGGTGAAAATCTTCCAGTTTAAACAATATTTCCAGAACTTGATGAGGAAGGAAAAATCATATTGGAACCTGAAGCGGTCACGGAAACAAGAACTCGACAACTACGGAATCGATCAATTTCAGAGTATCTCATCAAGTGGAAGAACTTACCCACCGAAGATTCTACATGGGAGGATGAGAATTTTATACAGAAGCACCCAGAGCTACTCAAGCATTGAGGACAACACTTTTTTGAAGGAGAGGGGCATGTTGGGTCCCTATATTACTAGTATAGTCCCTTATTGTTGTTAGTGTAACCCCCTTATTGTTATTATTGTACCCCTGTAACCCCCATATTGTTATTATTGTGCCCTTAAATTATTATTGTAGGTCGGCTAGGATTACATTGTGGCCCCATGGACTCCTATATATAGAAAGGAGGTTTTGTAATTTGTATCATCCAAGAATTGTTCATTCATGTAATGTATTGGAGGTTTCCCCCTCGAAGTGGCTTATTTATAAAGCGTTGATATCTCTTTTCTTCTCTTTTTTGGAGAGTGGTTACCACAACATCAACATGTGACGAAAGTTTTGATGTAGGAAATTGGGTATTTTTACGGCTACAACCATACAAACAAATGTCCCTCAAGCAAGCTAAGAAGGATAATAAATTATCACCAAAGTACTATGGTCCTTACAAGGTGTTGCAAAATATTGGTACTATGGCATACAAATTGGAGCTTCCTGCTTCTTCGCGAGTACAGCCAGTTTTCCATGTTTGATGCTTAAA
>JAXQQM020084034.1:0-20472 GCA_034641835.2 Pinus albicaulis | reverse complement strand
AAACTAATCTCAACCAGTTCAACTAAAATAAACAGAACACAACTCCACTAGCTGTCTCATTAACTTCACCAAACTTTTGCCACTGAAGTCCTAATTGAAGTCAACCATGCATGTGCTCACCAAACCCTAGGAATAGCATAATTCCTCTGTCAGATGCATGAGCCACTTCCAAGGCTTGAACTGAAGTGCTCCAAGAGAGTAAACTAAAGTTTATAGTCCAAATATTATTAAGGGTAAATAATATTTGACTTCCCTATTTTAAGGAGAGGCAGTCTAAAAATAGACTTCGACCTATAGGTCCAAAAAATAGAGTCCCATATATTTTTACCAACATGAAAAATGCTCCAAGAATCTCATACTGCAATCCCCGGACCATGCTCCATATGTCTAAAAATAGACATAGTCTAAAAATAGATTTTGCGCCAGAATTTGCCTGCGGGCCCACTTAGTGAAGGCGACTTCATTTCACTAAGCTCCATCATCTTGCCGCATTTTCAACAAAAATAGCTGAAACACACACCACTGCATATTCTTCTTTTTCATATCTCCAACCCAATCCGCATCAACAAAACCATGAATGTCCAACATTCTTTCCAACTGGTCTTTCCTCGGTAGCACAATCCATAACAATCAAACCCGCTTCACTATTGTCCAATGCTCCTTCCTTGGGTTTGACATAAACCTGCTCAATACTCCCACTGCATGTGCAATGTCTAGTATAGTACAGACCATTTCATACATTAGGCTACCCACTGCACTTGCATATGGAACACGAGACATATCCTCCTCTTCTTCTTGTGTCTTGGGACACTATTCAACAGACATCTTTACACCTACAGGAATAGGAACATTCACCGGTTTACTATCCTGCATATTGAACCTCTGCAATATAGTCTCGACATACTTCCTCTGGTTTAGCCAGAGCTTCCTCTTTGCCCGATCTCTCTTAATTTCCATGCCCAAAATATAGTTTGCAGCACCAATATCCTTCATGTCGAATTTGGAGAACAGTTGGGTGTTCAAATCTTCGATAATTTCTTTGTCATTTCCAATCAAAAACATATCATCCACATACAAGACCAAATAAATAACATGGTCACCTATTAATTTAAAATAAACACAGTGATCCTCCTTCCTTCTGGTGAAGCCAAGTCCCCGTATATAGGTATCAAATTTCTGATACCACATCCTTGGTGACTGTTTTAACCCATACAGATACTTCTTCAACCTGCAAATCAGTTCTTTCTTACCCTTCACCATAAAGCCTTCAGGTTTCTTCATGTAGATCTCCTCTTCTAGATCCCTGTGAAGAAAATTTGTCTTCACATCCATCTGTTCTATCTCAAAATAAAATGCAGCAGCAACAGATAAAAGTAATCTAATAGAAGTAACTTTGGCAACAGGAGAAGAAATATCACCAAAACAAATTCCCGACACCTGGGAATAACCTTTTTCTACCAACCGAGATTTGTATTTCTCCACCTTTCCTTCTACATTCATCTTCTTCTTAAACACACATTTTCTCCCGATGGGCTTCCTTCCCACCGGAAACTCCACCATATACCATGCCTCATTTTTGTGCAAGTATGCCATCTCATCAACCATGGCCTCCTTCCAAAGTTTTCCATCCTCTGAATCTACTCCCTCCCTGACAGTTCTAGGATCATCATCAGTTATAGTTAAGGTAAAACCTGAACAGAAAGAAGATGGACTATACCTTTCTGGTTGCCTTGTTTCTTGAACTGATATTCTCAAAGTTGGAGTTTGTGGCTCTTCCTCTTCTGAATCTTCTTTTGCTATAGATTCTGATTCATCCTCCTTTAGCTCAAAATCTATCTTCTCAGGTTCCTTTGGTAGGACTTCATGTGTAACAACATCTTTCACCTCTCTAAACACCACATCTCAATTGTACACAACCTTCCTTGTTTCTGGGTTCCAAAGATTTTAATCCTTTAAACCATCCTTATACCCAATAAAGATACACCTTTCAGATTTATTATCCAACTTGGTCCTTTTCTCCCTTGAAAGATGTACATATGCATCACATCCAAATACCCTTAGATGTGAAAGAGAGGGTTTCTTACCATTCCATACCTCATGTGGGGTCTTATCCTCCAACACTGATGAAGGTGATCTGTTAACCAGATAGCATGCAGTCTCCACTACATCTGCCTAGAATTATTGTCCTAATCTAGTACCACTAAGCATGCTTCTTGCCTTTCCCATCAGTGTTCTGTTCATTCTTTCTGCAACTCCATTTTGTTTCAGTGTGTATGGAGTAGTCTTCTACCGTACTATACCACACTTCTTACAGAACTCTTCAAATTCCTTCTTGCAGAACTCCCCACCATTATCTGTCCTCAATGCCTTTATCTTCTTCTCTGTCTGGCTTTCCACTAGAGCCTTAAATTCTTTAAATTTGTCAAAGACTTCAAATTTCTTCCTCAAGAAATATATCCATGTATTCCTTGAGAAGTCATCTATGAATGAAACATAGTACACAGAATTTCCCAGTGATGGAACTGACACAGGTCCAAACACATCACTGTGCACAAGTTATAATATCTTGTTCGCCCTCTTAGCACAAAAAGGAAAACTCACCCGATTCTGCTTCCCATATACACAATGTTCACATAAATCGAAATCTAGAGA
Organism: Pinus albicaulis; assembly: GCA_034641835.2. Lineage (NCBI taxonomy): Eukaryota > Viridiplantae > Streptophyta > Pinopsida > Pinales > Pinaceae > Pinus > Pinus albicaulis. Next base: position 17,820 of record JAXQQM020084034.1, on the reverse strand, counting down.
GCAATTAGACATACCTTCTACCATACCATTTCTATGCAGTATCCGAAGGCCCTTCTCTCCAATATGTCCAAGCCTTTGATGCCATGACATGGTATTTTCTCCAGAGACAACTAAGCTTTCTGCTCCACTTTCAGGAACCATAGAATTGTTACACCCATCAATAACAGTGCTACCTTGTAGCTTGTACAGAGTTCCAGTCTAAACTCCCCGCATTAATACCAGTGCTCCCCGAACCATCTTGTAGGCATATTTCTCGAACACTATTTTTAGACCAACATCATCCATCTTGCTTACAGAAATAAGATTTTTGGCCAATGCAGGAATATGCAGAACACCAAGAAGTGTTCTAATCCTTCCACCTTGTAGCTTCAGCTTGACCTTTCCACGTCCGACAATTCTAGCCTTCCTATCATCCCCTGGGAAGACATCACCATCATATTTCTCATACTCGTAGGAACTACCTCATGGGAGTGGATAGCACAAATCCAGTCAATCAACCATGATCTATGATCTACATGTGTATTTAATGAAGAAGCTAACACACATCCCCACTCTCATCCTGAGGTGTATTTTTATTCCTCCTGTGGTAATATATCATCGTATCTTTCCTTTCTGTTTTTGGATCTCCATTCTTTTGTAGTGCCCTTCCTTTTCGCATTTCCAGCACACCTTTACAAACTTTCCAGGAGATTTATATCTCCCTATAGATTTAGATCTCCCACTCAAAACTTTATTCTTGTTTCTATTCTGGGACCTTCCTCGTACAGATAAGGTATCTCCATTCTGACCCTCCATATTTCTCCGTTTGATTTCCTCTGACAACAAGGTTGAGACAATGTCATCAAAATTCAAGGTAGTTGTATTGCTACCTATTTCAATAACCAGACTGTCCCATGAATCTAGTAGAGAACACAACAAACTGATGCACTTATCTTCATCTGAGATTTTAATGTCAACAGATGACAGTTGACTTACCACAATATTGAAGGCGTTCAGATGCTTTGTCACCAAGTCTCCATCCTTCATCCTTAGGTTATAGAACTTTTTCCACGGGAACAATTTATTCACAAGAGACTTAGATTAGTACAAAGTCCCTAGCTTGTCCCACAAGGTCTTCACCTTAGCTTCCCTGGATACATTCAACAATACTGAATCTGAGACACACAACCGTATTGTGCTCTTAGCCTTCAGATCAAGTTTCTTCCAGTCTTCATCTGACATTTCCGTTGGTTTAGTACCTGGATCTATCGTGATCCACTGATATTTATCCACCAGCATATCCTCCATCTTGAGCTTCCATAGCTCAAAACTCTGACCATTAAATTTCTCGATCTCTATCTTCCCGCTGCTTTCCATCTTCTTTCACCGCAAGAATCGATCTCGTAGATCTCCCACTAAACAAGGTCTACCTCAGGCTCGAGCAAAAAAACCTCAGCAACAAAGGCGTCCCCTTGAAGCCGAAATAGCTCTGATACCAAATGTAGGTTTTAACCCTGAACAAAAATTATCTACTCACAAATATTATAACAGAAAATAAACAATAGCGAGAGCATAAAACATAAAATAGATAAACACAGAGATTTTCCCTTGGATCCCAAATCGGGACGACCAGCTTGATTTTTCATTATATTCCTTTTAGTGTTACAACACATATATATACATGCTAAAGCATACATAAACCCCAATCCATTAACCCTGGATTAGAACATAACCGTAGTTCCCTTGACCGGATCTACAAAAATACCAGGGGCTGAAAACCATCGTACCCCAATAGCATGTGCAAAACCATGCACAAAACCATGGACGCAGACTACCCACCGGAAATTAAAGACCAAAATTTTTTGTCGGGGCGATTCCCCGGACCCTAATAGGGGGGGCTACCGCCCCCCCCCCCCTCTTAACCCCCCACGTGTGCTTAGTCATGGAGAGAATATAACATATACCCAACACCAAGGTACCGGAAGGGATTCTCTAGATTGGCTTCCTGGATAATGAGCTGAAGTCAACTGGAAGTGACCTTTATCGAAGGTGGGCCATAGTGTTTCCCACATCATCGACGTGAGACAGAGGAATATAATGTTTGTGAATTAGGATCATATGAGAATCAGAGGAAGGTTAAAACTACAGAGGTCAACTTCTCTTGAACATATCAGCGGAATGACAGTGGATTCGGCAGTATTTGACATCAAAAGATCAGAGGTTATGACGACGAGGCAAAGAGCAGATGAGAGGTCAAAAGGGATTACCCAAACCCATGGAGGCAAGAAAAAAACGAGATGAGATGTCCCCAACCTGACACGAATGCAGACAAGTGCCATGTTCAAGAGAGACATACTGTCGACACGATGATGATACTCGTTCCATTCTTCCCCACCATTTCTGGCAACTACCTCTTTATTTTTACACAAGCTTGAAGAGGATACCATCTACTTGTCATATAAGTTCGTCCTTCGGACGAATCCATCCTAGTACATTTAATGATCCCTAGGAAGGAGAAACTCAAGTATCGTCATTACGACTGAATCCGATGTCATCAGGGTTTAACGAGTCTAACAAAGGGAGAACTCAACATCTTTTCATGTTTAGAGAGTTTGAAAAGAAAGCAGAAAAGTAAACTCCAATAGTCCCTTTTCGTAAATAGATTTTCAGATCCGAAAAGGTAGAAAACTATGTCTGAGAAAACCTCCTAGTCACAATAGGCTAGGGTATTCCTTTTTCGTAAATAATCTATCCCAGCCCGAAAAAGGGGTAAATGTATACTGGGTAGATGTCGTTTCGTAGCCAATTTAATGAGATCAAAAAAACAAGCGACTCGGCAATCTTTTCATGTTTAGAGAGTCAGAAAATAGCTCAAAGATGACTCCTCTTGGAGGAACGAGTGGTATAAAGGGAAGCAACTAGTTCCAGTCATGGTGGAACTCCTCGGAACAAATAAAGGTTAAGAGGTTGGCTAATAAGACCACTCATCATAGCGGTTCCACAGGAATGGGTAAAAAAATCAAGTGAAGGCATATGATCGGCCAAGCAGATAGTGACGATGGAGTGAGAAAACCAAGGCTCATGTAACAAAAATAGGCTGATAGAATGGAAATCATGAGAGGTAAAACGAGAATGGTTTCATTTTTACAAAATCTTGAAATCAGGAAACTCTGCTTGAAGTTGGTTTCATTTTTACACAACCTTGAAACAAAGATAAACTATGCTTGAAACCGGTTTCATTTTTACACAAGCTTGAAATGGAATCAAACTATGCTTGAAAAAGTAAGCATGCCCCCAGCATGGTGACTCAATTCGAGGTACATGCCCCCCAAGCTTCAATCCATATGAAAGGCAGATGGAGTGAAGGTTCAAGTTACAAGATCAAGAGAAATATTCGACTAGGATTTTACGAGATCTAAACAAAGACTCGAATTGAACGGGAACGTGTTTCATTATTTGAATGAGGTTGACACATTAAAAGAACTATCCTTAGGACACCTTGTTTCATGGTTTAAGGAGCTTGGCACAAGACAAGGAACTTTGCTCTGACAACCTTTTTTTATTTTTTAAGGAGCTTGACACAAGAAAACGAACTGTGCTCCGGATAGAATTCATCATAATGAATAGGAAGTCATGGCTTCCAAGATGTTCTCATCCGATGGGAGAAAAACATCTCGGAAATCAGGACCCAATGCCCCCAGCACCCTATGCACGACGACATCATAAATGGGTACAGGCACGGGGTAGGTAGCCACAAATTTGACCTACGGTGGGGAAAATGCAACGGGTGGATAAAAACTGGGAAGGGATGATGGTGGTCCAGCTGCCACATCAGGACCAAAGAACGAAAGCTGATCAATGGTCACGATCCGTCCTTCATGTGGAAAACAAGCCACATGAAAAAGGGAGGAGACAAGCGCTCCCATGGCATAGGTGTAATCACGCCCTAAGAGCATATTGAAATCCAAGGGGCCAAGAACAACCATCACGTCCATATGGACAGTTTTACCTCCTAAACTAACAGGTAACTTCGGAAGGATCCCTAATGGTTGACTAGTTATTCTGTTAAATGCCAACAGATTCTGCGTAACAGGCACAAGCGGCAGCGAACCGAAAGCTTGCCAAGTAGTTGAGGATAGGATACTAACAGACACACCTTCATCTATAATGGTGCTAGGTACGACCAAACCAAAGGTCTGTACCGTTATCTCAAAAGGCACATAAGATGGAAGGCGGTATCCTGCGAACCGATTCCAATCAAAGGAAGCGACCAAAATACTTGGAGGGGCTACCATAGAACCATGATGGTCTTCTCCTGGTGTTACAAAACAATAAGGAGCATCCTTCATGACCTCCATCTTGAAGGTGGGAGAAGTATCCTCTGGCACCTCCATCACGGGAGGTGGAGGAGCAACTTCTTGAGGTACGAGGATAGGAGAATATTTCTCCAAGTCCGAATAATTTGAATAAACAAGAAGAACCTAAGGGATGTGAGGTCCACTCTCAATGGAAAAGACGTGGTGCACTGCAGATGAGGCCAGTTCAACCGATCCCATGACCAATGGTTGTTCGGGGATGCATTCATGAATTTGAATTTCCGAGGGAGTGGGATCGACCGAGGATGACTCTTGACCAATCGTAGGATCAGCTGGTGGAGGACTCAAAGAAAGCTGTTTGTAACTAGCCGGAAGGCATGACGCAGAAACAACCAAGTTTTTCAAAACTCTCTTGGCTTCGTCCATATACGGACAAAAGTGAATGGCATGGTGTCCTTCACACAACTTACAGGGATTGGTAATCTTACCCTAATTCTTAGGAGCATTACCAGCACCAGTTTAAGACGTGCCCCCAACTTGACTCCCAGAAGCCAAAGGTAACGGTGGGCGACTGTTGGACCATAATTCAAGCACCTTGGGAATGCCAGGGCAATCTCAAAGAAGATGGCTTCCCTGGCACAACATGAAAGGGAACTTGAATTTTCGTGCAGGGTTGTGAGGTTTATCGAGAGAAGATGTTTAGAAATAGTAGTTGCAGCCTTAGCCGCTCTCTTATCGGAATTCTTCTTCTTTGTCTTCTTCTTCTTCTTCTTAGCCACCTGGTTACTCAAATCCAGATTGTCACCAGGCGAAGTAGAAGAGGAGGACACAGAAACAGGCGAATAAGGGGAGAGGTCCACCTTAGAATCAACATGAAATTGTTTAGGCAGAGGAACTAATTGAACCGTAGCCAGGACATTCAAGACCACAGAGGTTGAAAAAAACCAAACAGGCAACCCAACAGTTAACCTAGGAAGGGACAACGTTGCCATATAAGGAGCACCAACATTTCTAAAAGGAGGAAAAGGACCAGGATTCCATTTAGAGGGGATTCCTTGGTTGGTGAACTCTAGAAAATTTTCCATTAGAAACAACTTTAGAACAACACCCTAAGGAAACTAACTTTAACTAGGAATATTTCGTTGGTAGTTAATTTTTAAAACATTGAACAGAAACTCTATCGTTTCATATTTTAAGAGTCGAGAAACGAGTAAAAGATGACTCTATCACTTTCAGTTTGGAAACAAGCGTGAAAGGACAGGTGCTTGATGATATTTTCAAACTTAGGGAGTCAGTAAATATCAAACTGACTGCTCTGGTAATCTAGGCAGATGGGTGTACCATATATCTGTGAACTACCATATACACCTTGGTGATCAAATGAAAGATAAATGACCAAGGACTTTCCGTACGTGCAGGTAGTCTCCCCGAATGCTATGTTCGGTGTATCACAGTTACAAGGTGGCAGACTCAGCTTCCTACAGATAAAGGATAGAAACCTAGTGGGGTCTCCCTTTATATACGCGATGGTACATGGAGCACAAGTCCGTACTAGTGCTGTCTAAAGCCAAGAGGCGAACGACAGCTACTACGTTTAATGACGCCAGAACACGTCACTAGCCTAGACCTCTAAATATTTTGTTAATGTTTCAATGCTTCCTTAAGGTAAATTGAATAAATTTTAGAGTTCATCTTTAATTATGTTTCAATTTTAGGCCCTATCGAATGTTATATGACACTCTCCGATATCCAGCTATATGAGAAAAGAAATCTTTCAATTCGATGAATGCTATCTAGTTAAGGGAAGAGTTTCAAACAATGATGCAACAAACAACAATACTGAAAACGAAAGTTTTTCCAAACTAGATGACTTTCACTATCCAAAAATAATATCAAACATTCAACGATGCGAATAATGCAATGTAATATATGCAAAATCCTCTTTTTGAAAACTATGCAATTGTAATCTATGCACAATTTCCTTTTTCTTTTCAAATGATAAGAATGCCCTCAATGCATTTGTTGAGCCCTAAAGATGTCCTTTCCTTTCACCAAATTTCACTTCATTCCATTTTTCCTTTATCAATTATAGGCTTAAAAGATCAGTAGGAATGATTAAAATCACTTTAAGAATGCATGCAATGACTGACTTATTATACTTTTGTGGTTTTGTTGTCATAGTGGTCTTTGATCAGACTTAGCTACAGAATGTAGCCATTCTGTAGCTAGTCACATATTCTACAGCCATCTTTATGTTCACACAGGTTACAGGTGTCATTTGAGGGAAAGACACATATGGTTAAATTCCAGAACTCTTCTACATCATTCCTTTTCCTCTACGAAGGTTGAGTAAAAATCTGAAAGTGGTTATGCACATGGATAAAGCCAAAACTAAGAAGTAGACTTCTACAAGGATAAGGACTCTGCAGGTGTCTTCAGCAAAATACGAGTCCTCAACAAGATTTCTAGTTCAATTTTTATTATAAAAGACACCTATGTCTATTTCAACTCAATGACAGTTATGTATTTGCTTATAAGAATAACTCGGTGAACCGAGAAACAATTAGTTGATGTTTTGTTGTTAGTTCTTAAAAGACTGTGATACTTTTTTTCTGAGCGTTTTTTCCTTTAATGAAAGAAGTAAAAATTTGATGCATGATCTGAAGCAATTTTAAGGAGTTAAGGATTCGTGTGCCAATATGATGGTAGAGGGCCCCTACTGTCTGAAAGGCTTTGTGCATATTTTCTAGATAAGTGACCTTTGACTCTGTTTTGTTCTTAACTTAGGCAGTTTTCTGAGTTTATCCTCTTGCATCATGCTTGTGTCATTTACTTATATCGAATATTACATTCAATCTTGTTCTCATGAGATGTTCCAATATATCACTAATGCATGAATGAAATATAGTTCTATTACTCTTGAGTTAATTGCACTTTAGTTTAGTTCAGTTCATTGTATTTCAGTTTTATTAGTTAGTTGCATTCTAGTCCTGTTAATTAGACTTAAAAGACCCTCATTATTTTATAAGTTGTTCTTGTTCTTAACTTCTTCTAACACATCATTATCATATGAACAAGACTTAGTTATATCATTTTGAGTTCTTGACTATTCTGAAATTTCTCATAATTTTACAAACAACCTCTTTCCAAAGTTATTCCAAGAGATCTCTAATCCTTGAATGAGGCCTAATAGTAACATTTTGAGTTGCAGAATGAGTTAATTCTAGTGTCATAAGTTATTTTAGCATAGGATTCCTTACTATGTTGCAGATAATATTTTCTCAAAATGTTCCAACAAATTTCTAACAATGGATGAGATTTTCTCTGTGATATTTTAAGTTGTTGTTTACTAAAGAGAACCTCATTACATCAAACTTATCCTTTTATCAAGTTGTTCCAACATACCTCTAATGAAATGAATTGGACTGAGTTTAATGTTATGAGTTACTTTTCTTATCAGCTTTACAATCTGTGGATTAGCATTTTTTGTTCTTAGGTGCCATACATAGTTTAGAGTATATTTTTTTCTTTTTTAGTGTGATCAGTAACTTCTCTTTGCCAACAATTTAGTTCTTTTCCTCTTAGCATAAAAGCACAAAACCAAAAACACTAGAAAAACACTAAGCACAACAAAGTAGGAAGAAGATACCTAGGCACATAGTGCATTTCACTTCAACAGTTTACTAGCCCTGGTTGACAATTCATGACATCAATTTAGGAACACTAAGTTGAGTAGACAAAATTTTTTGATGAAATGAGAATCTACTTAATGCAATATTTTAATGAAAGAGAATGCACTCAATGTGATTTTTAGCTTTCAATCATTAAACAATGTAATCTAAGTTCAATGATAGATCTCAAAAAATACTTTTCAATGCAATGTGATCTAATGCATTTTAACAGAAAGCAAACTGTGAGACGAAAACTAAATGAACGCAAAACTTCTTAATGAAGGATGAATGCAAAAGGGATGCAAACAAAAACTAAGAATGCAATCGTTGTTTCAAGACACTTTGTAACGAAATTCCTCAAAAGGCGACAAGACATAAAGAGGACTTCCAAAGCATGAGATCAAAACAAGGCCTTCATTCCCTTTTACATCAAGCAATCATGGAGAAAAGACATTTAAAACAATGAGAAATGTAATCTATGCTCATACAGAGAAAAGACCAGAAGGGAAAGACACACTGGTGAAGGATTTAGGGAAAAAGTCTCAATTTTCACACACCCTGAAATTGGCACGACTTTGGGGGTGAAACTAGCGCCAACTGGTGCAACTTGCTCACTGAAAACTATTGCCAATGCCTAATTGGCACGAGTTTCTAACTGACAAAGAAAAAAAAAAAAATTCTCCCAACCAAGACCAGACTCACCACTTCAAGCAAAATCTAAAACTAACCCAGAAGCAAAGTACTAACCCAAAAAAACTTCCAAACAAGGGAAAACCCTAGCACCTACAAGAAATGGCATGACTGTCTGGCTGTAATCTGTGCCAGACAGGGGATGGCGCGAGTGATAAATTGGTAACTTGCGCCAATGGGCGCAAATGTCAGGGTGGAAACCACACCAATCAAGCCAACCATGAAAAGATGAAAATTCGGAAAAGCAGAGGTCAAATCTGATCCTTTGGGGCTGAACAGAGGTTTTACACCAGAAGGAGATAGACCAGAAGAGAAAATCAAGCAGACAAAAGCCAAAAGAAACCGAAATAGACAAGAAAAACTCCAATCAAGTCCCCAGCAGAGTCACCAGTTTGTTGGAGAGATAAATCCCCTCTGCGGACAGAGCCAATCCCTACTAGCCCAGATCGGGTCTACCAACAACCAAGTCATGCTAAGACACAAGTTCCTAATTGCAAAAGACCAAGATGCGACAAGAGGCCTACCTTAAGTCCTACGCTGCCGTCGTTTGTGGAGAATATGGCGCTTTTGTCCCTTGCCTTGGCATATCACAATTCTCCCGCTCGATGTGATCGAAAACCTGCATGTACAAGAGGAAACAACAAACAAACAAGCGTAAAACCTAATACATGCAATTATGTATCAGTCAGATAAGATACAACTCATAACATAAAACATGAATATCTGAGTGGAACCATAATCGAAGTTGTTTATTATTAATCAGAACAAAGAAAGATACAACTTGAGCTATGACGCTAGATCTTCCTTTGGCAGGTCGACAGAGGAGTACGTCTCGGTAAAGCTCATCGGGAAAAGGACAAGTCTCTATCTCTTCGACTATCTGACGATAATCTCCTGACAATTGATTCAGCTCTATTCAGGCTACTAAGACTACTAAGGCTCAACCATTCATCCCCTTCATCAATGGAACATGGCTATATTTATAGAGGAGAGGAGGAGGTTGGGATCCCTACAATAGTGGATGGGAGGCCTTATCCCTTGGGAGGTTCCTCACAAGGTGGAAACAAGACGCCAAATGAGGAAGGCCGTTGTTATTCAGTCGAAACCACTCCTCATGACTCATCCACGAAGTTGTTGTAATCAAAACTTCGCCTCTTTTAAAAAAAAAAATTCCATAAGTAGATTGGCGTGGGTGCTTAACTAGGACAGAGTGCCAACTGGCGTGGGCTCAGTGTTAATTTTTCTCATTGGTGCGAGGACATAATGGGCTACTAGCGCCAAGGAAAAAATAGGTGTTTTTAGGGTTCTGCTCAGGAAATGATCAACAGAAGGAATGTTGTCCTCATGGCAAGAGATGCAATGATGGTATTTGCAAGGCATGACACTGCTTATTGGTCACAGAAATGACCCTCCAATGGGTGAGATAAGGATTGTAGGGATGGTGAAAAATTACTATGTAACACTCTTGGAGAGGAAAACTCGCAAAAATTCTTCTTATTGATCGTCAAATGAAAAGTAACATGACCCAGACTTAGACCCTAGACCTATATTTTTCTTTCAAAACTTTGCTCTTCACCTTGTGATGACTGTCTTAACTTCAACACATTATTTATTAAGATTAACAAACCTTAACAACTATATATCAACAACTATATCCTTCCTGCACTAATCTAAAATCTTGTGGCATCAATCCGCAATTCAGTACACTTGTTATCCTTAATTCTCTTCCTGCATTCTACAGTAATATTCTTCCTTCATTACACCACAATATTATTCCTACACCACTATCTTAAATCCACACTTTTTGCTATCCCTTATCTGCACTATATCCTTCCCTTATCCGCACGGTAAACTTATAAATATCCACAAATTAATCTTTAGAAATATCTGCACTGTAATCTCTGAGTTATCTGCAAACGTTTCACTGTAAAATCGTAGAGATAGTCATAGTTTATGATTAGCTAATGAGCCGTAGTTGACATGATTATATATAGTTTTCTATCTGGCTTTTAGGCCGACATGTAGGCCGAATTTCCCAATGAATATAGGCCGACGTGAAGGACTATAATTTCAGCGTTAATGTGTCATCCTTTACTATAACTATAGCTTGCCTTTCATCATTGATTGAGGGTTGTTGTGAGGTAGTATTCCAGCCTAGTTAGGTGTCCTTCTTCTTCAAGGTCTTGGGGAATATATATGCTAGATGAAAATGACACTTAATTACAGTTTATACCTAGAGGACACAAAACCTAATGGACATCAAGAAGAATTCCATTTACTTAATAAATGAAAGGAAAAAACATTTTATTATTTTGACTTCATCTTTTCATAATTACATAGTCAACATGAAGACCAGCTTAGTTACAGTTTTCAACATAATGATTGTTTGTTGCATTACTTGCACTCTTTTTTGTGCTTCTTCCATAATTAGTTTAGAATTCATCGAAATGGAAAAACTATCTTTTATCATTTAGTTACAATTTAGGGTTCAGGTGACATCGATATTGAGCCTTAAACTGAGACTTAACTAAAGATCAACTTTAAAATTTACCCAATTAACCTTAAGGAGAATTTGAAATTAACGAAAACATGTAGATTTCCAGGCTACAGACGTGTTCCGATGTCATTAAGTGTAGGAGTTGTCGCTAACAGTCTATGTTACATTCCAAAGGTGAAACCCCATCCCAGGTATGGAAGTACATATGAAAAATATAAAGGGACGCTCTCATCATACGGTTACACGTTAGACAACACTACTACGAACTGGACTCACACATACCATTAAATACATATGGGGAGACACGACTAGGTTACAAGCCTACCATAGGTAATTGAGTCGGCCACCTTGTAGATGTGATACACCGAATACAACATTTGTGCAGATTGGTTGTAGCATGTTAAGTCCTTCGAAATTTTTTCTATCATTTATCACCAAGGTGTATATTTAAATTCAAAGATACCTGGTAATCCTTTATGCCTAGTTCACCCTTTTTGATTTATTTTTTGTTTCATTTCTAAAATAAACTTCTCACAATAACATCTCACGTATGTAGTTATCGAGCCTCATCTTTTCCTGGTTAATTATAATTTTAAATTACTAAAAATTGATTCATGTGTTTCTCTTTGATCTTGCCTTAAAGGTCATCGTGGCTGAATTGTCGGATTCACCTCTTTCCTCTTCTAAAGGATCTCAAGACCCTCCTCCTGAGGTCCCCCAATTTCCAGTTGGACCCTTTGAAGCTCAAGGTGCTGAAATTGGATTTTTCATAGGTGTACAACCTATTTCGTCGCGTCCACCACGTGACAATTTTATTTCATCGTCATTTGAGGATCCTAAGACGGAAACTCCCGAACCATCTGCACAATTTATTTCTTTCCTCCAAATCCTCTCTTCAATTCGATAGTGGTCTCACCTCAACATGTTTATAGACCTTTTGGCGAACCTGAAATTCCCCTTGCTTCTTCTTCAGTAGCATCTCGCACTACTGACCGTCTGTTGTTTCCTCCTGAAATGGAATATAACTCTAATGATATTCCATTTTTGAGTGCCCCTCAAGAAATTTACAGGAAACCACTTCAACTCACATTCTAGAAGACATCTCATCCATGTTTCCTCTTGAAGTCTATCCTTACATCACCACTCCTCAAAATACAGGGAGTGGGACGTGAATACCCTCTAGTAAAGTCATATCTTCACTTCTGCATGTGTATAAATCTCTTAAAATCCTTTTTCTAGGAGCTTCTAGAGCTACATATTTATTTCTGGACCCTGTTTGGTCAACAGGAATTCCCCCATATTCTAGCACATTCGTTTCGAATCTAGCTTCCACATCTCAACCTGTTGTTTGGCCTACAATAACTATAGGTAAAATGACCGTTTCAATAAGATATACTACCCCCCTCTCGTTATCTATGATTACCGTGGTTCCACCATTGAGTGGAAAATCTACGATTTTGTTTATGCTTGGGGGTAGTCTCATCCTCCTTACGTACCTCCCCTTTTGAGTGGGGGGCATCTAAACTCTAAACCCATTTCTAGGGCAGGGCAACCTAATGCTAGTCTAGGTGGAACATTTCTTTCACAACAGAAAAAAAATTTCATAGGAACTTCTTCATTGAGTGGTAAACCTACTTCAACTGTAGATGTTCAAGTACATAGATGTTCATACCTCAGCAATATGTCCTTCAACCAAATGTATCGTAGCACTACACCAAACATCCCCAACATCTAGTGGGTATCATTGTGAATAACCCTCAGTTTGGTACTTACACCCAAACTGGTATGAATATCCCTTTGGGTCAACCTAGTGCTCACCCCAATCATCCTGGTGTCCAATACCAACAAATTCCTCAGGTTCAGTACCAACAACCCCAAATGGGGCCTCACCCTGTTACTCAATATTAGTATATCCCTTAGTACCAGCTGAACCAACTGGGACCCCAAGCTGGACCTCATGTTTAGTAAGGACCTTAGACTTGACCATATGTCTAGCAAGGAACATAATTTCACACCCATCAGGGGACTCATCAACAACCCCAATAGGGTCCCTACATTTAGCAGCAGCTGCAATAAGGTCCTTACCAACCATGGGGGAAGTATAAGTATCAAGGTCAAAATATGCCCTATTGGGGGAAGAATCTATATGAACCAGGTTGGAACCCTCATATAGGTAACTTCCAACAAACATTTTCTCCTCATCATCCTCCCTTGAAATTTTTGGCTACGTTGGAATTTTCGGATGTGTCTAAGCTCACAAATGACCACATCCAACATATGTTGCATTGGCTACCAGTTCCAACCAATATTCTGGGATATTGCCCAAAGTTTGAAGGTAAGTCTATGGAAGACCCCTAAGCCCATGTCATGACATACCAATTATGGTGCTCTTCCAATTCTTAGGTTGATAGTTCAATTCATCTACATATTTTCTAGCGCACTCTCACAGGTGCTGCAGCTAAATTTTATATTCAAATCCCTCGAGCTGTCTTCTTTGATTTTAATACCTTAGCCATGGCCTTCCTCACTCACTTCAAGTTACCTGTCTTATATAAAACTGACACCCACCTTCTCACATCGTTGCAATAGTTAACTGCAACCCATATTTTGGATCACATCCACGAATGGAGGTGCAGACATTGCCTCATCAAATTCGAGATCCCCGATCAGTTGTTGAATGAATGGTTCATGAAATTATTTGTTCCCAAAATTTCAAAAGATCTCGCCATGGGTGGCTACATGAAGAAATAGGAAGTCATTTCCCGTGCTCAATATATAGATTTTCTTTATTCGGAATATGGAACTTTGTATGAGATCCTACCTGTCGCACTGCGACTTTCAACCAATCCGACATTGTCTCAACCTCTTGATACGCCTCATGTTGATGGTGTTATTGGGTCAGTGGCCCATGATTATAGTAGTGCACCCAAGGCTTCTTCTAATTCTAATTCAAATATTGTCATTGCACCCTCCAAATCTTCTAATAAACAAAATAATCCTAGTAAAACCTATGAGGTAAATGTTTTCCAATCTACCGCAACTGAAAAATCCTCAAAAGGTAAGAAAAAGGGAAAAGGAAAATCCTAATCTAATAACCCTAAACATGGTTTGAATACATCATATAATGATGACACTTCCAAACATAAGCCTATATATCCTTGTTTGATATGTGATGATGACCGTTACACCAAGGATTGTCCTCGGCGTGCTAAAGTTTACCGTATATTAAAGGGTGCGCCTGAGACTCCAGTTGTCTTGAAAGAACCATTTCCATCCCAGCATATGCAAATGGTAGATCAACCCCAATCATCTGGAAGCTCTCAAGTTTTTATGGATAGCACAAAACCCCTTTTTTGTTGCCGCATGATTGAAAGATTACCCGAATCCATCGAAATATCCTATGGAATAGGATGTCACTAATAATCCTTCTTCTTCCATACCTCCTAGTTCTGGTCCTCTCCAGATTGAAAGGCCTAATAGTGATTCCATAATCTGACCACCTCCAAAAGGTGTTCTTTGGAAATCTTCTTACAATCTGAATGCACAAGCTACTCAACACTATAACATTTAGAGGATTTAGCTTAGGCATCTTCGGCGATGTCAGCATTGGAATTCCTTCAGTTGTGTCCATCACAATGGAAGGCACTATTATCTACTATTGGAGGCAATGATCTCATGGATTCCAACCTCATAAATTTTTATCTTAAGACTTTTTTCCTCGTCTCCCATCTCTAGTAGCTTTCCTGATTCAAGTTACCGTGATGGGGAAAACCATTTATAGGACTATTGTTGATGAAGTCATCATTGTGACCTCCTGTTGATCCATTTCCTTGTGAATTTTGGATCCTTCTCCTTCTAGTTTCTCATTCCTTTCTTGATAAAGGATTCTAACCATCTCAGTCATGTCAAGGAATGCTTTCCTGAACACTCTTTATTCCTCTTTGGGATCCACTTCTTCATGGATTTCTACTTCCTCTTCAGGCATTCTTAATGCTCCTTTTGCTTCCTTAGGAGGTGAACCAGGTGGTGGAGATTGTGGAAATCTTGATATCCTTTGTCGTGGCTCACTTTGAGACCCTCTTGCTTCCACCAAATTTCCTTCTCCTCTTTTGAACTTGAGCCTAGTAAGCATCTAACACTTGCAAACGGTTAAAAAAATCTTTTCACAAAAAAACAGAAAGAATAAACTCTAGCTCTGATACCAACCTGATCTAAAAGGACTGTATTAGTTTTATGTGGTAAGTGTCTTTTTAGTTAAAAAACATGGGCATAATTGTCTCCATAGTTTGCTTAAGGAATTGAGAATTTTAACCATGAAATATTGATGATTTTGTGAATTAGAAGCATGAAAATAAGAGAAAAAAACACTGAACAACAGTGTGTAACAGAGAAATAAAACCACACATAACATTTATGCATCAAGCATGATGAAGCAGTTCACCCCTCCTGGGCTACATTTTCTGGTCCAACTCCCAATGGCATGTCCATCTTTCATTATGCTCAAAATTTTGCAAATACATGTGTTTGCAGACCTCTAATGGTTGTTGTTTCTACACCAATGGCTCTAGAATGATCCAATTAGTCTATATAGACTCTTCATTCCCCCATATTGGGAGAAAATTGACCCTCCAAGTCATTTTCCAAGTAATTCCTAGAAAACCTCCACTAATTTCGGTGAACTACACTTAACTGCATTCGGCCAAACCCCATAAAAATAGAGGTGCGCTAACCTTCCCACCAGCTTTAGCCGTAACATTGAATTTTAAGGGTAGGGGGTGGCCACATGCCAACCCCCAAAACCTGCAGTATATTAACACTGTAATAGAAATATAGGCGTGAAAAGAACAACACCAGAGAATAAAATCTAGCTCTGATACGAACTTGATATGAAAGGACTGTATTATTCTATTGCACTAGGATTTGTTTAATTGTTTGCAAATGTTAGATGCTTACTAGGCTCAAGCTCAGGAGAGGAGAAGGACAAATTTTGGAAGCAAGAGGGTCTCAAAGTGAGCCATAGCAAAGGAGAGTAAGATTGACATAATCTCCACAACCTGGTTCACCTCCTAAGGAAGTAGAAGGAACATTAAGCATGCCTCAAGAGTGTTAGCCACCTATAAATTCTGTTATACCAAGTGGTGGCTAAAATTCGTCTTCAAGCATTCGAGATATAGTTTCCTTTGAAAACCTATCATCTTTTGAAGTCTTATGATGATAATTACCCTTTGAGTTAATCTTCACTGCTGTTTCACTATTAGTCCTAAAGAACTTGCTGATTACCAAGAGAAAAACTACTTAAGAAACTCCATTTTCCCTCATCTCACCCCTTCATTTCATTCTCAATTTTCATCCATAAAGACCTTCATTTGACTTCTAAACTATTCCAAAATCCTCTTTAAAACCTTATATTCTAACTTATTTGGTTTTAAAAAACCCTTTCTTTCACCTATCGAAACCATGTTTTGGTCTTGAAAATCCCTATTTTTGGCCTAAAAACACCCTTTTACACTATAAGGCATTCAAGACCTAAGGGCTTATTTCCTTTAAAACCCCTTCTTATATGCATCCTTGGCCCCGCAATCGGGCACTAAAGGGCTTAAAAACCTTTTCCGAACCCATTTCCCCTTCTATTTTCTACATTTCCGACGTCGTGGTCCTGAGCGAATTTGGACCGTTGATCTCTGGAGATCAACGTCCATCAGGCCCCATCCTTCTACCTGATCACCTTCCTCTTCCTTTCTTTCCCTTTCAACATATCCGCTCCTCCTTTAAATCCTAACCGTCCATTCAAAAGATATGATGATCGAGACTTCACCCGATCTAACCATTGAACCCGCTCCACGACAAAGAAGAACACATCATCACCGGGCCCACTGCTTCATCTGCCCATGCAACTCTTCATCCATCGTTCTTCTCTTCCACCATATGATCTGTGACCCCAGATCCTACGGTTGCCGATGGATTTCCCGTAATTTTTTGCCCCGCTTCGCAGTGCGCTACTTCCGCGCAAAATAGGCAGTTTCCATTTTCCACGTGCCACGTGATGAATGGAATCACATTCCAAAAGTGAATACCACCTCCCCCCCCCCCCCCCCCCAAATGTTGCGTGAAAACTGCTTCCGGTTTTCCGAAACCGTTTTTGTTCATTTCCGCACCAAATCCAAAAATTTAAACCCTGCTTCAATTCCGCCAAGGGTTTCCCCCTTCTACTGTTGCATTCATCTATCCTCACGGCTTCGAAACACTTCCAGGAACCTCCTAAGTAGTTCTAAACAAATTTCGCAGGATTTAAATAACATTTGTTTTTTTTTTATGCAGGTTTAGTGAAGTTCAAGTTAAAAACACTCCAGAAGATAATTACAGTGTTATTGGCTGAGGATGATGATCCTCACGACCTTTGATATAAATTAAAGGGTTTGTAAGTTATAATTACATGTTTTTTGGGAATCGACAAGTCATGATTATCGATTTTCTGAATAATTTCTCTGTTAAGCCCCTATATTAATAGTGTAGCCCCTTATTATGTTAGTGTAGCCCCCCTTATTGTTATTATTGTACCCCTGTAACCCCCATATTGTTATTATTGTGCCCTTACATTATTATTGTTAGGTCGGCTAGGATTACATTGTGGCCCCACTAGGATTATATTGTGGCCCATGGACTCCTA
>JAXQQM020063065.1:0-56403 GCA_034641835.2 Pinus albicaulis | reverse complement strand
AGTCCATCGAAATGCTCTCTCATTTCCCCTCTGGAATGGGAAGTGGCTGTAGTAATCCTGTTGGATGGCTCATCTCTCCTTTGTTTCGCTGACACACCTCACACTCCCTGACATGCAGGAGTACGTCCTCCTTGAGGCCTCTCTAAGAGAACCTCTCCCTGATGGCCTTGTAGGTCTTGGTGAACCCCTGGTGGCTTGATAATTGTGAGTCATGTGAGGCACACAGTACCTTCTCCTTGAGCTATGAGCTCCCAGTCAAGAAGATCCTGTCTCTGAAGTATATCACCTCATCCATCACCTTGTACCTATCATCTATTACCTGACCATCCAGTATCTCGCAGGCAAAACGGTCCTTGGAGTACTCCACCAGTAACTGAGCCCTCCAATCCGTGTCTAAACTCATCAGAGACAATGCTGTCGGTCTGCGTGATAGAGCATTGACCACCACGTTGTTCTTCTCTTTGACATACTCAATGCCAAAGTCATACGCTTGGATCTTGCTGACCCACTTCTGTTGCCTCTCCTGCAACTGATTCTGCTCTAAGAAGAACCGAAGAATGTTGTGGTCAGTCCTCATCCTGAACTTGTTCCCCACCAAGTACTGCCGAAACTTGCCCAATGCATGCATGATAGCTAGTATTTCCTTGTTGTATATGGGATACAACCTCTCATGCGGCAATAGCTTCTTGCTCTCGAAAGGTATGGGGTGGCCCCGCTACATCAACACTGCACCCACCCCCTCTCGTAATGCATCACACTCCAAGACAAAGGGCTGCGTGAAATCTGACAAAACCAAAACTGGATAGTTGCTCATCACCTCCTTGAGCCTGTCAAAGGTCCTTTATGCTGTGTCCGTCCAACTGAATGCCCCCTTTTTGGTAAGATCTGTGAGGGGTGCTGCATGTTTGGAAAACCCCTTGACGAACTTCTATTAGTAGGTGTAGATGCCTACAAACCCCCGAAGCTCAGTCACGTTCCTCGGTTTCGGCCAATCCCGAATGGCCCGGATCTTCTCCTCTTGGACTCTCACCCTATCCACACCAATGATGTGCCCCAAATAGAGCATCTCTGTCAGCCCAAACTCGCATTTGGAGAGCTTAAAATAAAAATGTTGCTCCTCCAAAATACGTAATACAACCTCAATGTGCTGTAGGTGCTCCTCCTATGTCTAATTGTATATCAGGATATTGTCGAAGAATACTAGAACAAATTTCCTCAACTGACCATGGAAGATGTGGTTCATATAGGACTGAAAGGTGGTCGGTGCATTGGTTAGCCCGAAGGGCATCACCAAAAACTCAAAATGGCCATAGTGACATCTGAAGGCCGTCTTGGGAACATCTTGGTCCCTCACTCGGATCTGATGGTAGCCCGACCTTAGATCAATCTTCGAGAAGAACTTCGATCCCCTTAGCTCATTAATCCGCGGAATAGAGTATCGGTCTTCACGGTTTTCTTGTTGAGAGCCCGATAATCGATGCACATCCTCAGTATGCCATCCTTCTTCTTCACCAGTACAACAGAAGAAGCAAAAGGGCTAGTGCTGGGTCAGATGTGCCCCAACACTAAGAGCTCATGAATAGCTCTTTCAATCTCATCCCTGTAGGCTTTGGGGTGCCTATAGGGTGTAGTAATCACGGCTTGAATGCCCTGCTCAAGCTTGATAGTGTGCTCAAACCCTCGATCCGGTGGATGTCCTGGAGGTATATCCCCAAAAACTGTAGCATATCTGTCCAAAATTGACTGCACATCTAGGTGAACTACCTGCCCTATATATCCTTCCTCTGAAACACGTAGCTCCACTGCCCACTCTATATCTCCCTTCTGGAAGTATGCCTCCATTCGGTATGTTGAAATTGTCTGCGAGGGATAAGTGTGCATGCCTCAAATCATCTCATGCTTACTGGTCTTCTTGTCTGTCCACTCCATCTCTAGAGTCTCCCAGTACGTAGTGACCTTCCCCAACGTGATCAACCACTGCACTCCCAGTATCACGTTGGTGTCTGGAATGTCCACCACGAAGAAATGATCCGTCAGAGTGTATGTCCCAATGGTCACTGCCAATGACAGTACATATCTAGCACACTGCATGGTTCTAGCGCCCGGTACCAATACTGAAAATCCATCAAAGCTCTCTGTTGGTATGCCCCTCTACTCTACCAATTGTGCATCAATAAAGTTGTGGGTGGCCCCACTGTCAACAAGAACTGAAACACGTTGTCCCTGCACAGTGCCTCAGACACGCAGTGTCAAATACTTGGGAACCCCTCGCAAAGAAGCCAGGACTCCCCCAGTAGGTGCAAACACTGGCCCTCCTGCTCATGGGGGTGGAGGTGGTGGATGATCCCCTCTCTGCACTACAACGCTGCCTCTTGCCTCTATCTCCTCGTATGCATCTTCTTCCTCGTCATTGTCGGAGAAGACCTCTATGTAGTGTGCCTTCCCTTCGGCACATCGATGTCCCGATGCCCATGGCTCCTGGCATGTGAAGCATAGCTTCCTCTGTCTCAAATCTCTCCAGGTATCATTGTCCAAAGGCCCCCGGCCTTGGTTCCCCTTCGGAGGTGGAACCCTCGTGTCCTTCCCCTTCGGCTGAAATGTCGGTCACTGGGGGAAACGAGTTCTAGTCCTGGGTAGAGCATCCTGCAAATCTCTGGTCCTCCCAACAACATCATGTAGTGTAGCAGGCCTCGTAGATCTAACTAATCCACGTAAAGGTTTTGCCAACCCATCAATAAACATGTAGATCATCCTGGTTGAGGACAAGTCGGGAACCATCACCGAAAGCCTCAAGAACTCAGAAATGTAGGTCTTCGGTTCCCGGTCTGCTTGAGCTTGGTTAGCTCAACAAAGAGCTCTTCCAGATCCCTCCGGTCAAACTGCTCTACCAGTCTCCGTGTAAACTCTGCATACGCTGTCACTGCTGAGTGACCCAGCGTGGCCATCCCGTGGAACCACCAATCGTGGGCCTCTCCCTCAAGGTGTAGTGCCGCCACCTTGATGGCCTCTCCCTCTGCCATCTGATTGAGCTGGAAATAAATATCCAGCTTCTCCACCCAAGTCTTTGCCAAACATTTTGAGGACTCGTCAAATGTTGGCAAGAAAAACCTACCCATTGTACGCTGTACGTCCCCATCCTGTGTGTATCTACCCCCTCTGTTTCTAGTTACGGGGTCGGTTGCCCTTCTTGAGCTGAACAAAATCATGGAAAGTGAGAACTTCACCAAACTCTCGCCCATAGGACTGATACTTTGCAAAATAATCCCCCATATGAACCGGCTCCTGCTCCTGAGGTGCTCCCGTTCCGGTGCTTGCAGTCAGAAATATGGGCATCGTGGAATGTGGGGGAGTAAGTGACACAGCAAATGGTGGGAAGTGTTGGACCCTTCTCCGATGTGAAAACCCCTCGGAGTTTCATGTTGTCTTTGGTCTGCGGTAAACTTCTGCCCCATCTCTTCGATCCTCCTCGATAGCTCCTGCACAAACTTTAGGAGGAGTTTCCCGAACTCCCTCCTTTCATCTTTCTTCTCTGCCATTGGTTCTTCCTCCTCTGCGTCCACTACTGGAATGCAGTCCCCTTCTCCAAAAGTGGTCTCAAGCCTCCTCTCTTGGTCCTTGTACTTCCTTCCCTGGTAAGTGATATATGGTTTTCCTATTGGTGTCATAGACTAATCTGCTCCACAGGCTGAGCCAAGTATATGAGCTCTGATACCATTGTAATATTCCAAATAGAAATAAACAGTAATACAAAGCAACATAAACAAGCAACTACAACAAAGAGAGAGACATCATACAAACAATGAAAATATGGAGAAACGCTGAGCCATTTCATTATATAACTGAATATAACAATGAGTACAAAGGTGATCAGAATGATGGCACCTTGGCTTGCTCAAGGCAAGCTTGAAATACTCTCAGAAATGCTCAAGGAATGGCTGCTCTATCATGGACTGCGTAATCTCCAGATGTTGCTGCTGCTGCTGCCGGACTATTGCTATTGCTGGAATGGAATGACTCTTTGGGGTTGTTCCCCTGCTCAAAAAAATATGAAACTCTGGAATTGAGCTCTCCTCCAATAACCCAGAAAAACGTAGGAAGGAATCTCGGAATGGCTGATCCCGAAATTTGACCTCCCTTGGAAAATAACGCACTCCCAGTAAGTACACTGGCCCTAAATGATAAATCTGCAAATGATGGCCTCCTCCTACTACAAAATGATAATTAGTGAAGAGATGATCCCTTGACACTATCCTCGGGCTGAAATCCTTGATATCTCCTCACTCCTGGAACTGCCTCTACCATAAAATGCATAATCCCTCCAAGAGATTGCACTGTCCAAGCAACTGCGTGATCCTGGCTGAAGATGCTATGGCTCTCTCCTGCAAAATGATGGATGGAACTCCTCACCTGAGCAGGCATTCGAAGTCCCTCGAGGCTGAGGTTGGGATATCCGCTCGGCGACACTCGGTGTGCTGAACAACACTTGCAGACTTTGCTCAACAGCAAAAACGTGCTCAATGTCAAAAGATAGAAATTAGAGATGCATAATAGAATGAGAGAATGAGAACATATTTCTTCCCTTATGCTGAGAGCCTTGCCTTTATCCACTTCCCACCAAACAAGGCCACTCCCTGGGCTCTACGCTCACCCCCTCAATCAGGCCGGCCATGGGCCCATGCTGCCCACGCTGCCTCTTCCCTAATGCTGCCACTTCACCCTCATGGACCCCACGCTGTCAAGTAATATTTGCTCAAGTGACTTTAGGGAATAATTATTTCCTAAGTGTGGGTTATGTGTCTCATCACCCACTTTATTAACTGACTTTAACATTAGATGCTTGAAATCTTTGCCTTCCAGATCACATATTTGGATGCTCCATCCAACCTATCTTGATCTTGCAGCCCGGCTGATGCCATCTCAAATATGTCGAAAACCTTCTCTTCTCTTCTTCTCATCTGCTGCTAGGCTCGACGCACTCCCTGCTAGAGTGAGTAGCTCTGCTCACAACGACTGCAGATCTGCAAGAGAATTCAATTTTTTGAAGCTAGAAGTTCCCTGAGGAAAATTTTCCCTTAGTGTGTGCTCTTTCTTCCTCCTGACGCTATTTTTCACAAGCAACTGCTGTAAAATACTGTGTCTAGCTAGAGATTTGCTGTTAATTTTGGACAACTAGGTCCAAACTACATGATGTGATGCTTAGATGACGATGCCAATATTTTTATTGGGTTCCTCTTTCAGAGAGGTGCAAGATCGATCTAAAGATCAGCTTGATCGGATGAGCAGAACATGTATTTCGAATTTATTTCACATGTGCAAGGTCGGATTGTTTTATCCCACATGCATAAGAGATGTGTCACACACCCCCAAAGATGCCTATATATTGGAGAGACTTGGATTTCATTATACACACAATGTGTGGAGGCATTTTCTTCTCTCTTGATGGTGATGGAGTTGCATTCTTGGTGCTACGTCTTTGTGGAGTATTCTTGTTGGGACGTCTTGGGGTTGTGTGACATATGTGGGTGGCTGACCTTATGAAGACTTTGCTGGTTGAAGCATCTTGCTGATCGCCGTAATGCCACAATTCTTTATCTCTGTCTTGGCTTGTCTTCCATTGATCTATTGGTATGTTCTATCCGCATCTTACTTTTATTGAGCCCTAGAAGTTGAAAGTGTATTTGCATCTAAGCATAGACCAACTTCGAAAATCAACATCTGCTCTGTAAGGAAAATACTGGCCGCGCCCTTTGCCTCTGGTAACCCTCGATCTGGAGAAATTTGATTTCTCTTTCGCTCTCTTAGAGAAATCGATTTTTCCTCGAGAAATTGACCCTCCTGGCCAAAGGATTGTGCTGCCTTTGAGGGTTTCAAACTGCTGCTTACGCAAACCTATGAAATTCCTCTTCCCTTCTACTACTGAGCTCTACGACTTACAATCTGCACTCTGATACCATGTGAAAATTCGGGAACCCCGAATCCTATTGCAACAACTGATGTTAATTCTTATAATTGTTTAATTAAGCAAACAATTTACTTGTTGTTTCCTACGGAAAATATCGAATTAAATTCATTGCAACCTTCACAAAACAAATACTGCAGAAGAAATAAAAACGTCGGAAGTAATAGAGGCACACACACAATATGACACCACTATTTTTGGACTAATTCCCCGGAAAAACCCAACTCGGGAAAACTGGTGCAGCAGCTGAGGGTTTTGATATTAAGCAGTAGTGAAAATCTGAGTACAAACTATGGATGCCCAAATAGGCAATCCAAACAGAGAAATACTGGCAAAAATAACTAGTGAGAAAAATATCTCACTCCAGAGGCGATTCAACACTGACCTCAACTCGAATTGAGCTGTCCCTTGCTACTTGTGCCCAAATAATGTGTAATATCCCTCAAGGGAAATAGACAGCAATACAAGCATACGACAATATAGAAAATGCCGGAAATAGAACATAAAGCAAATACACATAAAAATGTCGGGAATGCTAAGCCATTTTATTAATCTGAGAATATAATGAGATCAATGGATAATCAGAATAAATGCACCTATCCTTGCACAAGGCAAGTGAAGAATCCTCTCCGAAAAATAGGAAATGGCTGCTACAAGAAACTGCGTCCCAGCTGCTGGAAGAAACTGCCGTAAACTGCTGTTGCTGGAATGGACTGAAGCTAGGGGCTGATCCCCTTGCCGGAATGAGCTGAAAATCTGCAGACCACCTAAAATCACCACCCCGGATAGAACCCAGAAACCATATCGAAAATGGACAGCCTCCGAAAATCACCAAGGAAACCCTCCTCAACGAATTACGCTGCCCAGGAAGGCTCAGCGCAGATGCCAAAAGATATAAGCTGAAACGGAGCCACAAACTCCTCAAGAAACCTCCTGCCGGCAATACTGACCCTCTCCTCTAAATACCAACTGAAACTCCTGCAGAAAATCCCCGTAACAGAACACCTCCAACTGGAACTGCGTCCTCTCTCCCAGGGACTGCGCAGTCACCAAAAGAAGCCCAGCTCCTCTGCCAAACAACAACCAAATCTCCCGCAAAAGACTGAAGAAACAACCTTACCCGAGCAGGCACTCGAAGTCCCCCGGGGCTAAGGGCGAGATCTCCGACCGGAGACACTCAACGCACTAAACAGTGCTGCAGACAAGCTAAACAGCCAACGTGCTCAAGAAGACAAAAGTCTAGCTCAAATATCATCAACAACAAGAATCCCCCAAATGAGGAGGCTCCTCCACCTTTTATAGCATTGGTTTCCCTCCAAAACCAACGTAGTCTCTCTCTCCTCCACGTGGTGTGTGGCCCCCCTTGGCTCCCCCCTTAAGTTACAACATTGTGCTACTAGGAAGGTGTTTTATTCCACTAAAGTGAGTTAGACCCCCTTTTACTCACTTTTTTTATTTATCTACAAACCACATATGGAAAAACAATACAAAGTCGAATATTCCAATTAGCTATCACTAATTAGGAATATTACAGTCCCCCCCGGCAAAATGTTGCTTGCCCTCAAGCAACTGAAATGATGGATGCTGCAAAATCTGCTCGCTCTCCCAAGTGGCATCCTCATCCGGAAAAAAGTGCTTGTCTTCAAGCAACGCTTGAAAAAGCCTCCTCTCTAGCTGATGCTCCCTACCGATACTGCAAAATGTGCCTGGGTCCCACTTAAACCTCTCTGACCTCTGCATCACCCTGATATGAAGGGATATCTCAATGCCAGGATCCCAAAGTGACCTCTCACAGTACCAGCCAACCAATAATCCTCCCGGATCCCATCGCCACCGTGGCCAATAATCGCACAAGTCCCACGGCTCGGACTGTGCATTGCCTCTAGATATGACCAATGCTCTAAGAGGTGAAGACCACCAACAAGCATCACTGCTCTCGGGCTCCTGCTGCGCTGTACCTGTAGCTGCATATGCTACCCCTCCAACTGCATACCAACTCATCACCTCTCTCCAATCCAAGTTGTGACTCAATCCCATGCTGATCCCGCTCTCCTTAAATCGGGATGGAGTGCTGAAGAAATGATGTCCTGTGCCACCTTGCTAGCTGGAATCTATAACCTCTGTTATGTCCAAGGGCCCCTGCTCAACTGCTCCTTACGAAGAATACCACTACTTCCTAGAGGGTACTAACCATGATCTCCGCCACCCATCCCGAAGAACTGATAGCCACTAATCACCAAATCGAGCGGAGTAGTAAGATTATAGACCTAGCCCACTCGTTCTGCTGAATCCCCCCACCAATCCATGCCCAAAAGTGTCCATGATAAGTGAGAAAACATACTCAACTATACTAATGAAAAGCCATACCTTTGGGGTCGGGAGGCTCACCTTCAAACATATGATCATGACAGATGGGCGAGGGACCACATGGATGGATCAGGGGGAGGAGATAATGGCACATTGAGCTGTCTGGTGGCTGCAAGGGGCTGCTGGCTGCTGGCTGAGTACCATCTAGGAGAAAAATTTTCTCCTATGCATACTACCCACGGGTGGTGGGTAACAGTAATGAGACATTGTATCATCTAAGGAATGAATGAATTCACTTTTTCTCATTGTAATTTGCATTCCTGTGCACACGTGTGTGCTTAAAAACAACAATATATTGGTAGAAGTGCTTATGAAAACCTGTTCTAAGGGTCTGCACTGCATAACATGGGCTTCTTTCATCTTAAATGCCAAGTTTGAAGGGCATCGATTCCATCAAACTCCCCTGGTACTTGCACTTGGTCTCATCTTCTTTGAACATGCTATTTGGGTGGGGAAGAACACAGTGAGAATGGAACCCTGGAGGATGGTTCAACACACTGTCAACCTGATCAGTGAATCAAGCCCCTGTTGTACATTATAAAATATTTTATTTCTCTAAAATTTTCTTTAGAACTTAAAGGTTCTGATGCCAAAGTTATAGCTTGCATGTGATGGATGTAAGAGACAAGTCTTGCAGTAAATAAACAATTGCAAATCAAGGGTTCAGTCCGATAGCTGTTTTGCTGTTTTGGTTGACAATTTAACATGTTTGTTGCTTCACAAATCAATTCTTTTTAATCTCATTTTCATAATGGAGGCTGTTTATTTCTCTTGGTGAATGTATTCTCATTCTGCTTTCTGACATAATCATTTGCAGCATGGGGGGCGGTCAAATGCATTTACTGGCTATGAACATACCAACTTTCATTTTGATGTGAATGCTGATTATTTTGAAGGAGCACTGGACAGGTGAGGTTTTGGTTATGGTAAACTAGGTTTTAACTTTTATGCATTACTTTAATTAGCATTGATGGTTTGGAAAGAAAAGTTCTGTACCTCATTTGGTGGATAATTTTGTTCTGAAACAGATTTGCTCAATTTTTCATTTGCCCCTTGATGTCACCTGATGCCACATCAAGGGAAATAAAAGCAGTTGATTCTGGTAGGGCTTGTTATATATAATTACTGCTCAGTGCTTAGTGTCCTTAGTAACGAGTATATAATTTTTCATGCACAAGTAAACAAGATGGAGTCATTTATAAGGTCTATATTCTTTTTTATCAGAAAACAAGAAAAATACTCTGGTGGATACTTGGAGATTGTGGCAGGTATGAAGAGTAAATTTTGATTTTTCTTTTTGAGCAAACTAGGTAGAAATGCATGCTTTGTGACATAAAAAAATTAAAAATTGGCTACTTGTACATGATTCTGCTTGTGTAGAAGGAGAAATGCATCTTTTCTTACCAGTATCTAACCACTTGTATAGAATAAGCTTTCTGAAGCATGCTTTTTTTGTTTCTAAAACTTTTGTGTATTACCACTTCTTTACCACTTCTTTACGGGATTGGTATATTTTCAAATGTACCACCCCAGTATGAAAAATTAAAATAACTCACTTTTCATACAACCATGAAACAAGCATACAGTTTTCACTTAAAACATTATGCCAATGGCGTTTCATAACCAAAGAAATAAGATCTTTTACAAACATTATAAATAATAGAATCTTTAGATTATAGAATTTTACCATAAAGAAGCTTTACTCCATTAACTTACAAAATTTTGGCTTGTTCCATTTCAAGGCTCGTATTATTCTCTCTGATCATGTATCTGAGAGAATAATGCATATTCTCTCTGATCGTGTTTCAGAAGATTCAAAACCTACTCCTAAAACTTGATTCCATTTTCCTTATCTACCTCTAAACTATCTCTGGTATATTCATGACTTAACCAATCTGGATACTAAGCAGGGCAGCTTCCTTATGGAGCCCCTTTTGTCCACTTGCTACCTCGTTTGATCCTTAGACCTTCTCGAGAGACAGTGCTTTTGACATCACTTCCAGGACATCTCGTCCAAGATGAAATAATTTATTGAAATAATAATTAGGAGAAATAAATCTATCGTTGCAGAAATATTTTTTGGATTTAAATTTTCACATGGTATCAGAGCAAAGATGAATAACAGGAGCAGAGAACCGGCGATAGAACAAAGATCAGACATTGCTGTAGCAACAACTCGAAAGGGTTCACGCAGTTCTCTAGAGAAGAAGGGAAGCATGGAATAACAGATGGATCACGACGTTTCTGTTCTGGCATCAAGATTGGAAGAAGAATTGGATTGTGTGTCAAGCTCTGCTTCTCTTGAGATCTGGTATATTGACAGTGGGGCTTCTGCTCACATGATAGGAGTGCGGGAATGTTTCTCAAACTGCCAACAAGAGTAGATGAACTTTTAAATCAGCATGGGCAATAAGGAAAAATGTACCCCTATTGGAAGAGGTACCATAGTATTTCAAATAGAAGTTGGTAATAAGCTTCGGGCTACCAATGTGCTGCATGTGCCTGGTTTGGGGATGAACTTACTCTCTGTGTCGCAGCTTCAAAACAAAGGCTATGGCGTTTACTTCATTGGCAATAGAGTATACGTCAAACACCCAAGTTGGAAGAATAAGGCACTGTGAAAGTTTCAAAACAGAAACCCTATTGTAGTATACTTCACCTACTTGTTTCATTAACATTTAACAAGTTATTTAACTGAAATATTAAAAAAAACACTAAAGCAGACACTAATTGCAGCCTACACATCTACAGATCATTTATTGAACATTACACACATGTGACAAGATTACATAAGATTTTTCGGAGAAATGTACCCGGAAAAACCCAATGTGGGAAAACTGGTGCAACAACTCTAGAGGGTTTATATTATTATGAAGAATCTGAATACAACAATTTGGGCATCAGACATGGTTGGCCCTACAAAGAAATTACATGACAATAAGTACCTTTCACTCGGAGACAGAAGATATGGCTGTATCACATCCTCAAACAGGATTTACAGATCACGAGCCCCTTCTGGCCCACTGGAACCCTCAGCGCTGCCTCTACAGCCTCTGCGTCACCCCTTAACTGGCTAGTGTCCCCACTGCGTCACCCTCACTGGTGCTGCGCTGCGTCCCCTCTGCGTTGCCCCTGCACTGCACTGACTGGGTTTGCGTCACCCTAGCTGGGCTTACGCACCCTTTGCACAGTCTATGCCTGGATCTGACTGGACTGTGTCCTCCTGGCTGGCTCTGCGCTGACTCGTACTCACTGCCCCTCTGTCTTGTTGTATTCTCAGCCTTGGGTCAAGCCATCCCTCGCTGATCTCTGCCCCTCATCGTTTCGAATTTCTCATCAAAACCCCGCCCTAGAAATTCGACTTAGCTTTAGTGCTCTGCTAATGTGTGTGTGTCTCCAACTGACCCCAAGCCTTTCTCTTATACTTTTCTCGTTGACACATCAACGACCATGATCTAATCTCTAATGGACGACTAAGATTACAACACTGCTTGATCCACGTTACTTAGAACATTTCATCACATGCGTTTATTTAATTCACTTTAATTTTTCTAATTTCCTAAGTTAGAATTAGGGTTCTCGTTAAAAAAATGAATTATTTGAATATCTCAAACACCAGATGAAATTTCTCGAAACGCTTTCTGGGTTTTTGGAGATCAAACATGCTGTAGATGGCAACATGGAGTAATTTAAAGCTAGGTTTGTGGCTAAGGGGTATGCTTAGAAGGAAGGGATAGATTATGAAGAGACCTTCGCCCCAGTAGCCCGATATACTTCTATTAGATCCGTGATATCCCTTGCTGCGCAGATGGGATGGGAGATTCACTAGATGGACGTCATGACTACGTTCCTGAATGGGGTGATAGAAGAAGTATATATTGAACAACCAGAGGGCTTTGAGACGCATGAGCAGAAAAATCATGTGTGGAGGCTCAAGAGGGCCTTGTATGGACTGAAGCAAGCCCCTAGAGCTTGGTCTGGTCGAATTGACAGCTACTTGCAGAAAATGGGATTTGTCAAGAGTGACGCAGATCCCAATCTCTACTATCTGAGAGTAGGGGATGAGCCTCTAATACTAGTGTTGTATGTAGATGATCTATTCCTAACAGGATTATCTAGGCTCATCAAGGACTGCAAGGAGAATTTAGCTGCAGAATTTGCCATGAAGGATCTAGGGCTGATGCATTATTTTCTGGGGTTGTAAGTTTGGCAGTAGAAGGGTGAGATCTTCCTTGGTCAAGGAAGATATACTACAGAATTTCTGAAAAGATTTCAGATGGAGGATTGTAGACCCACGGCTACTCCAATGATTACCAGCTGGAAGAAAATTGACATGTTCGAAGATGATGAGGCCGATCCTACTTTGTATAAGTAGCTCATAGGTTCTCTAATGTATCTGGTAAACATGAGACCAGACATCTGTTATGCTGTCAATACTCTCAGTCGGTTCATGGTGGAACCTATGAGGGCTCATTGGGCAACAACCTAACATGTTCTCGGATATCTACAAGGAACAATCGACCTTGGACTGAAATACACCAGAGGCAATGACATCAGGTTGAGTGGGTTCACTAACGCAGATTGGGCTGGGAGCCCAGTAGATCGGAAAAGTACTAGTGGATACTGTTTCAGTGTTGGATCAGGAATGACCTCCTGGAGTAGCAGGAAATAGAAATCCGTGGCCCTGACCTCCGTAGAAGTTGAATATATGGCAGCAAGCACGACTTCGTGTGAGGCCATATGACTTCGTAAATTTCTTGTGAACTTACTCAAGGAGAAGATGGAGGCGACCAACATTCTATGTGATAATCAGAGTTGCATCAAGCTCTCTGAGAATCCTGTGTTTCATGATCAGTCGAAGCACATTGACATCAGGTGTCATTTCATCAGAGATTGTGTCCAAAGGGGAGTTGTACAATTGGAGTACACTCCTACAAGAGAACAAGTGGTAGATATCCTCATGAAAGCTCTGGGAAAGACTAAGTTTGTTTATTTTAGAGAAAAGATGAGATGATCAAGAATCCATTTCAGTAGCAGGAATGGACAGGCTCAGGATTCAGAGGGAGCTGCAGTACAGATGAGGTAGAGGCAGTGACAGTGACAGTGTCATGGGCAGCAGTACAGAAGGCAACAGTGCAGCAGGTGAGGGGTAGCAACGCAGAGGATGCTTCAAGATAGAGCAACATGCAACAGGAATTTTGCTAGAACACTTTCCTCACTAAGAGGGAGTGTTGATTTTTGTAGCATCGGAAAGTGTTCCAAGTCTCAAAATTTGTAAGGAGGCCTGGACATCAGTAGTCCAAAGAACCCAGTAACCGTTTGTGGAAATTCAAATCGGTTTATGTTTTATTAAAATAATTTATTATTTTAATGTACACCCTAAGTCTAAACTTAGCGAAATTAAATAATTAATGGGTATTAATAAAACAAAGAGTGAATCTTCTAGAGAACAAAGATCAAGTCAAGTTTTAATCTTGGCCATTGATTAGATTTCTAATCTGGGTCGTTGATTCGTCAATGAGAAGATTATAAAAGAAGGCTTGAAGGTCATTTGGAAAGCAAGCCGGGCATACATTCAGTAACCTGAAGAAAGTCGATTCTGAAGGAATAGAATTCGATTTCAGAGGGAGAGTTGCAGAAGCAGAAGAAGGAGAGGGAGTCAACAGTGACAAAGGTTGAGGAGGGAAGGACGTAGAAGGCCACAGAAGGCAGCAGAGAGCCCTTGCAGAGTGACGCAGCCTGACGCAGGCACTGCGCAGAGAGACACGTAGAGTGATGCAGAGGGAAGCAGTGGGTCTTCCGAGTGTCAGAAAATCTCCAGAGGGTTCCGGAGAATTTATCTTAGGTGCTTTCTAAAGAAGTCTGACAGTCTATTCCTTGTAAAGAATTTCATTGCTGAAGAATAATATATAAACCCTCATCTGTTGCACCGATTTTCCCGCACTGGGTTTTTCCGGGAACAACTGTCCAAAAATAAGTGTGTACATGTGATTGATTCTTATGCTTGTATTTCTTACTGTTCCTTTCTCTGCATATACTTAAGTGAATGCTGCAGTAGTATTTATTTCGAAATTTACTAGAAGAATATTGTAAATAACTTATTGAAATAATAAGTAGGAGAAATAAATCTATCACTGCAGAAATATTTTCTGGATTGAAATTTTCACAGAGACCAAGGCGCACTTCATTTTTGGATGCCTTGTCTGTTACGAGATCAGAGGAAGGTTCCATTGCTTGTTCAGAGATTCTCAAACCCTCGCTGACTTTTTTAGGTATCTGATCAAAGATGTTTGGCACTATATATGTAGGAGGATCTCAGGTTTCGAGCGCATATTCTTTAGCCTCCCATTAGACTAGACCCCACACAGAGGATCACGACATTTTTCAGGGTACTACCTTCAAATAGAGGCACCAAGAGATCGATTGATACCAGTTCATGTGAAATTTTTTGAATACGCTCAAACAGAAACCTTACTGTTAAATGCATTAACAACCTACACATACAAATCTAAACTGAATAACATGCACAATGACAAAGTGACACACAAGGATTTTCTGGTACAACTGTCATCAGGAAAACCCAATGCGGGAAAACCGGTCTTCTGGCTGTTGGAGGGTTTTTATTATTCAGCAGAATCTGAGTACAAAAAATTTGGGCACCAAACTGATTAACCCAACAGAGAAATAAAATATGCAGCTATAGCTCTGTTCTAGATACAGAAAAACAGACTAATTCACACCCTCAAACAGGATTTATAGGACTTAGTGTTTTCTGGTCTGCAAAAACCCCGTTGCTATGAAGCCCACTGCGTCAACCCTGTTGGCCTGCGTCAACCTCTGTCCTGCTCAGGAAGGGCCTGCGTCACCCCAGATTGGGTTACGCTGCCCTGGCTAGCCAACATCAGTCCTCCTGGGGCTACGTCAACTCTCCTGGCACTATGTCAGCCCTGTTGGCCTCCTGTTGCCTCTGTGCTGCCCCTGCTGGGCTAACACTGCTCTGCGTAGCTGCTGCTTCCTCTGTGCTACTCTGATCCGTTGCTTCTTTGCCCTCGTTGTACTCTTGGCCTGGGACTACACCATCCCTCTCGCCAATACTGCCCCGCTGCAGCTGAAACACTTTTGAAATTCTTAGCAAACCACGCCCTAGAATTCCAGCTTAGTTTAAGTGCTTTGCCACTGTGTGTGTTTTCCAATTGACCCCAAGCCCTCTTCTTATACTTTTCTCTTCGAAACATCAATGGCCGTGATGTAATCTTGAATCGACAACTAAGATTAGAAGATGCTCGATCCGTGTGACTTAAGTCATTTTCATCACATGTTTAATTTAATTAACTTTAATCTTTTAATTTTCCTAAGTTATAAGTAGGGTCCTTAATTAAAAAAATTATTAATTAAATATCTCTTAAATAGGATGGAATTTCTTAAATTTCTTTCTAGGTCTTGGAGATCTTATGTACTCTAGTCCCTCCACAAAGTTTGGGAGCTAGAGCACATCCGATGCTACCCCAGCACTCCAAAATCTCAACACTCCCTCTTAGCGAGGAATGTGCTCTAGCAACAATACTTCACCCTGAAGTTATGCATTGATATCTAGTGTGGGTCTCTGCATTGATGCTTGGCCTGTGGCCCTTTATCACTGTGCTACTGTTGCTGTCCTGTACTGCTGCTCATGACACTGCCACCGCCACTTGCTACATCCGTATTGTAGCTCCCTCTCAATTTGCTACATCGTGTTGCCAACTGCTGCACTGCAACTCAGTTGCTGAGAGTAAGAAACTGAGGTACTCCTGCTCGAACTTTGACAAACAAGTCAGTTGGGTTGCATCTTCATCATTGAAGCTCCATAGGCTGCTGCTCCCTTCTGACATCTGGGCGCTGCTGCGCTGCTACAGCTCTGCACTGCGTAAGCAGGCCTCCTTTGCGCTACGTCTGCGCTGAAGTCCTCTATGCTGCTGCGGCTGCGCTGCGCTGTCCTCCTAAAGCCTCTGCGATGCTGCTGCTCTGCCCTGAGTAAGCAAGCCTGCTCTGCGCTGCTGAAGTCACATCAACTCCTCTGTGCTGCTACTGCATTTGCACTGCGCTGCTCCCTCTCAACATTGAGCTCTGCCTCTGCTCCATCTGTGATTCTCTGCACTCACTGCTCCACTTGCCGCGCTACGTCTTAAGGTTCCCGTAGCTTGTATGTGATCCAAGAGTTGGGCTACTCAAGGATCCTGCCGACACTTTGTAGCTGCTCTACAGATCAAGATGGCCCCACTTTCGTGGTTCATGAGCGTTCATGGCTACGTCATCTTTGGAGCCATCGTCTGCTACAACAGCCTTGGAGCTAGAAGCTTCCTTGTCCTTTTTCTTCTGAGGAAAATTGTTGGCGAAATGTCCTAGTTTGCCGCATTGGAAACACTTTATCTTCGACAGATCACGCTTCTTTCTCCCTTGCTGCCCCTTTGATCCCAAGGCTGCATCTTCCTTCTTCACTTTGCTCGAACCAGTGTTGAGTGTTGTACTGTCTTTTGCCCATCTACACCTCCTCCTTGCTCAACCGTTGTTGTTGTCCAGCTTGGAAGGCCCGTTTTTGGCCCGCAGACTTTGGAAAGTTTCCAGTACTACTGTTTCATTTTACCAGTTCAGATGCCTGACAGTGTTTGATCTCCTCTCCCTTGGACATCATAAATAACCTCAGCTGGTTCTCCAGAAGCATCTTTCTCTCGACGGATCTTCCTTCATACAATGTGGTTAGAGCTACCCACATCTCATGAGCCGTTGCCTTCTCGGCTATGTGTGGAACCACATGATCTTTGACCCCATCCATAATGAAGCGCTTGGCATGTGCCGCTGCTTCTTCGTGCTTCTCTAGGAGCTTCACATCGGTCGGGTTAGCCAAGACTTTCTCTGCATGCCCCCTCAAGCCGTATGCCTCCATGACTACCAAGATTTTGACCTTCCAAATTGCAAAGTTGGACAGGCCGTCCAATCTATCTTGATCACGTAGCCCATGTGGTGCCATCTGATCAGAAGTTTTGACGGAATGAATCCTCATCTCTATGCTAGAGACTCAGATCTAGGGTCCTTGGCAAGACAGGCACCCTCTGCGCCCTCTGACAACTGACTCCCTCTCTTGGAAGTCTCCCAAACAAAACGAATCATCTGTCTTCGATCTATAGATCTCGTTGGCAGGAAATATTCTAAGAATTTGTTCTCCTCCCACCCTTCGTCAACTTAGCTTAAGCTAAATTCTACACCGACAAAATTTTCACTCCACTAGCAACTGCTGAAGGTCTGCAGCTTAGCTTCCGACACTTTGAACAACAATCAACTTCTGGACTGCATCACCCGGTCTGGCCTCTGCGTGAGCAAACAGTATCAGCGCAGCTTCCGTGTTGCCTCTGCGCAGAAGTGCGTGGGCCAGGGTTGCGGGGGAGCGCTCCTGGCCAAAGGACTGCGCTGCTTCTGAGGGTTTCGAATTGCTGCTTACGTAGAGCTACGAAATTCCTCTCCCCTTCTACTACTGAGCTCTCTGGCTTACGATCTGTGCTTTGATACCATGTGAAAATTCGGGAATCCTGAATCCTATTGCAGCCACTGATGTTAATTCTTCTAATTGTTTAATTTAGAAAACAATTGACTTGTTGTTTCCTATGACATATATCGAATTAAATTCACTGCAACCTTCACAAAATAAATATTGCGGAAGAATTAGAAATTCTAGAAGAAATAGATGCACACACACAATATGACACTGTTATTTTTGGAATAAGTCCTCGGAAAAACCCAACTCGGGATAACCGGTGTAGCAGCTGAGGGTTTTGATATTAAGAGTAGTGAAAATCTGAATACAAACTATGGATGTGCAAACTGGCAATCCAAATAGAGAAATACTGGCAAAAATAACTAGTGAGAAAAATATCTCACTCCACAGTCGATCCGACACTGACCTCAGCTCGAATTGAGCTGCCCCTTGATACCTCTGCGCAGTCACTATGTTAGCCTATGCAGTTACTGCGTCCCTCTAGCTCGGAACTACGTCTGCTCTCACTATCTCGTCACCTGCTGTCTGGGAAATTGATGCTCATTATGTCTGGACCCTCTGCCCAGCTTCTGGCTCAGAATCTCGCCTTCTCCCCAGCAAAATGGAAATCTCCTCAAGAGGGCTATGCGCTGCCTCTTTGTGGCAATCACTGCCTCTCTGCAATGTACTCACCGGAATTGGAAAATCTCCTCCGACCTCACTATCTCTGCCCCTCTCTTACTGTTTCGACTGAATCACCTCCGAAAACTGAATGTTGCTACTCTAGAGATCGATTTCTTAGGAAAATCGAATGCTCAACTGATTTGGTGTATCTTCTCCAAGCCCCATCCACTTCTTCTTATAATCCTTCGTTGAGATTTCAACGACCACAATTAAATCTTAATTGATGGCTAGGAATAACTAGAAATCGATCCATGCACTTTTCTAGAGCATTCTCACCATGACTTAATTAATTCCTTTTAATTAATCATATTTCCTAAGTTTAGACTTAGGAAATATTAAAAACTGACTAATTGATTTAATTAAGTTGTCTCTATGTGGAATTTCCAGAAACGATTTCTGGGTATTGGAGAATACATGTATTCTAGTCTCTCTACCAAATCTCGTGGCTAGAACACATCTGATGCTACAAAAACTAACAACTATTAGCTGCAGTGCTTCTATACTTAGCACTTCACTTGGGGAAATACGAGTTTCTCTTGGAGATAACCATAGTTCCTTGGGAACTATGCTGAGCTTCTTTGAGATCATCATTTGAGGTGGTAGCACTTGGTTCAAGTTTGGATGGTTTGACTAGAGTTATCTCATTAATTTGTTTCACTCATGGATTTCTCCACTGTACCACATAGAGAATTCGATTTTCCTTGGGTGCCACATATGGAATTCGATTTGCCTTGGTGTCTTTCTCATCTCCACTTGGAACTCGACTTTCTCTTTCTTGGGATTTTCTCCAAGGCCAGTTGTCACATGCATTCTTCCTTGGGATTTTCTCCCAACTCTTTATATAATAGAGCCACGGATTCTCATATTTATCATGTAATATGAGTTATTGGGCCTGAGGACACGCTGCTGGATTGTACACACATTTTGCAATATAACACAACAGACTTTGGGGTTATTTGTGAGGTGTTCTTCTCCTTGTGTATGGTAAATTCTTGACGTATTTTTTATTATGTTTCTATTTACTTCCTCATGCAATTATTTCTTTCATACTTGTCAAGTTATGTTGATATGCAACTATCTCATATTAGCATAAGAATTGTTTAATTGCTCTAGGAAGAGAAATATTTTCGTTGATGTCAAATATATCTCTAGAAATTCTCTCAACTGCATTTATTTAATTTCATGTGGATCTAATTGGTTGTGGTGAAGTTTTGTTTAAGAATTTTTTGTTGGTCAAGCTTCAAGCGTGAGGGGAAATTCTCAGAGGAACCAATCTACTCTTGAAATATTCAAGGAGAACCCGCATGTGTTAAATTTCAAAGTCTCATCTACTTCGATTTGTCTTGCAGGCATTCCTTTAAGTTTTAGGCTCTTATTTCTTGCATCAAAATCAAATTAAAAAAAATTACTTTTCAAGTATTACGCTTCATTTATTTATATCTTGCTATTTCAAAGAGCTAAGCCATGGCTAGTCAAAGAGGAGAGTTTACTCATACTCTTTGGCTTAGCATTTTGTAGATTATTTTGTAATTTATTGAGCTAATACTTGTTGTGTTTTGTAGCCCATCTTTAATTTGTTTTCTTGCAGCTACTTGCGGGATTCATCTCCAAAAAACTACTTACAAGTTTGCATGTAGGACCTTGGGGTTCTAATTTCGAGAATATCTCCATCTCTAGGCCGAGTTATTCTTGGGCAAGGTTGAGTTTTTCTTGGCTGAGGCCTGTTGATTTTTGTAGCATCGGGAAGTGTTCCGGGTATCAAATTTTGGGGAGAGGCTTGGATAACAGTATTCCAGAGAACCTAGAAATTATTTGTGGAAATTCCACTCGGATTTTGTTTTATTAAAATAATTAATTATTTTAATGTGAGCCATTGGTTAAAGATATAATTTGGGTCGTTGATTCATCAGCGAGAAGAGTATAAGAGGAGGCTTGAGGGTTATTTGGAAATCAAGCCGGGCACATTCTCAGCACCTGAAGGAAATCGATTCTGAAGTAAGAGAATTCGATTTTAGTGGGTGAGTTTGTAGAGGCAGGGTTGCAGAAGCAGAAGGAGGAGGGAGAGAGCAGCAGCGTTAGAGTGGAAGAAGGCAGAGGATGAGGAGGAGGCAGCACTGAGCATCAGCTCTTGCCCTCCACGCAGAAATTACGCAGTCCAAGCAGGGACTGCGCAGAGGGGCTACGCAGATTGACGCAGAGGGTATAGGAGGTCTTCCCGTGTGTCAGGAATTATTCCGAGGTGTACGGAAAATTCACATAAGGTGCATGCTACTTGATTATGATCATCAAGATTTCTGTAAACATTCTTTTCGCTGCTGAAGATAAATACAAAACCTCGTCTGTTGCACCGGTTTTCCCACATTGAGTTTTTCCAGGGACAATTGTCCAAAAATAACTGTGTTCATATGGTTGTTTCTATCATGCTATATGTGTTATTTCTATTCTTCTGCTTTTGATTAGAGTGAATTACTGCAGCTGTGTTTATTTCAAAATTGACTGAAGCATCTGTAAATAACTTATCTAATAAGTAGGAGAAATAAATCAATCACTGCAGTAATAATTTTCAGATTGAAAATTTCACATGGTATCAGAGCAAAAGGCTAAAAACATAAAGGGAGGATCTACTATGGACCAAATATCTGACATTCGAAAGGGTTCACGCAGTCCTCTAGAGTAGTTAGAAACACAAAGGGAACATGACATGACTGTGCTGGCATCTAGACTAGAGGAGGATCTCGCTTGTGTGTCAAGCACTGCTCCTCCAGGTGTTTGGTATATTGATAGTGGAGCATCTGCTCATATGACGGGAGTTCAATAATGTTTTTCGAGCTACCAAGAAGAGTAGATGAATTTCCAGATTACAATGGGAAACAAGGCCAAGTGTACCCCCGTTGGAAGAGGTACCATAATATTTCAGACAGAAGCCAGTAACAAGATTCGGGCCACAAACGTTCTGCATCTACCAGGGTTAGGGGGATGAATTTTCTCTCAGTGTCTCAGCTCCAGAACAAGGGTTATGACGTATACTTTATTGGAAACAAAGTTTATGTCAAACATTCTAGCTGGAAAAAGAAGGCACAAATTGGAGTAAGGAGCCATAAACTATATAAGCTCCAGCTTGAATCTCCAATGGCTTTGATCGACAGTATGGAAGAAAGGGATCTGAATGAACTATGGCAAAGAGGGATGAGGCATTTACATCATGGAGCCTTGAAGATTCTCAAGAAGACTGTCATAGGAGCTCCAGAACTCAGCACAAGGAGAGATGAGGTCTACAGGGGATGCGTACTAGGGAAGTATGCCAAAGCAGCATTTCCAAGAAGCAGCAATAGGGCCAAGAGCGTATTGGAGTTGATGCACTCAGATATTTGCGGTCCAATGTCCACAACCGCTCTCAGTGGTGCAAAATATTTTTCTACCTTCATTGATGACCATTCCAGGAAGACTTGGATCTACTTTCTCAAAACCAAAGATGAAGTCTTTGAGCATTTCAAAGATTTCAAGGCACTAGTAGAAAATTCAACCAGAAAGAAGATCAAGAACTTGCGGTTAGAAAATGGTGGAGAGTATATCGATAAAGACTTCATCAGTTTCTGCACAAAGGAAGGCATCAAGAGAGAATGAACAACTCCATACAATCCAAAACAAAATGGAGTTGCAAAAAGGAAGAACAGGACCATTATAGAAGTTGCAAGGGCAATGCTATATGACCAAGACATGCCCAAATTTTTGTGGGCAGAAGCCTGTAATACAGCTGTGTATGTGCAGAACAGGGTGCCCCATAGCGCATTGGGGAAGGTAACTCTTGAGAGTTTGTTCATAGGCAGCAAGTAGGAAGTGAGCTATATCAGGATATTTGGCACTATGGTGTATTGCCACGTACCAGATGAGAAAAGGAAGAATTTGGATCAAACTGCAAAAAAGGGTTATCTTTTGGTCTATAGTGAAAATGCGAAGGCATATCGCATCTATATTCCAGAAAAGAGGAAGATCGTAGTAAGGCGGGATGTACAATTCATGGAGGAGAGAGCCTTCAGGAGATCCTAGGAAATGGCTACAGATATACAGATTGAGGATGATCCACTAGTACAACCTCTATGACCTATAAAGGATGGGTCGAGTGCTTTTCCATGACACAAGGATTTTGAGGAGAGTTCTTCCGAAGAAGAGCAGGTAAGACCACCCACAGCCAGTGGAAGACCCAAAAGAGAACTCCAACAAATTCTAAGGGATGCAGAAGAATTTGTTGGAGCCCCTAGAGACGGGAAGAGGGTACGGAAGCAACCTGACAGATACCAGGCACTGGTAGGTCAGGTTGGAGAACCCTCTAGCTTTCGGGAGGCAGCTCAGCATCAGGTATGGGTAGATGCCATGGTGGAGGAATATAGCTCCATCACGACAAACGATGTCTGGGAAGTAGTCCTTAGACTACAGGATAGATCAGTTGTAGGATCAAGGTGGATTTACAATATCAAGTATGCTGCAGACCACAGCATAGAGAAGTTCAAGGCCATATTTTTGGCTAAGGGGTACGCACAAAAGGAAGGGATCGATTATGAGGAAACCTTCACCCCTGTAGCCCAGTACACTTCTATCAGATCCATCGTCTCTCTAGCGGTGCACATGGGATGGGAGATTCACCAGATGGATGTCAAGACAACATTCTTGAATGGGGTGATAGAGGAGGAAGTGTACATAGAACAACCAGAGGGCTTCGAGACGCATGAACAGAAGACTCATGTTTGCAGGCTTACGAAAGCCTTGTATGGTCTAAAACAAGCCCCTAGAGCATGGTATGGGCAAATTGATAGCTATTTGCAGAAGATGGGTTTTGTCAAGAGTGACGCAGATCCCAATCTCTACTGCTTGAGAGTAGGGGATAAGCCGTTAATCCTGGTATTAGATGTAAATGATCTGTTTATTACTGGATCATCTAAGCTCATCAAGGACTGCAAGGAAAATCTGGTTACCGAATTCGACAGGAAGGATCTAGGGTAGATGCATTATTTTCTTGGTTTGGAGGTCTGGCAACAGAAGGGAGAAATATACCTTGGGCAAGGAAGATACACTACAAAGTGTAGAAATTTTAGACCCCACTCCAGTTTTCAGTTTCACCTTATCACTCCCATGTAGTTAAATGCCCATTCCCATAATCATACATTCAAAATTCTGGAAATGAAATTATTTTCTGAAAACACAAATTTAGGAATTTCACAGTGCTGGAAATGCAGAAATAAAACATAGGAAATTATAACAGCCATAGAAAAATAACACGCTGATTTTTGGTCAATGTGACTCTGGAAAAACCACCTACAACTCTTGGGGAAAACTAGTTTGAGAGCTCTTCTTTATTTATGATAAAATGCTTTTATAGAAAACTGAAATATACAGAAAAATTCCAGCAATCACAATAACAGACTTATCTCGTTTTCCGTGCTTGACTCTGCCTCGAAAAATGTGCCTATCAGCGAAACAGTCAAAACAAATTTTTTTTATAGCAAGAGATAACATTAAATGTTGTACGGTCTCCTCGAAATCTATGCCAAAAATTGTGTACTGTTTTACGGACTATACAGAATTGACAAGTGCCTCTTTCAGCCTTAAAATCCATGCCCACTCAACCTCGGAATGCGTGCTGCCCACTATGTTTCTTCCCCTCGAAATTTGCGCTTTATGGACCAGGAAATCCATGCCTATTGCTGTTATACGGAAATTTGTCTCGAAAAGTGTGCCGATAAATGTTGTACGGATTGCTGCCTTGAAAAGTGTGCAACCTACAACTACTGTACGGATTGCTGAACTGTCTCTCTCCTTCCACCTCTCACGCTTAGAAAATTTCTCTTGCTCTCCTTCTATTCCTCTCTCTCAATCTGCTCATGAAAGAATGAATGACCTTTTTTTTTCTTTTCCTCCTTTAACCAAACCCTAAGTGACTTTTGGGAAATCCCTAAATCCAATGGCTGAGACAGCTTTAGATCAAGGGTTGAGAATAAGTGTGCATTTAATTCTCACTTTCTAATTTTTAATTCACCCCTCTTAAATAAAGACCCACTCAGCCTTTTATTTCCATAGTCACGTTTTCACTTTCTAATTTTACATTGACTTTAATAAAGTCACTTTAAAATTAGACTTGTAAATTTATCACTTATAACGTCACTTTAAAATTAGATTTGACTTTACCACTTATAAAGTCACTTTAGGGGAGAAGTACAAAATACATTTGGACACTTTTCCCTAGGCCAAAGATCAAAGCCTTAGGGAACAACTTGTTCTCTAGTACCCAAATTTTAACA
The DNA here is from genome assembly GCA_034641835.2 of Pinus albicaulis. Lineage (NCBI taxonomy): Eukaryota > Viridiplantae > Streptophyta > Pinopsida > Pinales > Pinaceae > Pinus > Pinus albicaulis. The sequence continues at coordinate 31,595 of JAXQQM020063065.1, read as the reverse complement.
CTCCCTCTTACCGAGGAAAGTTTTCCTCACCATTCCCATCTTGTCTCTGAAATAGACATGCTTGCCCCGTGGTAAGGCTCTGGTGAATATGTCCGCTACCTGCTCATCTGTGGGAATATACTCAAGCTTCACAGCTCCCTTCTGAACATAGTCTCTGATGAAATGATATTTGATCCCTGTTGACCACACTTTGTCAACTACCCCATAGCAGTACACCCCCATTTTTTCAAATGGGATTCGTCATGTTCGACGTGGTCGCGCCATTCAGATTCCATCATCAGTCGACATTTTGTTATAAATGATGTAAACCCATTCTGCATGTTATGATGTAAATGATCTAAGTAAGACCGTCAATGTATGTAACAACCTGTGTGTCTCAGTATGTTGTTGATGCATTTCTATCCCAGAGGTTTTTGTTCATCGATTAACTTCAGTGTTTTTCGACACAAGTTATTCCAGAGTTTTCCTCCTTACCTCACCCCAAAGTTTAGGCATTTGTCAAATGCGATGCTGCGATTCCTAGTGTTTTCTATTGAGTCCTTGTAAAAGTAGTTTGGGAATAATCCTAGCTATTTGGCTAGATTATTTTATTTCAAGCTACTTGGTCTACTAGATCATGTTTTGAGTCGCAGAATTGGGTATCTATTTGAGGGTCTATACGAATGGGTATTCCCCCTTTATGTGTCTAAGTGTATTTATCTTTTGTAAAGAAGGTTGGAAAAATAATTAAATCCCCTCTAAGTCAATTAATTAAGTTTTCTGGCCAAATTAATTAAAAATTGTTAATCCAGAAATTTAATTAATTTTAGGTCCTAGGTGAGGATAAAATTCTTCAAAGGCAAAATTCGTTGGTCCTTAAAAAATGAATTTTTAAAGGCCCTACGTCAAGGGAATATTGAGAAATTTGAGAAATTTTGGACCCTTGGGCATAGGTGGTTAAGTCAAAGTAAAAAAATTGAGGTAATTAACTCAAAAATAGTATTTTTGAGTTAATTAAAATGAATTAAAATGATAAATTCGTTTTTTCCCCAAATTTATAATTTCAACTATCCAGATTAAAAGATGATCAAATCTTATCGACGATCGAGATTATTTTGATATGGATCAACCGAACTAGTTGTTGGAGATTTTGTCCTATAAATTAAGAGGTCTTTGTCAGTCTTGAATCATCCGATCTGAGGATCGTGCACTTGTCTTGGAAGCTCTTGTAATTTCTTTTGATAAATAAAGCATAAAGACTTTGGGGTTACAAACTTTGGTGTTCCTTTTCCAGATCTATGTGGTGATATTGTCTCTAAACTCTGCTACTTTGTTTGACATTTTTATGGTTGATGGCCTTCATGGATTAATCTGCATACAGGTATCTTGTGCAGTTTTCTGGGTTCATAAAATGACATTTTGATTTTTCTGAAGGATCTCATGTTATTTTCTTAAATCTCTATCGATCTAAAGTTCAAATCTAAGTGTGCAGGGAATTTTTTTTTAGATTTGAGCGTCTGGGGAAGTCTTTAGTTGGACTAGCCGACTCTCAGATTCGTAAATATGAAAAAACCCATTGTTTCTAATTTCTTGAATCTATCTTATGAATTTGTGTTTTTACAGGGTCTTTAAGGCTTGTGCCTCTCTTTAAAATTTCAAATTTCTAAAAATTGTGCTGAAATGGATTCAAATCTGGCCATGAGGGCCTCAAATCTGTAAATTAGCTTGTAAATTTGTATTTTTTTTAGGGCTTAAAGGGTTTAATAATATTTTTTTGGTGTATATATTTTCAGGATCTAACTGATTTTGCAGGTTGCAGGGTTTACTCAGAATTGTTTTTAGATATGAGCCAGATCTAACCCCCAAGGGCCAAATCTGGCCTCAGAATTGCTTCTGTGGGCAAAATCTGAGTGTTATTTGATTTGAGGAGCATCAAAATTTGAGTTTTGCAGCAAAAAATTATTTGCTGGATGATTTAAATGAGTACTGGGTTTCGCTGAAGTTTTATATGCATTCGGTGTCCTTTCATCTGAAGCCTTCCTCTTTTCCTTTGCTTCTGTTTGTTGTCTCTGCTCCTGCATACACCCGTGCTCCATCTCATTTCCTCCATCAACCCTCTGCTCCTACACTTCCATTTTCATCCATATTGCTCTTCCCTTCAACCCGTCAATCGTCCTATGCCTTTTCTCTTTCCGATTTCATTGCTGTCCTCGTCCTCGTCCTCACACCTTCACGCCGTCCAGTCTTCTGCTGCATTATGCATCTCCTCTCCTTGTCGACTTTGCTGCCTTCCTCACGCTGCAATAATTCCTTTCTTGCGCAGTCAATCCTTCCCATTTGCCATCGAATTCCACGCTGCTCCATATCCTCTGCCCCCCGTCCAATCTGTCTCATCTTTGCCGCAGTCTTCTTTTCTTCCTGTCGACGTCCCTACCTCCTCCACGCTGTCAAGCATACCATCTCCCTTTGCTCCGCCATCGACCTCTTCTCTGCCGTCGTTGACCTGCAAACCAAAACAAATACACGCATAAACTAAAACTCAAGCCTTCCGTAATGCGTTTAATATTTTGATGTGGATTCAAATTTTTTTTTTTTGATAGCATTAGTATTTAGTTTTGTTGATTTTAGATTGTAAATTTTTAAATTTTCAATTCGATTTTTTTTAGTTAGCATTTAGTTTAGGTGTTTTTTTTTTTTTTTTTTAATTCGATTTTTAACTTTAGGTTTTAATGTTTCAAATTTTTTTTTTTTTTTAAATTTTTTTTTTTTTTTTTTAATTCGATTTTTTTTTTTTTAGTTAGGATTCAATTTTTTGTAGTTTTAGTTTAGTTTTTAGTTTTAGTCTAAATTCTAAAACTTAGTTTTTGTAGCGTTAGTTCTTTTTAATGTTTAAATTTTTAGGTCTAAAATTTTTGTAATGATTAGCTTTAGTTTTAATTTAGTTTAATTAGATTTTGATTTTGTTTAGTTAGGTTCTAGTTTTAGTTTTATAATTTGATTTTTTTTTTTTTAAATTTTAGTTTTAGATTTAATTTTTTTAGATTTAATTTAGTTTAAGTCTAACTTTAGCTTTAGTTTTGTTTAGGATTTTTTGATTTTAGATTTTAATTCATAAGTTTAGTTTTAAGTCATTTTAAAATTTCTTTTCTTTTAGGTTTTAAAAAAAATAAAAAAAATAATAAAAAATATTTTTTTTTTCAAAAGATCTAAAAATTCTCTATAGTTAAATGAGCTTAAATTTTTCATCTAAGATTTGACTATAGGAGATTTTAATTTTCGAACTGGATTATTTGAAACATCATAATTTCAGAAATATTTCAAGCATCTGGCATTTATCTTAATAATCGTTTCATGATAGCTTTGCTGTTGGCTTCAGTATTTAAGTGAATGGTTGTGATGCTTTTTGCTGAATATTGTTGTGGTCATTTGTTTTCATAGCAACAATTATACATCAATTACTTGACTTTAATTGCATAACGGGATCTTTTAACTCCATAAGGCACTGGTTTTAATTTTCAAATCTAATTGGATCTGTGAAATCTCGTTAATCTTAACAAGTAATTGGTTATTTGACTGTGTCTCCTGAATTGTTCAAATGCGGTGACAAAATTTCAACCTCCAATTTGAGCCGTTGTTGCGGTGCCTAGACAATCTGTGCGACAACATTTTTTGGCGCCGTTGCCGGGGATAGAGTTTTTTTGTCCTTGGTCTTAATGACATTTTATAATTTTCAAATCTTCTTTCGCCATTCATTAGCCTGTCACAAGGAATCACATTTTCTGGTGTCTTTTCATCTCTTCATTTCTTCATATTTTCATTAACTAGTCATTTCATCATCGTATCTTTAGCACCTGGACATTTCGGTTGGCTTCTTGTTTGGGTGGCGACTCCACTTATTCACCTATTTACTCCTAGACAAGAATCCCCCCCTGATATCCATCTGTTATTCTCGATTATTACTTCTATTTTCAAAATTAGTTTCATGTTCAAGTGGCGACTCCAATTCTTTCATTTCTTACTAGAGTTCCTGCTAAGAAGTTCGCTTCTTGAGGACCTTTTGACTATTCTTGAACACGGATCTATTTCTTAACTTTTAAGCAGGTCATCATGGATGACACCTTTCATGACATGCCGGAAGAGGCCACTTCAAAATTGACTTTTTTCTCAGGTTGTGATCCAGGCATTGCTCTAATACATCTAAAGACGGTCACCTTTTTTATATATAAATATTGTCGTCCTTCACAATACAATCATGAAGATGTCAAGATACGTGTCTTTGGCTATTCCTTAAAAGGTGATGCTATCGATTGGTTTCGAAATTGTCCTGAAGAGTATTGTTTACAAGACATCATCAATGCTTTTACAGATAAGTATATAAAACAAGATGACTCGCCTTGTGCTCCTAGTATTATGCAAAATAATGAAATTGATCTTTTAGAAGACTCAACTATCAACAGGAGATTTCTAGACAATTCTCAGGATGAATCCACTTGTACCACGACAGCGCAAATCCATGATAGTGGTGAAACAGAAACAAGTTGTCAAACCAGTGTTGACAACAATAAGCATCTTGTTAACGAATTGATTCAGATGGTTAAGGATATATAGCTAAATCAAGCTCAGGTAATCAAGGATATGGAAGCCAACCAGGCTCAAATCATTAAGAATATGGAACTTAATCAAGAAAAAATAATAGCGGATCACTCCAGGGAAATTGGTTTTATACAGAGCAAGTTATTGGCCTTAGAAGAAAAACATATCAAGGAAATGATGATCATGGAAACAAATCATGAGAAAGAGATGAACTGTATGCAAAATTTCTTCATGGCCATGAAAACAGATAATGATAAAATGATTCAAAACATGGAAGCTAACCAGATCAATCTTCATAATAGGATAAATACCATTGAAGCAAGTCATGCACAGGAAATAAATGTCATGGAAAACATATTAAAGATGATGGAAGTTAATCATTCTAATCAGATGTCTCTTAAACACAATTTGTTGACTATTGAAGAGAGTCATGTGAAGGAAATTACTGTTGATAATGTTAAGCATCCCACTGATATCCAAAAGAAGTTGGAAAAAATGGAAAGATCACACATGCAGAATTTCCAACCCAAGTCAGATTTGTCAACAGATCATAGGCCTCCCAGTTTGCTGAAGCAATTTCCATCTCATTAAATGGAGGTCGCTTTTCCCATTAAGGAAGAATTAACTATGGCTACAAAGGACGTTGAGAAAGACCAAGCTTATGTGTCACCTTTAACAGAGCATATTCAGAATAAGATTGGTCACATTCCAGGCTCATCAGATGTTTTGTACAAGCATTTTCAAGATAAGGACAAGAAATCTACAGTGGTCTCATTGTTGACATCACAGCCTCCTCAGACGAAGAGAAAAAAGCAGAAAAGAAGAAGTAAGCGGTTTGATTCGTTTGATGGCCGAGAGCAGCTTGACATGCGGATAAGACAGAGTCCCACAATTAGCAAGATTGCACATGGCATATCTGAAAAGCAGCCTACAGACTTCCCTGAAAGCAGGCAAATGCTCAGCATGCACTATATTGAATACAAAGGATGCCAAAGGGCATCCTTTGTATTGTATCTCTAACCTTACTCCTTGTCCTTTCAGAATTTCATTTTGTAGTTAGATTAGATTTAATTTTCATGTCAAATAGAATAATAAATGTTAGAAGAGCTTCTATTTTTCATGTGCTTAATGTTATATGATGATCTTTGGATGGACGCTACTTATGTAATCTTGTGTGTTGCTTGGATACAGATTCTGGATTCTCACATTCCTCCGATGAAGCAACGTGTCCCCAAGTAGAGCCAGATGTTGACCACACTTTGTCAACTACCCCATAGCAGTACACCCCCATTTTTTCAAATGGGATTCGTCATGTTCGACGTGGTTGCGCCATTCAGATTCCATCATCAGTCGACAGTTTTATGAATAATGTAAACCCATTCTGCATGTTATGATGTAAATGATCTAAGTAAGACCGTCAATGTATGTAACAACCTAGGTAAGCCTAGTATGTTGTTGATGATTTCTATCCTAGGAGGTTTTTTGTCTCACTGATTTACTTGTGTTTTTCGACACAAGTTATCGTCATAGTTTTTCGCTCCAGTCTCACCCCAAAGCTAGGGTGGATTTTGTCATCAGCATGCTAAGTGAGTCCTAGTGTTTTCTATCGAGTCCTTGTAAAAGTAGTTTGGGAATAATCCTAGCTATTTGGCTAGATTATTTTATTACAAGCTACTTGGTCTACTAGATCATGTTTTGAGTCGCAGAATTGGGTATTTATTTGAGGGTCTATACGAATGGGTATTCCCCCTTCATGTGTCTAAATGTATTATCTTATGTAAAGAGGGTTGGAAAAAAATAATTAAAATCCCCTCTCAATTAATTAATTAAATTTTCTGGTCAATTAATAAAAAATCAAAAGCCAAAAATTTAATTAATTCTAGGTCCTAGGAGAGGATAAAATTTTTCAAAGGCAAAATTCGTTGGTCTTTAAAAAATGGATTTTTAAAGGCCGGGGTCAAGGGAATATTGAGAATTTTAAGAAATTTTGGACCCTTGGGCCTAGGTGGTTAAGTCAAAGTCAAAAATTTGAGGTAAATGATAAATTCGTTTTTTCCCAAATTTATAATTTCGACGGTCCAGATTAAAAGATGATCAAATCTTATCGACGGTCGAGATTATTTTGACGTGGATCAACCGAGCTAGCCGTTGGAGATTTTGTCCTATAAATTAAAGGTCTTTGTCAGTCTGGAGTCATCCGATCTTAGGATCGTGCACTTTTCTTGGAAGCTCTTGTAAATTTTCTTTGATGAATAAAGTATAAAGACTTTGGGGTTACAAACTTTGGTGTTCCTTTTCCATATCTATATAGTGATTCATTTCTAAACTCTGCTACTTTGTTTGATATTTTTATGGTTAATGGCCTTCATGGATTAATCTGCATACAGGTATCTTGTGCAGTTTTCTGGGTTCATAAAATGACATTTTGATTTTTCTGAAGGATCTCATGTTATTTTCTTAAATCTCTATCAATCTAAAGTTCAGATCTAAGTGTGCAGGGAATTTTTTTTTAGATTTGAGCGTCTGGGGATGTCTTCCGTTGGACCAGCCGACTCTCAGATTCATAAATCTAAAAAAGCCCATTGTTTCTAATTTCCTGAATCTATCTTACGAATTTGTGTTTTTATAGGGTCTTTTAAGGCTTGTGCCTCTCTTTAAAATTTCAAATTTCTAAAAATTGTGCTGAAATGGATTCAAATCTGGCCATGAGGGCCTCAGATCTGTAAATTAGCTTGTAAATTTGTATTTTTTTTAGGGCTTAAAGGGTTTAATAATTTTTTGTTGGTGTATATATTTTCAGGATCTAACTGATTTTGCAGGTTGCAGGGTTTACTCATAATTTTTTTTAGATTTGAGCTAGATCTAACCCCCAAGGGCCAGATCTGGCCTCAGAATTGCTTCTGTGGGCAAAATCTGAATGTTATTCGATTTGAGGAGCATCAAAATCTGAGTTTTGCAGAAAAAAATTATTTGCTGGACGATTTAAATGAGTACTGGGTTTTGCTGAAGTTTTATAAGCATTCGGTGTCCTTTCATCTGAAGCCTTCCTCTTTTCCTCTGCTTCTGTTTGCTGTCTCTGCTCCTGCATACACTCGTGCTCCTTCATCTCATTTCCTCCATCAACCCTCTGCTCCTACACTTCCATTTGCATCCATATTGCTCTTCCCTTCAACCCATCAATCGTCCTCTGCCTTTTCTCTTTCCGATTTCATTGCCGTCCTCGTCCTCACACCTTCACGCCGTCTAGTCTTCTGCTACATTATCCATCTCCTCCCCTTGTCGACTTTGCTGCGTTCCTCACGCTGCAATTATTCCTTTCTTGTGCAGTCAATCCTTCCCATTTGCCATTGAATTCCACGCTGCTCCATATCCTCTGCCCCCTGTCCGATCTGTCTCATCTTTGCCGCAATATTTTTTTCTTCCTGTCGACGTCCCTACCTCCTCCATGCTGTCAAGCATACCATCTCCGTTTGTTCCGCCGTTGACCTCTTCTCTGCCGTCGTCGACCTGTAAACCAAAACAAATACACGCATAAACTAAAAATCAAGCCTTCCATAATGCGTTTAATATTTTGATGCGGATTCAATTTTTTTTTTTTGATAGCGTTAGTATTTATTTTTGTTGTTTTTAGATTGTAAATTTTTAAATTTTCAATTCGATTTTTTTTAGTTAGCGTTTAGTTTAGGTGTTATTTTTTTTTTTAATTTCGATTTTTAACTTTAGGTTTTAATGTTTCATTTTTTTTTAATTCGATTTTAGTTTTTTTTTTTAGTTAGGATTTGATTTTTTGTAGTTTTAGTTTAGTTTTTAGTTTTAGTATAAATTCTAAATCTTAGTTTTTGTAGCGTTAGTTCTTTTTAATGTTTAAATTTTTAGATCTTAAATTTTTGTAATGATTAGCTTTAGTTTTAATTTAGTTTAATTTTAGTTTAGTTTAATTAGATTTTGATTTTGTTTAGTTAGGTTCTAGTTTTAGTTTTATAATTTGATTTTTTAAAAAATTTTAGTTTTAGATTTAATTTAGTTTAAGTCTAACTTTAGCTTTAGTTTTGTTTAGGATTTTTTGATTTTAGGTTTTAATTCATAAGTTTAGTTTTAAGTCATTTTAGAATTTCTTTTCTTTTAGGTTTGCAAAAAAATAATAAAAAATAATAAAAAATAATTTTTTTTTCAAAAGATCTAAAAATTCTCTATAGTCAAATGAGCTTAAATTTTTTATCTAAGATTTGACTATAGGAGATTTTAATTTTCGAACTGGATTATTTAAAACATCATAATTTCGGAAATATTTCAAGCATCTGGCATTTATCTTAATAATCGTTTCATGATAGCTTTGCTGTTGGCTTCAGTAGTTAAGTGAATGGTTGTGATGCTTTTCGCTGAATATCGTTGTGGTCATTTGTTTTCATAGTAACAGTTATACATCCATTACTTGACTTTAATTGCATAACGGGATCTTTTAACTCCATAAGGCACTGGTTTTAATTTTCAAATCTAATTGGATCTGTGAAATCTCGTTAATCTTAACAAGTAATTGGTTATTTGACTGTGTCTCCTGAATTGGTTGATTCTCAACCAGTTCTTTTCCTTCATTTCTATTAGGGTCTACCTCCCTTAGCTTGCAAGGAGACAGCTTAGATAGAGAGATTGGGGATCAGGGTGACAACCCCCAATCTGAGCCGTTGTCGCGGTGCCTAGACAATTTGTGCGACAACAATCCCGATATGCTTTGACTTGTTATGAAATACTGGATTCTCCGTGAGTTTAATGCAACTCTGATTATTACAGTGAATCATTGAAAGTCTCAACGCCTGACCAAATAAGCCAAACAACATCTTGCGAAACCATATGGCCTCACAACTAGCCAAAATCGCGGCCATGTACTCTGCTTCCGCTGAACTCAATGCAACTGACTGTCGCTTCCAGCTGAACCACGACACAACTGTCGAACTCAACCCAAAACAACACTCTGAAGTGCTCTTCCTATCAGAAGCACAACCTGCCCAATCTGAATCAGTGTACCCTGCCAGTCTCACTCAATCTCCCTGTCTATAATCCAGACCATAATCCATTGTCCCCTACAAGTAACGAAGTATGTGTTTTGCAGCAACCTAGTGCACTCTCCTGGGCTCACACATGAACTGACTCATCGTGTTGACTGCAAAACATATATTTGGTCGAGTGTTGACCAAATACATCAAAGAACCAATCAACTGTCTATACAATGTAGGATCCACCAACTCGGAATCAGAAGCGTAAAGCTTCTTCCAGTTAATGATCATAGGTGTCGACATGGGTTTGCAATCCTCCATGTGAAATCTGCTAAGAATGTCCACAATATACTTCCTCTGTCCCAGGAAGAAATGGCCCTCTTCCTGCCACACCTCCAACCCCAAAAAGTAATGCATCAAGCCAATGTCCTTCATCTCGAACTCTAAAGCAAGATCTCTCTTGTAGCCCTCTATGAGCCTCTCTGCACCTGTAATGACCAAGTCATCCACATACAACACCAGAATGAGAGGCTCCTCACGTACCACAATGAAGTATAGGTTTGGATTTGCATCACTCTTTGTGAAACCCAACTCCTGCAAGTATGTATCAATCCTCGAGTACCAAGCTCTAGGAGCTTGCTTCAGGCCATAGAGTGCCTTCTTCAATCTGCATACGTGGGACTCCTTCCCATGCACCTCAGAGCCCTGCGGCTGCTCAATATAAACCTCCTCCTGTATGAAGCCATTGAGAAATGTGGTCTTCACATCCATCTAGGAGATCTTCCAACCCATCTCTGCTGCTATCGATATAATGGAACGAATGAAAGTATATGGAGCCACGGGAGCGAAGATCTCCTCATAGTCAACTCCCTCTACCTGTGAGAACCCTCTCGCCACAAACCGAGTCTTGAACTTCTCGATGCTGCCATCTGCAGCATGCTTTATCATGTAAAGCCATCTGGAAGTAACCACTGATTTACCTTCAGGCCTTGGCCCCAACTCCCAAACATCGTTCTTCATGATAGAAGAATACTCCTCCTGCATGGCCTCTCTCCAGACTTGCTGGCTAGCTACCTCCTCATAGCTAGAAGGCTTGGTGTCAACGATGCTAGCAACTAATGCCATATAGCTACAAAACCGCTCAGGTGGTTTGCTCTCTCTAACCTGTCTCTTTGGCCCAGCAACAGATGTGGCCTCTCTCAAGGTGTCTTGAAGCCACTTGGGCTTCCTTTTCCCTAAGCACACTTCTCCCATCGGAGTGAAAGAATCCTCATCCTCATCTCCTGAACGCCTGCCAACTGACCTCATGCCTGAACCTATGCCTGTAGATGCTGAAGTACCTTTTGAATTGTCCATCAGTGGGCTACCCTGTGAACTGCTCTGCGGACTGCTCTGCATGCTGCTCGAAGCACCACCCCTCTAACTCTGAGAGCCATTTCTCACTGATGGACCTGACACTGTAATCGATGTACCTCCTGATCCCTGTCCACTAGATCCCTGTGACTGACTCATCTGCTCTTGAGGGTCTGGTGAATCCTGATACTCTAACTCTTGTGACCTCCTGAAAGCCCTATCCTCCTTGAACTTCACATCTCGTCTGACAACAATTTTCCTCTTCGCAAGAATATAAATCTGAAAGGCTTTCGAGGTCTCACTGTAACCCACAAAGATGCCCTTATCTGTAGTGGGTTCTAGCGTGGTCCTCTTCTCCTTGGGAACATAGGAGTATGTAATGCACCAAAAGATACGACAGTGACCAACATCAAGCTTCTTCCCACAAAAAGCCTCCTCCAGAGTCACATGCCCCAAGGCACGATGTGGACTTCTACTCTACAAGTACACAGCAGTGTTGCAGGCCTCTGCCCACAAAAACAACAGTAACCCCTGATCATGAAGCATGGCTTTGGCAGCTCCAACGATGGATATATTCTTCCTCTCCGCAACCCCGTTCTGCTGGGGGTTGTAAGGAACTGTGAACTCCCTCTTAATGTCTGCCTCCGCACAATAATCAACAAACTCACCAAGGGTATACTCCCCTCCATTGTCCGATATGAGGGCCTTGATCTTCTGACCTGTCTGAGTCTCCACTAGAGCTCTAAACTCCTGAAACCGCTTGAAGACCCCACTCTTGGTCTTCAAGAAATAAATCCAGGTCTTCTTGGAGTGATCATCAATGAATAAAACATAATACTTATATCCATTCAAGGATACATGAGACATCCGACCACTCACATTGGTATGAATCAAGTCAAGAATCCCTGTTGATCAGCTGTCACTGCTGGGAAAAGGGGATTTGGCAAACTTCCCCATAGCACATCCTTTGCAAACATCAAGGTGATCAAAACTGAAATATGGCACACCTGTAGTGATCTCCCGCAATGTCCTCAAGGCCCCATGATACATGTGCCCCATCCTACGGTGCCAAATCTCACACAACTCTGAACTGCTAGATTTGTTGCCGGTATTGTTGCTCAATACCATAAGGGGTTGGAATGAAAACTTGTACACCTTGGCATGGCGCACACCAATCACTCTAGTTGAATCAATTGGAGCGCCCCTAGGATATATAAGCACCTGCCCTCTCCTGAAGCACCTTACCGTCTCACGTCGAGATGGATATAAGGTCTTTTCTTCATCCCCGGGTACATATAGAACATCCGACACTTTCAAGGGCGGTTGGGTTCCCTATCAAATTTCACGTGGCCGACATCGATCGCTCTAACAATGTCACATCTCGGAAGTACTAGCCTTCTATATCGTTCCCGATCTCTCAAAAGCTCTAAGTACTCCCGCACTTCGTCATATGACAAGGGAAGGGCCCTAATCGTCAACATATCAAATACTCCGAAGATGCTGAACATGTGGAGGGTGAGATACCTCACCAAAGCTCGAGCACCATTCATCTCCGCATGTTGCCATGGTCTTGTCCTTTCCCTTCTTTCTCCCATTAATAACCTGGATAAGAACCAACTTCTGACAATTCCAACATTTGACTTTGGAATAGTCCTTCTCCTTGTTTACCTTTTTACCTTTACCTTTGCTTTTGCCCCCACCACCACTTGTGGAAGCTTTCTTCTTTCCTTTGCCCTTCTTGCCCCTTACTAACAATGCTACATTGTCATCCTCCTCCACTTGTTTGGCTGCCCCAAGATGGTTCTTTTTGATCTCATTCTAAATGCAATCATCCCACAACCACTCCCAGCTAGGAAAGTTTTCCTGTGCAATAATGCCATCCACAAAACTCTCCCAAGTCTTGGGAAGACCATTCAATGTAATATGCACCAACTTAGTGGATGGAATGGTCTCTCCAACAGTTGCCAACTCATCTCTCACAGAAGTGATCTTTGTGAGATATGCTGTAGCACTATCAGTCTTAGCCATTTTAATGGCCTTCAGCTTCTCCCTTAGGACCATTTTTCTGTTTTCATTGGTGCTCTGGTAAAGATTGGTCAAGGCTGTCCACATCTCATGTGCATATGTCTTTTCTCTCACATGAGGAATGACATGGTTTTTAACACCATCCAGAATCAGTCTTTTTCTCTTAGCATTCTTTTTGTTAAACTCTGCCCACTGGGTGTTGTGTGGTGTGAACCATTATGCCCCAGACTTTTGCCTCCTCAAAGATGCTCTGGATTCTCTCCCTCCATGCACTATAGTTGCTCTGCCATCCAACCTATCCTCCACCCTCAAGCCCAAAGACATGCTTGCTGTCCTAACAAACTGAAGTTTTCAAATTTGAGGTAAAGGTTCAGTTTTCTCTGTGAAAATAGCTTGCTGTCCCAAACATCACTTTTCAGCCACCCAAGCTTTGATACCATGTAGAAATTTTAGACCCCACTCCGGTTTTCAGTTTCACTATATCACTCTCATGTAGTTAAATGCCCATTCTCATAATCATACATTCAAAATTCTGGAAATGAAATTATTTTCTAAAAACACAAATTTAGGAAAATCATAGTGCTGGAAATGTAGAAATAAAACACAGGAAATTATAACAGCCCCACACAGAAAAATAACACGTTGATTTTTGGTCAATGTGACCCTGGAAAAACCCCCTAAAACTCTTGGAGAAAACCAGTTTGAGAGCTCTTCTTTATTTATGATAAAATGCTTTTACAGAGAATTGAAATATATAGAAAAATTCCAGCAATCAAAATAACAGACTTATCTCATTTTCCGTGCTTGACTCTCCCTCGGAAAATGTGCCAATCAGCAAAATAGTCAAAACATAAAATTTTTACAGCAAGAGATAACATCATTAAATGTTGTACGGTCTCCTCAAAATCTGTGCCAAAAATTGCGTACTGCTGTACAGATTGTACAGAATTGACAACTGCCTCTTTCAGCCTCGAAATCCATGCCCACTCAGCCTCGGAATGCACGCTGCCCACTGCTGTTTCTTCCCCTCAAAATTTACGCTCTACGGACCTCGAAATCCATGCCTATTGTTACTGTACAGAAATCTGTGTCGAAAAGTGTGCCAACAAATACTGTACAGATTGTTGCCTCAAAAAGCGTGCAACCTACAACTGCTGTACGAATTGTTGAACTGTCTCTCTCCTTCAACTTCTCACGCTCAGAAATTTCCCCTGCTCTCCTTCTCTTCCTCTCTCTCAATCTACTCATGAAAGAATGAATGACCTTTTCTCTTCTTTTCTTCCTTTAACCTAACCTTAAGTGACTTTTGGGGAATCCCTAAATCCAATGGCCGAGATAGCTTTAGATCAAGGGCTGAGAATAAGTGTGCATTTAATTCTCACTTTCTAATTTTTAATTCACCCCACTTAAATAAAGACCCACTTAGCCTTTTATTTCCATAGTCACTTTTTCACTTTCTAATTTTACATTGACTTTAATAAAGTCACTTTAAAATTAGACTTGTAACTTTATCACTTATAAAGTCACTTTAAAATTAGATTTGACTTCACCACTTATAAAGTCACTTTAGGAGAAAAGTACAAAATACATTTGGACACTTTTCCCTAGGCCGAAGATCAAAGTCTTAGGGAACCACTTGTCCTCTGGTATCCAAATTTTAACACAGAGTTCCTAAAGAGGTTTCAGATGGAAGAAATTTTGTGAACCCATTGCCGTAATAAAATTGATTACAAATTGGAAGAAGATAGACACAGCAGGATGATGAAGCTAATCCCACCTTGTATAGGCAACTCATAGGATCATTGATGTGTTGGTCAACACTAGGCGGACATCGGTATGTGGTGAATACTCTGGGTGATTTCATGGTGGAACCAGGAGGCTCACTAGGTATTAATAGAACATGTTAGATACTTGAAGGGGACAATCTAGTATGGATTGAAGTACACCAAGGGCAATGAGGTCCAGTTGAGTGGGTTTATAGATGCAGATTGGGCTGAAGCACAGTGGATCAGAAAAGTACCAGTGGGTACTGTTTCAGTCTCGGATTAGGAATGACTTCCTGGTGCAGTAGGAAACAAAACTCTGTCACACTAAGCTCAGCCGAGGCATAATATATGGCAGCAAGCACAACTTCATGCGAGGCCATATGGCTTCGTAAATTGCTCTTGAACTTACTCAAGAAGAGGATGGAACCAACCAGAATTATGTGTGATAATCAGAGTTGCATCAAGCTCTTTGAGAATCCTGTGTTTCATGACTGGTCGAAACACATTGACATTCGGTGCCACTTCATCAGGGACCATGTCCAATGGGGAGCTATGCAGTTTAGGTACACTCCTACAGGAGAACAGGTGGCAGATATCCTCACCAAGGCTCTGAGTAATATTAAGTTTACTTACTTCAGAGAAAAGATGGGGATGGTCGAGAACCCATTCCGGTAAAGGAATGGGTGGTCTTCAGAGACAGAGGGGGCCGCAGTATGGATGAGGCAGTGGTAGAGTCAGTGTCACAGGCAACAGTACAGAGGGCAACAACGCAGTGTTGAGAAGCAACAACTAGGACATCAAGAGTGCAGCAGGTGCTTCAGAACTAGAGCAGTACAGTGGGTACCTTGCTTGAACACTTTCCTCGCTAATAGGGAGTGTTGCTTTTTGTAGCATCGGGAAGTGTTCCAGGTCTCAAATTTTGGGGAGAGGCTTGGACAACAGTATTCCAGAGAACCCATAAATCGTTTGTGGAAATTCCACTCGGATTTTGTTTTATTAAAACAATTAATGCGATCCCTAAGTCTAAACTTAGAGAAATTAAATAATTAAAGGGTATTAATAAAGCAGAGGTTGAATCTTCTAGAAAACGAAGATCAAGTCATCTTTTAATCTAAGCCATTGATTAAAGATATAATCTGGGTCGTTGATTCATCAACGAGAAGACTATACGAGGAGGCTTGAGGGTCATTTGGAAATCAAGCCGGACACATTCTTAGTACCTGAAGGAAATCGATTCTGAAGTGAGAGAATTCGATTTCAGTGGGTGAGTTTGTAAAGGCAGGGTTTTAGAAGCAGAAGGAGGAGGGAGAGAGCAGTAGAGTCAGAGAGGAAGAAGGCAGAGGACGAGGAGAAGGCAGCGCTGAGCAGCAACACTTGCCCTCCACGCAGAAATTACGCAGTCCAGGCAGGGACTACGCAGAGGGGCTACACAAACTGACGCAAAGGGTGTAGGAGGTCATCCCGTGTGTCGGGAATTCTTCCGGGGTGTCTGGAAAATTCACATCAGGTGTATGCTACTTGATTTTGATCGTCAAGATTTCTGTAAACATTCTTTTCACTGCTGAAGATAAATATAAACTCTCATCTGCTGCACTGGTTTTCCCACATTGGGTTTTTCCGGGGACAATTGTCCAAAAATAATTGTGTTCATATGGTTGTTTCTATCTTGCTATATGTGTTATTTTTGTTCTTCTGCTTTTGATCAGAGTGAAGTACTGCAGCTGTGTTTATTTCAAAATTTACTGAAACATCTGTAAATAACTTATCTAATAAGCAGAAGAAATAAATCAATCACTGCATTAATAATTTTCAGATTGAAAATTTCACAAGGCTGAGTTCATCTTGGGCCTCTTTCTTTCTCTCTTGGCCGTGGGCATTGAAGAGGCTTAGCCTCTCTTCTCCTCCTATAAAATCCAAATTTTATTGACCCTTCTTGGGCGTCAATTGCGGAAATTTTCAGCAAGGAAAGGTCTATGGCTTAAAGCTCAATTGTGAGGACTTTCCTTGGGTTTTAGAGGAGACTTCATGGTCTTTTCCCTCTTGTAACAACTAATAAAATTTCAATAGTTTCAGATTTAAATTTTTCTAATAATCTACTAGAAAATTAAATACAATCTGCGATTAGAAGTTTAACAGAACCATAGTTGGATTGTTGGCTTATGAGTTCAAGTATTAGGCTCGTCTTTATCTTTATTTATCAGGT
The DNA here is from genome assembly GCA_034641835.2 of Pinus albicaulis. Taxonomy (NCBI): domain Eukaryota; kingdom Viridiplantae; phylum Streptophyta; class Pinopsida; order Pinales; family Pinaceae; genus Pinus; species Pinus albicaulis. Next base: position 14,685 of record JAXQQM020063065.1, on the reverse strand, counting down.
TTTGAGTAACTTTATGTTCATTTTATTTGGGTGTCCAAGCATTTTTTGAGGCAAAATAAGTGTCATCTCAACATGGTTGGCTGTTAGAGTTGTAAGTCATTATTGATTGGACTCTTATTCTATTATCATCTACATGACATATTCAAAAACAAAATAGAGTTTTCTTATAATACAAGGTTTATGACAAGAAAGCACTTAGGAATGGTCCATCCCTATGCATATGTTGGACTCCTTTTCTAATCATGCTGGACAATTGTTGTATAGTAATATGAATGTTGCAAAGTGAAGTTCAGTTGGACTGTAAATTTCTGTGTGTAAGAATTATTTTCTATGTTTGCTTCCGCTGAAAATTTCTGAGTTAAAATCCGAGTGTATTTCATATTCAATAGACTCGGATTTAATTTTTTCTGGGTTAATAATCTACTAGAAAATTAAGTAAAATCTGCAATTAGAAGTTTAACAGAACCATAGTTGGATTGTTGGCTTATGAGTTCAAGTATTAGGCTTGTGTTTATCTCTATTATCAGGTTTTTAGTAACTTTATGTTTATTTCATTTGGGTTTTCAAGCATTTTTTTGAGCCAAAGGGAGTGTCATCTCAACATGATTGGCTGTTAGAGTTGTAAGTCATTATTGATCAGAGTCTTATTCTATTATTATCTAGATGACATATTCAAAACCAAAATAGAGTTGTCTTATAATACAAGTTTTATGGCAAGAAAGATTTTAGGAATGGTCCATCCCTATGCATAGGTTAGACTCCTTTTCTAATCATCCCAGACAATTATTGGATAGTAGTATGAATGTTGCAAATATCTCCGATCTCTCCCAGTATTTCCAATTTCTTTTAAGATTTTGAGGTTGCCAATGTTTTCAATATTTTTGGAGTTTTTCGAGTCCATGCTTGCCAATATTTTCCAGTATTTTCACTTGTTTTTCTGATCAGTTTCTTCCTGGACACTTGGTGATATGTTCCCTGGCATTTGCAATAAGTTTCTTTCCAGACCCTCGGCAAGAGATTCCTTGATATTTCTGAGAAGGTTCTTTCTGGATCCTCTGCAATATATGACCCAAAATTATCTTTGCGACATACTACCTCCATGGATATTAGTAGGTGAGAGCGCCATCCAGTGTGTACACACTCCTTTAATCCTGAGAGAAGCTTGCCACAGCGGGTCCCTGCTAGATTAGAGATGAAACTAGTTCCATTGCTCAATTTACTGTCAGCTGGAGTTCTCCAAACTCCCTACATGGTAATATGCTGCTGAAACCTGCAAACAAGCTATTCATGAATAAAATTAAAGCACATCCAAGACATTATACTTGTAAGTTCGTGAGTTTATTGAAACATCCCTGACATTTAACAGCGATGACTAATGACATCTGCTGTGGGAATAAAGCCTAATCAAGGCAGCAATGGAAGTTGGACAAAGTGCATACAATACAATAATAGTTTCTCTCACAAACTGCATGGAAAGTACATTCTCTATATTAAATACTTAGGGTTATTCTTAGCCATAAAATTATTGCTTAAAACATATTTTATTCATGTTTGGATGGATGAAACATATGAAAGTAGAAACGCTTCCAAGTTACACCGTAATGTCAATTCTTGATTACTAGCATACCATACATCAGGCACATCTGTTACAATATATGTAACTGAACAAAATAGGTATGAATTATGTAGTTACAGCTATAAAATTAAAGAGATAATGCTATCAATGAATTCCTTGTTCATAACTGGTCAGGATAACCTAATTTCAGTCCACTGTAGCTATAAACATTAAGTTATTGTCAACTCTGAACTGTATTGGTCACTGGAATAATTTATGCTGTTTGCAACAGAAATGGTTTGAGAGTGGGTCCATACTAAAGGGCCAAACAGTCTCCAAGCCTCTAGTTGGACCTGCTTGAAAATAGAGAATACCAAAATTCCTGACAGTGGCTTAAGAGACACTTTGTGGTCCTTTCTTTATCTTGCTCTGAAAGATTTCAAACATGTCTTTTGGAATGCATTTTTGTCTGAGACGGAGTCCCTCACTGAAAATGTAATAACTCTGTTCTATATTTACAATAAAACACTTATCTGATCTTTATATTTAAGCAGAAAAATAATTTGCAAGAGGATTTCAACTTAAACGCTAATGACAGATTCACGGTTTTAGGAATGATTCACGGTTTTAAAAGTATTCCTAAGTTCACAAACCCAATAACCAGCTGATGCTGAAACACAATAAGTAACTGATGCTTAGGGAAATACCTGGAAACGGTGAGCTGCAAACCAGAGTTTAATCGATGATTGCTGGATGAACTGAACAAGCTGATGTCTGCTAGAACCGTGATCCTCCTCTCCAGCTGATCGGACAGATACAGAACCAAAATGTTCCTCCCAGCCAATTTAGGATTTAATCCCAAATCCAGAGGACGCCTCCTCTGCCCCCGTGCTCAGAATCCCGAGAACAGCAAGTCTCCTTTCCACAATTGATAAATTTCACCACAGCAGCCTTCTCAATTTCATGCCAAAACAAAAGCCCCTTCCTCCTTCATGTCTTCTTGTTTAAATAACAATCTGCCCCACTGCCACAACTCCATCAAGCTAAAATCCCACCGCCACAACTCCATCGAGATTTGACGTCCATAAATGTAGAAATGTCATTTGAATGTAAGAGGATATGATTGTATAAATGAGATGTCATTCGAATGTTAGAGGATATGGTTGTATTAATGAAATGTCATTTGAAGGTAAGATGATAAGGTTGTATTAATGAGATATCATTCGAATGTAAGAGGATATGGTTGTATTAATGAAATGTCATTCGAAGGTAAGATGATGAGGTTTGTCTTAATTTGAATGTATTTAATCATGGTGCTTTGAATGTTTAATAATTATTCTAATTATTCTTTAAAGTTAGTTTTTTTTCTTTATGTTTGTATATTATATTTAACTATTAGTTAAATATTAGGAAGTAGGAACTTAGGGTGTGGGTTGTTACAGAAAACTGGTGTGCAGTTGTGCCAATGAGAAAAATACTTTACTTTTTGTATTGATACAGTTGCAAAAACATATAAGTTCCAACGACCATCCATTTCATAAATTCAGTACAGGTAAGCAGCAATAGATTTCACTTATAGCTGAAGTATTATTGGTCCTACTTTCCATAAGAAGCAGATATGAAAGAATGTGTGTTGAATATTTGGATGAATAGAAATTGAACATGATGACGTACAGTGTGTATGTGTTCTTAACTAATGGGTATGAAACTGTTCATTTGAAATTATTTTCACATGCTATTTTGCCAAAGATGCTTATATTATGTGAATATTTGACATTCATTGGTGATGCACATATAAATGCAAAGAATTATTTCTAGCAGCAATTATTTTTCTTAGATGAATGACCAAAAGCCAGGATCCATGTATGCCATATTTTTTGACTTGGTTATAGTCTAGATGTGCACGATGCATATCTCTAAATACAGAAAATCTTCTATAGGTCATATGAAAACTACAACCTATTTGCATTTTAACTCTCGTTTTTGCAAGGTTCTTTCTCTGTTTCCTTGTTACATGCCAAGTAAATGGAGCACTTACAATAATTGATCTGCTTTGTTGGACCTAGTACTGATTTTGTGATGCTTATAACATATTGTTCAAAGAATAAGGGTTTGTCTTGATACACCTTGTTTATTTCTAAAAATTTTATTTGCATAGAAAAGGAAACTTATTTCCATATGATTGATCCCTAAGAAGTCATCAAGTACATAATGTTAGTTTTCTAACTCCAGTAAATTAGAAAATTATTTCCTAGTAATTTACTTGCTGATTTTAGTTTAAGTTTCAGTTTACTGAATAGAATCTACTACTTGGATTTTAACTAGCAAATAAAAAATATTTCAATGTGTTACCACTCAAATTAGCAGTGTTGGCAAGGTTCATGTAATGTTTCCATCTTTGTTTTCTGTTATGATGTGGATAGGGTGGATTTCCAGGGTTTGTGATAGGCAGGTCATAGAAGCGAAATTACATCATCAATGGGCCGAGAGGGTTTTGGAGGAGTTTTATGGGGTCCAACGAGGTTCACTTACTTTATTTCATCATCAGGGTCAGTTCTACACAATTTGTTCTTGGTTCCATGATTGCATTCTGACGATTCCCATTAAACGAGGATATTATCAACATATTCTAATTTGATATGCTAAAGATGTCATTTAGGAAGTATTATCTGGAGAAACACCTTAGTGTAATAGCTCGTTGGAACCAGAATGCAGAGATCTACGAGATGGGATTTTGAAAAGTGACTTTCAGTGGCCTGAGAGATTGTAGAGGCAAATTTACCATTTTTCATGATTAGGTAGTGACTTAAATAAAATAAAATGTCACTTAAATAAAATAAAAAAGGAGAGCATCTAGAATAAAAATAAAATAAAAGTGCAAGGGGAGGAGCTTCTAGAATGGAAATAAATAATAAAATAAGCGCTTCTAGAAGATTATAGAGAGATCCATCAAGTCTTTATAAGGATGAGAATTGTTGTCGCTCAAATTGTACAAGCACCACGACAACCGCTCAGGGCGGGGGCTGTCACTCTGATTCTTGCCCACTCCATTTTAGCAGTCTCCCAACAACAGGTTATAGGGGGTAGTTCCTATGGAAATGAGATGATGGAAAACAATTTGGGAACCAATTTGTTTGGGAGACACAGTTGAGTGGCCTAGCTACTTGGTAAAATTTAGCAAGATTAAGGATTCATTAGATCTATAATTGAGACTAGTGCCTTATGGAGTCAAAATTTCTTGCTTATTACAAATCAGAGCCAAGTAACCGGATGGAAAATTGTTGCTTAGATGATGAACTAACCTATATGAAGTGCAATTCCTAAGATCTAGCTGAAATGCAAAGATTTTGGTTACTTTTAAGTTAAATGCCTAGTCTAAGTTGAACATTCCCCTTAACTGTTTTGAGATCAGTCTTAGGAGTAGGTTGTGGGATGGAAGCCAACAGGAAGCAAGCAGAGACTTGATTAAAGATGCCTCCCCATGCATTCTAACCACCCAGTGCTTCCAATGCTGCAGAGACTGTGGCTCTGACGACTGCAAAGTCACTGTTTTAACCACTAGAAAGGGCTAAATCCCTCAACATAAAAAAGAAAGGGTTGAGCTAAGAGTCTATCAACCAAGCTTATGCTTGGAGGTAAATTATTAATGCAAGCTAAGTACTAAATTGAAATGTAAGGATCATGAGTGAAATTCTTAGTTTGAGATTTACTTGATGTTCAAGTACTTTAAGTTATGATAAATATTCTAACAACAAGATTACTTATCAATGAATTAGATGAAATCTCACAACCAAGAAAGTGCCAATTAGATTAGTGCCAACAATAAATCAATCCACAAGATACTTAACCAATGATAAGAACTTAGAGCACTTATCCACCAATGATTATCAACACAAGATGTCAATAACAGTTACTCAAGATATTCCAATTATGATCTTATGCCAATGCCACAATGCCAATTAAATTTCAAATGTTCAAAGTGAGTTAACAAAATTAGATCCTAGATGTTTGAGTGTTTGAAGTGGAAAGTTAACGAATTCTCAAATCTAACTCAAGACAATCAATTATTAGAGCTTAACAACAACAAAATACTATGAAAAAGACACTTGTGATGAGATTAGGACAACAATAAGTAAATCAACATAGACCCAAGAAACAACAAGCCTATGATAACCAAAAATGATTAATGAGATGCCCAACACTTTGCTTATGCAAATTATGAGTGATGCCCACTTAAAGATGTAGCATTCAGAAAATTTCAGATTTGATTTATTTATTTGAGCTGTAAGAAAATGTGTGAACAACGATATATTATTGTTACAACAAGTACCAAAACATGCCCAAAACTTAAAATTAGTTTGCCAAACTGAAAATTTTGATTTTTTAGGACCTTGAAAGTATGATATTTAGAAAATATCAGATCTGAAAACTTGTTACAGTAGTAAGTAGATAGGAAAATCAGTGAGTTATTTATGCTACAACAAGTGAGAAATTGCCAAAAATGAAAAATTTAACTTTGAGCCCTTTTAGATGTGTGATTTAGAAAATTCCAGATTTGACTTAGTAATTATGCAGAGTATTTCCAGCAAGCTAAAATTTAGTTCCAAGCTTAGATCTTCAATGCCCGAGTGGCCAAATTTCTGGAAAAATTAAATTATGCAATTTTAGAGTATTTTGACCATTTAAAGTGTTTCTTAGGGCTTTTAAGTCTCTGTTATAAATTAGAATTTACAACTGTAATAAAATAGTGAGAAATTAGGGTTTAGAAAGAAAACCCTAGGCCAAAAGGCCTTGAAGATCACTTTTCCCAAACTTGCCAAAATTTGGTAATGAAATTGCCACCTGCAAATCAAACTTTTGAGCCCAAAATTCTGCAAATCCCACCAAGTATTCAGTGCTCAAAATTTCAGAAATGGCTAAGGGTCAAATTAGGGCTAGAAGAGGGCTAAAGACTAAGGAGAAGACTCGAGAAAGACAATGGATGAGGAATAGAGGTCAAAGAAGGCTGAAAAGGGGTCAAAAAAGGGTAAAGGAAGGGAAAGCATAGGGTAAAGGTGAAAGAGAAAGTCCTAAAAGACTTGACGTTGGGGGACTAGGACAAATTAGGGCCTAAAAAGGCCACGACTAGCCTTTGAGGCAACTTTCTAGGGCTTAGGGGGGCAGCCGAGTGGCCTAGGGGCCATGGCTAGGCCTTTCAAGGCCTAAAACCCCTAATGATGGGGCTAAGGAGGGAGGTCGAGGTCTCTAGGGCTTACGACTTGCCCTAAAAAGGCCAAAAATGATGACGCAGAGGGGAAAAGGGATGACGCAGGGGGGTGGAGGCTAATGATAGCCTTGGAGAGGCTAGATCTGCGCCCGAGAGGGACGAAACACGAAATCCCAACTTCAAAAAATAAAATATAAAAAAATTTAGAGGCTAGATTTTACCCTCAAAGGCATAGATATAGCTCTATTCAAATCTTTCTCCACTTGATATAGCCTGCAAAAAATAGATCTATAAATACCCAAAACCCCAAATATATACAATGGTTGGCCTTGCAAAAATATTTTTAGAGGCTAGATATTACCCTCAAAGGCCTAGATATAGCTCTATTCAAATCTTTCTCCACTTGATATAACCTGCAAAAAATAGATTTATAAATACCCAAAACCCCAAATATATACAAAATCTTAAAATCCTAAAACCCCAATTAGAAACATTAATTTACAAATCTATTTACAAAATTTACAAATATACAAGGGTTTTGAAATAATTTTTTGTAAAATTTTCTTTGATAAATGGCTAAAAATACTTTGAAAATTAATGCACAGTATAGCCTTAGCGAAGTTAAATCAACCATATAAATATTTGGAGTCCAAACAAGGTCGGTTCATGCCATAGTTTGTGAACTTGGAGACCAAGGACTGGGGAACCTGCAAACACTATATATATTTATCAAGAATTTTTTTTAGACATATGGCAAATCAAATCATATAAGATAAACCCAAAATCTACCAGTAGAATGACTCTATCCCCATCTAATGAAAAAAAAAATTTAACATTAATCAACACAATATAAGAAAGCCTGTACCCAATACATACCACAAATCAACAAACATTGAACACCTTGAACTGCACCCCAAAGTCTTTATTATGATTCAAATAAATGTTCCCAGCATGACAATAGTGTTACATCAATACTTCTAGAAATTTTTTTTAGCCAAACATCAGATATCTAAAGACTCAAATGACTCTCTAATTTATAAATAAATCCTCCAAGTGGAAAAATAATGGTTATTTGGCTTGATCCTCGTCAAAATATCTTGGCCGTTGATAAATCTTTGATAATTTTTTAATCTTAGCCATTGAAAATATTTGTTTTGAGGATTTTTTGAATTTCAAATTAAATCCCTTTTTTATTAGCTCAAAATTAATTATTTTGAGCTAATTTTCTCAAATATTTGACTTTGACTTAACCATCAAGGTCCAAGGGTCCAATTTTTCTTGAAATATCGAATATCCCCTTAGTGGAGGACCTCCAAAAATTAGTTCTTTCGAGACCCACAGATTTTTCCACGGTGGAGGTTAGTGCTAGTTCTCGGAGGATATTTTCAGAGGACAGAAGATTCCAGTTTCCAGCCAGTAGTGAGTGCCAGTGTAGAGACAAAGAGCAACTACAGTGGTGACATAGAGATTGCATGGGTGACACAATCACTGCGCAAAGGCAGCGCAAAGCAGCTTGTGTCAGGTGCAGGTCAGTGTCGGAATGCCGTGGTAGAGTGGGATTTTTCTCACAAGACTTTGTTTGTTAGATTTCTCTATATGATTTGTCAGAACCACTAATCATAAATTTGTACTCATAAGAATTACTGCATAATATTCAAACCCTCAGTTGCTGCATCAGTTTTCCCACATTGGGTTTTTCTGGGGAAAATTGTCCAAAATAACAGTGTCTATGTGTGTATACTTGTGCTAGTATTTTTTCTTGTACTTGTTTATTGTGATGATTGCAATGTATTTCATTTCGATAATTATCACAACATATGTTAAATAATTTGTTCAGTTAGACAAATAGAAGAAATTTAATCAGTTGCTGCAGTAGGATTCTGAGTAGCGGAATTTTCACATGGTATCAGAGATGACAGATCCAGAAGAGGTAGTATTGAGCAGAAAAGGGAGGATACTACGTAGGCAGTGAACCAGTTTCCCCAAAGGACTACGTAGTAGGCTCAACGTAAAGCTTCAGAAGGGACGCAATTTGCTTTTTCTGAAGGAAAAATAACACATATAAGTATGGAAGACTTAGATATCTTATCTTCTAGATTAGAAGAATATTGTGCATGTTTGTCAAGTTCAGCATCTGCAAGTGTTTGGTACATTGATAGCGGGGCTTCAGCTCATATGACTGGAGTTGAGATTATTTCTCGAGTTATCAGGAAGAGCAGATGGACTTCCAGATCACTATGGGGAACAGAACAAATGCACTCCAGCTAGGAGAGGCCCAATAATGTTTTAGATGGAAGCAGTAACTAGCACCAAAGCCACGAATGTGCTGCATGTGCCAAGGCTAGGGATGAATCTAATTTCAGTGTCCTAGTTGCAGGACAAGGGATATGATGTATAATTAATTGGGAAGAAGGCATACATCAAGCATCCAAGCTGGAAGAAGAAGAGGCAAATTGGAACTCGAAGCAACAAATTGTACAGATTGCAGCTCGAGTTTCCAATGGCACTGATAGGCAACAATCTTGATGGCGAGAGAAAATTGAATGAATTATGGCACAGGAGAATGGGACATCTGCACCATGGAGCATTGAGGATTCTCAGAGAGACTGTTACTGGTGTACCAGTCCTCAGTATAGAGCATGTTGACGTATGCAGAAGGTGCATACTAGGGAAGTACACTAAGGCAATTTTGCCCATAAGTGATAATCGAGCAGAAGGCGCATTAGGATTGATACACTCAGACATTTGTGGCCCAATTTCCACTAGAGCGATCAGCGGTGGCGAATACTTTGTCACCTTCATTGATGATTACTCTAGGAAGACCTGGATTTACTTCCTAAATACCAAAGATGAGGTCTTTGATCGGTTCAGAGAGTTTAAAGCTTTCGTAGAGGACATTTAGGGAGGAAAATAAAGGTATTACGCTCAGATAATGGTGGAGAATATATAGATAGGGACTTCACATATTTATGCGCAAAGGAGGGCATCAAGAGAGAGTGACAACGCCATACAATCCACAGCAGAATGGTGTAGCGGAGCGGAAGAACACAACTATTATAGGGGCAACAAAAACCGTGTTATATGACCTAGAGCTGCCTAGATTCTTATGGGAAGAGGCAAGTAAGACAACTGTATATATCCATAATAGATGTAATGACCCATCTCGTATTAAAGGGAGCATAAGAATATTAGCATGCATACAAGGCATGCATATGATAGCTACATATGCATGCATTGGATGCACAACGCTAGTATACAAATTAACCTATTATGAAAATTGCCCAGTAAAAGAAAAATGAATTAAGTTTTGAAAGTTCAAAGTAAATACCTAATTCACAAAAATATTAAATATATTGGTTGAGGTACTTAATGTATGTACTTCCACCATAATATGTAACTATACAAAATAAAAGGGAAAGACAATGTATTATACGAAGTAAAAAGGGAATATAATGTATAGTAGAAAAATAAATTGAATATAATACATATTATATATAAAATAACAAGGGAAATACAATACAAAATATACAAAGAAGTTATAATATATATTAATTGTTAGATAAACGAAAAGGGAAAAATTATAATATACAAATTGTACAAACTTAAAAGAATTCATTATATATATATTATGCAATTAAAATGAGCATAAAAAAAAGTCACGGGAAGTTATAAAGTAAACTATCAATACAACATGAATTAAATATATACAATACTTTAGTCCATTACTCTAAAATGTGACTGCCTCTACGAAATGAAAGAGTAAGGTGGGAGCTGAAATTCGGTCCACCTGTGACCGATAGAGAACCAGTAAAACATTTATTAATCAGGGTCCTGAGACGGTGGAAAGGAAAGCGATGGAAGGGTTGATGTATAAGATGAGAGGAGTTGACAAAGAAGGGGGAGGAAAAATGGAGAATGGGAGGAATTTTCTTATAGCAAAGAGAGCCAAAGACACAGAGAAGCCTTGAATGTTCTTGGAATTCTAGGCACAGGGGCCAGAAGGTTTGTCTTCTGGATCTGGGGACTGTACTGGTAGACCCCAGATAGGCTGGGAGGTAAGATCGGTTTTGTAACTGCAGTAGCGGGAACAACAACACCTTTGATTACTAGGTATTCTCCTTAAATTTAAATTCTTCTTTAAAATTTCAGTTACTCTGTGGTTAAAATTAGGGCTTTATATTGTTTGGTTAAAATTGCACAGTTACGCGTTTTAGAATAAGTTTTCTGGTTAAATTGCCCAATTTGGGCCTTACAATAGAATTCCTCACAGAGCATTGGAAAAGAAAACGCTTGAAGGAGTTTTCACACAGAAGAAACCGGAAGTAGGACACCTTCAAATATTTGGAAGTCTGGCATATTGCCACATGCCAGATGAGAATTAAAGTAAACTTGATCAAACTGCAGAAAAGGGGTATCTCGTAGGATATAGCGAGACCTCAAAAGCATACATAATCTACATTCCTAGCAACAGGAAAATTGTAGTGAGACGAAATGTTAAATTTATGGAAGATAGAGCCTTCCGAAAATCTCGTGAGATGCTAACAGATGATCAGGTAGTAGAAGTTCCTTTAGTCCAACAACAGTAGGGGCAACAGGAAGGACAGGCAAGAGGACAAACACCAAGATCTAGTACAATAACCAGTACTAGCATTTCCATAGGAGAGGAAGTGTTTGGTAGTTCTCAACAGATGGAACAACAGGAACAAGAGGAGGAATTGAGAGAGCCTCCTACCACCAGTGGTCGAACCAGTAGGGAGGCACAACAGAGACTGAGGGACGCAGAGAAGTTCGTTGGAGCTCCCAGAACTGAGAAGAGGCAGCGTAGACAACCTGACAAGTACTAGACATTGGTAGTGCAGGTGGAATAAACCTCCAGTTTTCAGGAAGCCGTTAAACACCAAGTATGGGTGGATGCCATGGTAGAAGAGTACACTTCTATCATGACGAATGATGTCTGAGAAGTTGTACCTAGACTAGAGAATAGATCAGTTGTAGGATCAAGATGGATCTACAAGATCAAGTATGGTGCAGCTGGTAGCGTGGAGAAGTACAAGGTAAGGTTCGTGGCAAAGGGGTATGCAGAGAAAGAAGGTATTGACTATGAAGAGACCTTCGCCCCGGTAGGAAGATACACCTCCATCCGATTTTTTGTATCCCTCGCAGCTTAGATGGGATGGGAAATTCACCAAATGGATGTCAAGACAACGTTCTTGATTGGGTTGATAGAAGAGGGGGTGTACATAGAACAACCTGAGGGATTCGAAACCCATAAGAAGAAATATCATGTATGCAGACTGAAGAAAGCCCTATATGGGCTCAAGCAGGCACCCAGAGCGTGGTATGGTCAGATTGATAGCTACTTGCAGCAGTTGGGATTTGTCAAGAGTGATGCAGATCCCAATCTCTACTATTTAACTGTAGAGAATGAGCCTCTAATTTTGGTACTATATGTAGATGACCTGTTCCTTAGAGGATCATCTAGGCTCATAAAGGACTGCAAGAAGAATCTGGAAGCACAGTTCGACATGAAGGATTTGGGATTGATGCATTATTTTCTAGGATTGGAGGTATGGCAGACGAATGGAGAAATCTTCTTAGGGCAAGTGAGATATGCCATGGAAATTCTGAAGAGGTTCAAGATGCAGGATTGTCAGTCCATGGCGACGCCCATGTTCACCAACTTGAAGAAGATGTTGAGATTTTGTTTATTGGGGTAGCATCGGGTGTGCTCTAGCCTTGAAACTTTGTGGAGAGGCTAAGAAACACATCACTTCAAAAACCCAGAAAGCGTTTGGAGAAATTTCATCTGGGGTTGAAGTTATTCAAATAATTAAATTTTTTAATGAGGACCCTAAGTCTAAACTTAGGAAATTGGAAAAATTAAAGTGAATTAATTAAACACATGTGTTGAAATGTTCTAAGTGACATGGATCAAGCAGTCTTTTAATTTTAGCTGTTGATAAGAGATTAAATCACTGCCGTTGATGTCTCAACGAAAAAGTATAAGAGAAAGGCTTGAGGGTCAGTTGGAGATACAGACACACGGAGGCAAAGCTGAGAGACTGAGTTGAAATTCTAGGGCGGGTTTGCTAAGAATTTCCAGAAGAGTTTTCTACAGCGAGGGGTAGTATTGGCTGAGGGGATGATCTGATCCCGGAGCCAAGAGTCAACAAGAGGCAAAGGAGCAGCATTCAGGAGCAACACAGAGAATCAAGGGCAGTAGTAGCAACTACACAGCGCAGAGGCTTCAGCCGTTATGTAGGTGCTACGTAGGCCCAGTAGGGGCAGTGCTGTAGCTTCAGGGGGCCACTAGGGTTACGCAGAGGCCTTCAGAGGCAGCGTAAGGACTGTGTCACCCACTCTGGGGTTATGTAGTCCCCTTCTGAGCAATGCAGAGGCACGCAGAGCCTAGCAAGGCTAACGCTGGGGCTTCAGGGGCAGCGTTGGGGCTTCTAGGGCCAAAAATTGGCTGAGTCTTGTAAATCCCGTTTGAGGGTGTGGATCAGTCAATTTTGGGTCTCAAAACAACAAGTATTGCTGCGGATCTATTATTTTCTCTGTCGGGTTAACCAGTTGGGTGCCCAGATTTGTTGTATCAGATTCTACATAATAATAATAAACCCTCATATTTGCTGCATCGGTTTTCTTGCATTGGGTTTTTCCAGGGACATTTGTTCGAAAAATCTTTGTGTCACTTTGTTGAATGAGTGTATTATTCCGTAAATGATCTGTATATGTGTAGGCTGTTAGTTGTGATTACTTCGGTATTTTTTGAATATTTTCCGGAAATAACTTGTATAATTTAATCAGGAGAAATAAACAAAGATACTACAGTAGGATTTCTGCATTAATGTATACAAAATTTTTCACATGGTATCAGAGCAATCGTAGATCACGCTGAATCTCCAGCAAATCAGCTAAAGAATATTTTTCTGCAGGGTAGGAGCAGAAGCAACAAAGATATAGAGAGGGTAGCTCAGCAGCAAGAGGAGGCAGGCCCAAGAGGGGCAGCGCTGCAACTTCAGAAGGCCGTCAGGGTTACGCCGAGGCTATCCAGGCTAGTGTTTGGACTGCGTCACTTAGTCTGGGGTTACGCAGTCCACTTCTAAGCAGTGCAGAGGTTGTGTTGGGCCAGTCTACTCACGTAGAGGCCAGCTAGAGGGACACAATCCAATCTTCTTGTGTGTTTGTCGAGATCCGGAATGCAGTGCTTCAATTCTTCAGCAGTGTTGGTGTGGTGGAGATTCTGTCGGTGCAGAATTGTGCCTAGCTAAATCAACAAAGAGCGAGAGGAAGATAGTCACTCAGCAGATCTGAGCCAAACAGATTTGATATTTGATCAGGAGGATTGGAGAGAACTGTATGATTGTCTTTGGTTGAAGATTTCGAGGAGGGAAATCAGTTTTTTCAGAAGGAGCAGTTTCTAGAGGGTTTCTAGTCACCAAGAAACCCAGATCCAACATCTCTGTGTTACCGTAGAAAGAGGGAGAAGAGTACTGCTTTCGTCAGATTTGAGCTAGATGGCTTCTCATGGGCTGAGAGATCAGGATAGTTTGGACGGTGTGTCCAACTTCGTCATATGGAGGGCCAGGATTCTATCAGTCCTGGATGAGTACGACATCAAGAACAATGCAAAAAATGTCCTAGCTGAGCCTGCAGATCCTGATCCTCTGAAGAAATTTAATGAAAATAAAGTGTGGGAAAAGCGTTTGATTATGGACAGAGTAAAGGATCATGTTGTGCCACACATTGCTGGAAAGAAGACGACAAATGAGATGTGGACCGCTTTGGGGGCTATGTATCAAGGAATCTCCGTTCAATGAAAGATGCTTCTAGAGAATCAGGCTGTTCCAAATGCAGAAGGGTGAGGAGGTGGATCCCTTCCTTTTCCATCTACAGACTATCCGGGATCAACTGATTGCCA
>JAXQQM020071344.1:0-84344 GCA_034641835.2 Pinus albicaulis | reverse complement strand
CTGCGAGTATGAGAAATATGATGGTGGTGATGTCTTCCTAGGGGATGATAGGAAGGTCAGAATCATCAGACGTGGAAAGGTCAAGCTGAAGCTGCAAGGTGGAAGGATTAGAACACTTCCTGGTGTTCTGCATATTCCTGCATCGCCCAGAAATATGATTTCTGTAAGCAAGATGGATGATGCAGGTGTAAAAATAGTGTTCGAGAAAGATGCCCACAAGATGGTTCGGGGAGCACTAGTATTAATGCGAGGAGTTTAGACTGGAACTCTGTACAAGCTACAAGGTAGCACTGTTATTGATGGGTGTAACGGTTTTGTGGTTCCTGAAAGTGGAGCAGAAAGCCTAGTTGTCTCTGGAGAAAATACCATTCTATGGCATCAAAGGCTTTGACATATTGGAGAGAAGGGCCTTCAGATACTGCATAGAAATGGTATGGTAGAAGGTATGTCTAATTTCTCTCTAGATTTCCATTTTTGTGAAAATTGTGTATATGGGAAGCAGAATTGGGTGGGTTTTCCTTCTAGTGCTAAGAGGGCGAACAAGATATTAGAACTTGTGCACAGTGATGTGTTTGGACCTGTGTCAGTTCCATCACTAGGAAATACTGTGTATTATGTTTCATTCATAGATGACTTCTCAAGGAATACATGGATATATTTCTTGAGGAAGAAATCTGAAGCCTTTGATAGATTTAAAGAATTTAAGGCTCTGGTGGAAAACCAGAAAGAGAAGAAGATAAAGGCGCTGAGGACAGATAATGGTGGGGAGTTCTGAAAGAAGGAATTTGAAGAGTTTGGTAAGAAGTGTGGTATAGCACGGCAGAAGAATACTCCATACACACCTTAGCAAAATGGAGTTTCAGAAAGAATGAATAGAATGCTGATGGAAAAGGCAAGAAGCATGCTCAGTGGTACCGGGTTAGGACAAAAATTCTGGGCAAAGGCAGTGGAAACTGCTTGCTATCTAGTTAATATATCACATTCATTAGTGTTGGAGGATAAGACTCCACATGAGGTATGGACTGGTAAGAAACCCTCTCTTTCACATCTAAGGGTATTTGGATGTGATGCATATGTACATGCTCCAAAGTAGAAAAGGACCAAGTTGGATAATAAATCTAAAAGGTGCATCTTTATTGGGTATAAGGATGGTTTAAAAGGTTACAAGCTTTGGAACCTAGAAACAAGGAAGGCTTTGTATGGTGTTTAGAGAGGTGAAATATGTTGTTAAACATGAAGTCATACCAAAGTAACCTAAGAAGATAGAGTTTGATCTAAAGGAGTATGAATCAGACTCTACAGCAGAAGAATATTCAGAAGAGGAAGAGCCACAAACTCCAGCTATGAGAAGATCAGTTCGGGAAATAAGGAAACTAGAAAGGTATAGTCCATTTGCTTACTGTTCAGGTTTTTCCTTAACTATAACTGATGATGATCCCAGAACTATCAAGGAGGCAGTAGATTCGGAGGATGGAAAACTCTAGAAGGAAGCCATTGTTGATGAAATGGCATCCTTGCACAAAAATGAGGCATGGGATCTGGTGGAGTTGTTGTTTGGAAGGAAGCCCATCAGGAGCAAATGGGTGTTTAAGAAGAATATGAATGTAGAAGGCAAGGTGGAGAAATAAAAAGCTCGGTTGGTAGCAAAGGTTATTCCCAGGTGTTGGGAACTGATTTTGGTGATATTTTTTCTCCTGTTGCCAAAGTTACTTCTATTAGATTACTTTTATCTATTGCTACTGCATTTGATTTTGAGATAGAACAGATGGATGTGAAGACAACATTTCTTCATGGGGATCTAGAAGAGGAGATCTACATGAAGGAACCTAAAGGCTTTATGGTGAAGGGTAAGAAAGAACTAGTATGCAGGTTGAAGAAGTCTCTGTATGGGTTAAAACAGTCACCAAGGATCTGGTATCAGAAATTTGGTACCTATATACAGGGATTTGGCTTCACTAGAAGCAAGGAGGATCACTATGTTTATTTTAAATTAATTGGTGACCGTGTTATTTATTTGGTCTTGTATGAGGATGATATGTTGTTGATTGGAAATGACAAAGAAATTATCCAAGATTTGAAGACCCAATTGTTCTCCAAATTCGACATGAAGGATCTTGGTGCTGCAAACTATATTTTGGGCATGGAAATTAAGAGAGATTGGGCAAATAGGAAGCTCTGGTTAAACCAGAGGAAGTATGTCGAGACTATATTGCAAAGGTTCAATATGCAGGATAGTAAACCGGTGAATGTTCCTATTTCTATAGGTGTAAATCTGTATACTGAACAGTGTCCCAAGGCACAAGAAGAAGAGGAGGATATGTCTCGTGTTCCATATGCAAGTGTAGTGGGTTGCTTGATGTATGCAATGGTTTTTACTAGACCAGACATTGCACATGCAGTGGGAGTATTGAGCAAGTTTAAGTCAAACCCAGGGAAGGAGCATTGGACATCAGTGAAGCGGGTTTTCAGATATTTACGTGGCACTAGTGATTATGGCTTGTGCTACAAGGGAAGACCAGGATTTGAAACAATGTTGGACATTCATGGTTTTTTTGGTGCATACTAGGCTAGAGATCTGGACAAAAGAAGATCTACAAGTGGGTATGTGTTTAGCCTATTTGGAGGCGCAGTCAGTTGGATGAGTAAAATACAGTCTGTAGTGGCTCTTTCAACTACATAGGCAGAATACATGGCAGCCACTCATGCAAGAAAGGAATTAGTTTGGTTGCAGATATTGTGTTCAAGTATGGGGTTGGTACAACAAGCTATAAGGATAGATTTTGATAACCAAAGTGCAATTTTCTTGGCTAATAACCCTGCTTATCATTCAAAGACAAAGCACATTGATGTTCGATATCGCTTTGTTAGATATATGGTTGAGGCTAAAAGGGTGTTGCTGGTAAAGGTGGACACTTTGAATAATGTTGCATATGCATTGACGAATTCTGTGAACACTCAGAAGTTCTCTTGGTGTAGAGAAACAATAGGTGTTGAAGAATTTGGCCAGTGACTAAGCTTTCCTGTGGCCCCCTGCGGAAAGAAAACAACAAGTGGGAGAATGTTGGGTATGTGTTATATTATTTCCACGACTAATCATGCACGGGGGGGTAAGAGGAGGGGCAATAGCCCCCCCCCTTTGCACTGGGCACAACGGGGGGGTCACAGGGGGGGAAGTAGCCCCCACTTGTCGGGGTTCGGGGCAACACCCCGGCAAAACTTTTTGGTCCTTAATTTCAGGTGGGTGGTCTGCGCCCATGGTTTTGTGCATGGTTATGCACATGGTTTTGGGGTACGATGGTTTTCGGCCCCTGGTATTTTTTGAAGATCCGATCAAGGGAACTACGGTTATGTTCTAATCTAGGGTTAATGGATTAGGGTTTATGTATGCTTTGGCATGTATATATATGTGTTGTAACACTAAAAGGAATATAATGAAATATCAAGCTGGTCGTCCCGATTTGGAATCTAGGGGAAAATCTTTGTGTTTATCTGCTTTATGTTTTATGCTCTCGCTATTGTTTATTTTCTGTTATAAGATTCATGTATAGATAATTTATGTTCGGGGTTAAAACCTACAAAATTGGTTAAGTAGATAATGAATTGTCTTTCCTCAATATATGTGCAATTCTAATTAATGGATTAGCCTATTCTTCTATCATGCCTGCAAGAGACCATGGGTTGGTATGACTAATGGCTCTTTTGCCATTTTTTACTATAGATTAGGTGGTCTCAACAGAGTTATAACATTGAGTAAATGATGCAGATAGGGCCTGAAAACCCCAGAATCTTCCCAAAGACTATGCATTTAAGAATGCATTGCAATCACTTCCCAATTAACACTCCAATCTGGGCAATTTCATACACTTTTCATATTGCGGAAGCTATCTTTCACATTTATGGTTATAAAACCATTTCACAGTAAATATGTCTCAAGCATCAAATTGTCAATCAGCTCAATATTCAAATGCTCCCATAATCACCCAATAAAACTCATTCATCATTAAAACCCAATATTCATATATGGCTCGATTCAAAATTCAAAATAAAATAAAAAAATTGCGCCCATGTTTTTCCAAAAACTCAACCGCAATTTCACACCACTACACATCAGTTCAATGCATTCTGATATCAATGAGTTTTAGATGAACTTCCACACTACTACCATCATTTAAAATACCAATTGATACAATATTAATTTTGGATCAAGGTATTTGGATTCCACAATCGGAACTCTCTCCTTACCGTTGCTGGCTTTAAAGTGACAAATATTCATATTGGTCAAATGCCCAGAATGTAACAATCATCTCCAGTTCCATTTATTATGTGCGCCCTTGCAAGTTTACCCAACCATGGACATTCGTTTAAAATCAAGTTCCAGTGTTTATCACAGTATTTAATTCTCAGCCATAGCTTACCTCATCCATGCGTTTGCTTTGGCTCTGCATTAACTTTTAATTCACCTTACAGCTCATGATTCTCCCACCAATCAATTCCCACCTGCAACTTATAAAACATTCGAACATATATAAAACACAGTCTTGGATTTCATAACGCTGGCTATTTTTACAATTGCTCCACTATAGAACCCGCATCTACCATAAAGAGATCCACGTATTCAATTATCACTCCACATCACCGCGTGATTCCATTCCACTGAATTGGTTATTAATATTTCTCCACGTTATAATCGGTCACTGCTGTATAAAACGTTCCACTGTTTTTATCTGCTCAAAACAAACAGCATTCGAATTATGCGCCCTTTTATGGATGTCATCATTTAAGATCAAATAAAATTCACAGTGAATGTAAAATCAGATTTGCGTTGGCATTGACATTCAAACAGGAATCAATTACGCTGGCAAACACTCCACCTACAAGTCACTTAAAACAAAATATGTTCTCCTTCAATAAAACAAGGAAATCGTTTTCAATTCTACAGATTATCTGCAACTTTCAAATTCTGCCCAATTGAATTTCATTCGATTGTACTCAACCAATCTTCAACATTATGTTGGGCTTTTAAAATGGATTCTCAATCGAAAATTCTGCGCCTTCCATATAATTACCACATGAGACTTCACCGTCCCACAATCTCTTCAGATCCAAACCCAAAACTAGCTTATAAATCGAGTTAACATTCTGGCAAACAGAGTTTCAGTCCCTATAATTAAATTTTCACTGTATTAAATGGGTTTCTAACTGTTATACTAGATATCTAATATCTGAAGGTCGATTCAGCGCTACCTTGTAGGTTCATCGACTAATGTTTGCAGTTCTCTATTCTTATGTGACACTTACGATCACAATGTTTCCATAATTAATCCATGCGCCCACCATTACTGTTTTCATACTTGTGTTAAGATTTATTCTCACTTCATATATACATTTTCGATTCAACTCCCAATTACAAAAATTAACCACACAATTTCTGAATCAATCCATGCAGTTCTAAAAAAACACAGTCTTCACATTAACAATGAAAAAATACTTACAAACTTTTTCTTTGCCAGATATTCAACACTCATGGCCTTCCAATCGCCCGGAGGCTTACAAACTTTGGCTGTCGAAGCCTCACCTCCTCCTCTCTATTCTACCTCTCTCAACTATTCAACCTCTACTCACACTCTCTGCAATTATTCAAGTGTATTTTCCTCTCAAAAACCACTCATATTTATACATAGATAATGCATTTAATTCACTCAAAATATCTCTCCACCTAATCCTCAGCTAATCTATACTTTAGGTGTGGACTCAACAAAGTCCCATACATAGAATTCCTAATCTCTAATTTTTCTCCTAAACTATTTCTCTCATATCCTTTTATTTAATAAGAGAATATTTACAAAATCCTCACTTTTCCAAATTATCTCCTATTTTTTTTAAAAATAACAAATTAATTAATAAAATAATAAAAATGTCACACCCCCCTTTTATCACATATTTACAAATGAAAAATGTCCTTGATGCTCCTACATTAGACTCCCATCGTTAAAATTAATCATGATCGCCTGATCATGTGTTCGGATCTGTGTATGCCTGGATCCCATATCTTGTGTTGTAACTTTCCACTTGTCGCTGCTTCTTTCTGATGTTCTTCTCCAGGTCTCCACACTTTATGTTGTAATGCCCCATTGGCTGTGCTCTCGCAATCTTCTGCTATCTTTCGTTTGCTTAAATTCTTCTGCTTTCTTGCTGTTGTCTGTTGTCTCTGAGACACCTTCATCATCAGTCTTCTGATGCTTTCAATCTCTATATCCAACCTACTGCTGCTGATTTCACTTTCTGTTGCTTCAGCTGTCTCAGGTTTTACTCCTACAGATGTCACCCCATATGTGGCTACCTTCCAAACTTCCTGTCCCTCTGCAAAATTCTTTTGCTCATCACCTGCAATTCCATCTGCAACTTCTTTCTCAGGTTCAAATGTCTCCAACAAAAATTTCAGCCCTTTCTCCTCAAGTATTTCATCAACATGCTGCAAATTAGTTTCAGCATAACCTTCATCTTCCCCTTCGACAATCTTCAGTAACTGTCCATTATCATCTTGATTGATTCTGGTAATCAAATCAAGTCTTTCAAACACTGTAGCCTCATCTTCTATCGCTGTAGCAGTTCCAAAATTTTGTCCACCAATCTTCTCTTGGCTATACAGACAAGCCAACTCTTCCTTGTCACTCATAGTAACAAGTCTTTGCATATGAGACATCACGATCACATCTTCTTTCTGCAACAGTTCTTCTTCTCTCAAGACAATTCCAAGTGATGAATTGTCTTTTATATCACCTGTAAACATAATCAAATTTTCAGCATCAAAATCACAAGACCCAATGGTCTCACTTGTTGATTATGTCACCAAGTTTTCTCTCTGCAGTTCCAAGTCTTCTTCAGGACTCAGAAAATCTTCACTAGCTTTCTCCTCAGCTTTCTCTGGCTACACTTCAGTATGCTGCTCTGAGTTTTCTTCCAACTCCTTTGTCAGCACATCAGTATGCTGATTTGCATTCACCATGAGACTGTCAGCTAGTCTCTCCTTCTTACCATCATCTGCTTCATGACTGTCCTTCATGAAAAATTCCTTACCTTGCTTCCTCAGCAGATTAGCCTGTACATAAGTCCTCTGTCTCTCCGATTCTCTTCTCTGAAGATCTAGTTTCCTATACAATTCAAAATTTTCATTAGGAGTAGAACTCGAAAACTTCACGCAATTTTCCATACATTCACCAGCTTTTGACCAATCATCAGCTGGTCCTTCTCTCTCTGCACCAATATTTCGATTAGACTCCTTCATCTTCATTCCCTCCTGAGATCTTGCCATCTCATCATCGATCTGAACAGCCTTCATATTCAATTCTCTCTCCTGAACAAACTCTAAAGCTTGCTCATCTCCCTGTGCTATACCTGCAAACATACACAACTCATTAGTTTTAAAACCACAAGACTTTTCAGTCTCGACTTTTTCCTCAAGTACTTTCCTTTGAACAAATCTGTGTGTGGAATCTTCAAATTCCATCTCTGGCACAAGAACTCTAAGTTCCTCCTTCAATAAGGAAATCACACTTTGCCTCAACTTCACCTGCAATGGTCGCCAAATCACTCTCTTTCCCTTTAGTGGAAAGATCCATCCTCTATTCTGGTTTTCCTGATCTTGCAGCCATTCTTCTAGTACCTGCAATTGTACCTTCATTACTGCAATCTCTCTTTCTCGGACTTCATCAGTCATCTCACCTCTATGGAATTCCTCTGAACCTCTTCTCTGATCCTCCATGATCATCTTCTCCATGAGTTTCTCACTCACCATGAGTTGCACTAGCCTCTGCAACAACAATCTCTCCTGCTGCCCCTTACCTCACCAAGCTCTCCTCACTCAGTATTTTGGTAAGTACTAGTTCACTGCCTTTGGAACCCTTTGAGCACTCTCTTCTGCTCTCTCTCTAGGCTATCTCTTCAACTCACCTTCCTCTTCAGGACACTGCAATTTTCCTCCCTATCTAGCCTTTAGCTAAATGCCAGGTTAACTGCCATCATCTTCTCTGCAACCATAAACCTCAATCATAAATTTCAAATCTGAAAATCATCTTACCTTTAATATCCTGCATGATCTTTCCCTCCATTCATTTCTGCAATCCCGTTCACTGCAATTGTGTAGCTTGCATATCAAATTTAAAATACATCCAAATAAAACACTCTTAAGTTCTCAACAGAACCTTCCTACACTCATTCAGAAAAAACAAACATCTTCAACAGAGCATTTCAGCTTTGATACCAAAATTGATGCAGGCAGGGCCTGCAAACCCCAGAATCTTCCCAAAGACTTTGCATTTAAGAATGCATTGCAATCATTGCCCAATTAACAATCCAATCTGGACAATTTCATATACTTTTCATATTCCGGAAGCTATCTTTCACATTTATGGTTATAAAACCATTTCACAGTAAATATGTCTCAAGCATCAAATTGTCAATAAGCTCAATATTCAAATGCTCCCATAATCATCCAATAAAACTCATTCATCATTTAAAACCCAATATTCATATATGGCTGGATTCAAAATTCAAAATAAAAAAACTGCGCCCATGTTTTTCCAAAAACTCAACCGCAATTTCACACCACTACACATCAGTTCAATGCATTCTAATATCAATGAGTTTTAGATGAACTTCCACACTACTACCATCATTTAAAATACCAATTGATACAATATTAATTTTGGATCAAGGTATTTGGATTCCACAATCGAAACTCTCTCCTTACCGTTGCTGGCTTTAAAGTGACAAATATTCATATTGGTCAAATGCCCAGAATGTAACAATCATCTCCAGTTCCATTTATTATGTGCGCCCTTGCAAGTTTACCCAACCATGGACATTCGTTTAAAATCAAGTTCCAGTGTTTATCACAGTATTTAATTCTCAGCCATAGCTTAGCTCGTCCACGCGTTTGCTCCAGCGCTATCCCTTATGCGTTTAATTGTATATTGGTCAACTAATATTAACTTTTCAACACCTCCTCCAGCGTTTAAATTAGCAGCTTTGCACCATCAAATCCAGTTCACCAATATTAACCTTGCACTATTGTTTTCAGGCATCAGATTCGAACTGGCTTGTTTTAATGCCAGCATTCCTGGTTTATACAATCGATCATCGTTCTGCCCTTACACTGCACGTAGACCTGCAAATTATCACCGTTCTGTTCCAATCTACTTCACGCAAATTAATTACACAGAAAAACCTCCAATAAATTGCTACATGGTGCCTTTCCAATATACAAAGCCTTCATAGCATGTCGATCAGATGTGTTCTATAGTCAATTACTGCCTCCAACGCTCTACAGTTTCAATATTCCTCTTGGTAGTCACGTTATTTCCATGCTGCAACTTAATTTAATATAATCCATAGGCAATTGAACCTTTGAAAAAAAAAATAGAAGTTCCAGGCCTTTGGAAAAGGCGCAAAACTTAATTTACTGCCAGTCGCTCTCTCCACGTCTCATTGCGCTCCGTTTGAACGCATTTGACTCTACGTCCTGTCAAACTCTTGTACGCAGAACCTGTCACTCAATAACTTTGAAACTGGTTCAATCAAATCGATGCATTCTTCAGTTTCAAGAAAAGTGTTCCACTGCTTCAACTAATTTTTCACTGTGCTAGTAATTCAATTCAACGCTGTCCATACCAGCAAATTTCAACGTGACTCACACAATTAATAATTAATGGTTTTCTTGGCAATTACATTCACTATCTGCAAATCATTACAACTGAATGCCGATATTAACAATATCGAATCTTCTAACTTATGTGCATAGTTTTGTTTACAAAGCTTATTCAACGTTTTCCTGCCAAATTCAAACATGGTATTGCCATATAGAAGTGAAAGTTCGCGTTCATTCACTCAGATTCACAAAATCGATTTTAAATCTATAATTACATCAATAGTTCACATGCGCACTTTTATTTGAAATCTCAATGCCAGCAATTGATCAATCGATCCACACATATAACTTTGGAAAAACACTTTCAGTTAAAACAACCCGAAATTACTTACAAACTCTTGTTTTGGCCGGATATTCGAGATTGATGGCCCTTTACAAACTACCCGAAGGCTTCCAAGTAGAAACTCCTAACCTCTACTCACACTCTCTGCAATTATTCAAGTGTATTTTCCTCTCAAAAACCACTCATATTTATACATAGATAATGCATTTAATTCACTCAAAATATCTCTCCACCTAATCCTCAACTAATCTATATTTTAGGTGTGGACTCAACAAAGTCCCATACATAGAATTCCTAATCTCTAATTTTGCTCCTAAAATATTTCTCTCATATCCTTTTATTTAATAAAAGAATATTTACAAAATCCTCACTTTTCCAAATTATCTCCTATTTTGTTTAAAAATAACAAATTAATTAATAAAATAATAAAAATGTCACACCCCGCTTTTATCACATATTTACAAATGAAAAATGTCCTTGATGCTCCTGCATCAAAATCATTTGTGAGCCAAAACTCATAGGAAGCACCAACTCCCTTTTATTTTTCTAGCACCCACTAGCAGGAAGCGCCAACTCCCTCCTTTTGTAGACACATAATTAGCTTACTACAAGCACCATTTAAAGCGTCAACTTCATGGATTTATTGCAAGCACCAACTTGCATCTCCTTGGATTTATGCAGGCACAAAATTATAAGAGGCACCAACACCCAATATTTCTTCAAACATCCACTAAGATGGAGGCACCAACTCCCTGGTTTGCAGGCTCTAGCCCACACTCAATAATGAACTATTATTATTTATACTTGGTAGCCACTCTACTTTATTTTAGCTCATTTTTCCTCTCTACTTTTGGCCCTTTATTCCACTAAGCATCATGCAATTCATTGATCCCAAGAAACACTACTCTATCAACACTGCAACAACTTACACTAATCTCTCAACCCATCATGTTTTCCATAGAGCTCTATGCTTTCAGCTCTCTTGATTTTCTCAGGAACTTTTAGCCTCTCTATACAACCCACACAAACTTGGAATTTATACTTAGTAGTGTTCACACACCGAGCTATCTACTCAACTCTTAAACGATGTTTTGTTCCCCAATTGCTCAACTACAATCCTAGGTTTTATTTATTTGTTGTATAAAGGATGATGTTGTGTCTGATGTTCCTATTTTCTTTTCGCCAAAGTGATTGAAACTGTGCTTCTGCATGGCTCTCCATTTTTTTGTTCCATCAAAGTCCCAGACCTATGTAACTGCATTAAGCTTTTAAAATCTATTACATTCACTTAACCATCATAGTTACATTAAATAACAGAGTGGGCATCTAAGTGTATCCTCATACTGAGAAACAAGTCTCAGTTGACCCTACACACTCAACAAGTACCCCTATTTAATTTTTCCTACACAAACAATATGGTCATTTATTCCTATTAAATTCTCAAAAATCTCAGTGTGTTAATTTTTAATAGGGAAATATTGTTCTTTTCTTTGATAATTTCATTTCTTCATTAACACATTAATTTCACCCCATAGAATCATAACATTATTCAGATTTACATCATAATTTAGCAGCATATGCAGCTATATAGAAAGAAAAATATCATCATCATCAATGCAATAGAACATTAAGGAACAATAGAAGAAAATCATGCACACATAGAGACACCAGGATTGGTCGAAGACCAGGTAAAAACCCACTATGGGGAAAACCCTTGAAAATTATTATTCTTAGATCATCATCAAATGATTCAGTAGAAGAGACTACAGTGATCCATATCTTCATCTATGCAACTAACCAGTAAAATAACTACAACAACCAACAATGCATATACTCAAAAATATGATTTTGATGTCTGTTCTAAATTTTCATTATCTAAAATCAATAGCCAAACCCTATGGTCATTGAGCAGAATATTAAGAATACTGAAAATTCATCTTTTATTCCTCGGTTGCATGAATGAGGAGTCATTCATGCGACTATGGCTACCTAGTCACTCTCAGAAGAATATTCAGTGTGCAACTGAGGATAAAATGACCCAGATCTACTCCAAACCCCCCCGTTGCATGGAAGAGGAGTCATATGTGCGACTATGGATGCCTAGTTTCTCTCAGGAGAATTTTCAATGTGCGACTAAGGATAAACTGACCCAAATCTTCTTCAAGCCCCTATTTGCATCCTTAAAACGGCTGAGCGAGCGACTCTATGTTCCCACTAGCAGGAAGCGCCAACTCCCTCCTCTTGTAGACACATACTATAGCTTACTAGAAGCACCATATAAAGTGTCAACTTCATGGATTTGTTGCACACAACAACTTGTAGCTTCTTGGATTTATGCATACACAAAATTATAAGAGGCACCAACCCCCAATATTTCTTCAAACATCCACTAAGATGGAAGCACCAATTCCCTGGTTTGCAGCCTCTAACCCACACTCAATAATGGGCTAATATTATTTATACTTGGTAGCCACTCTACTTGATTTTAGTTGATTGTTCCTCTCTTATCTTGGCCCTTTCTTCCACTTAGCATCATGAAATTCATTGACCCTAAGAAACACTACTATATCCACACTACAACAACTTACACTAATCTCTCAGCCCATCCTATTTTCCATAGAGCTCTCTGCTCTCATCTCTCTTCTTTTGCACAAGAACTTTCAGCCTCTCTATGCAACCCACACATGCTTGGAATTTATCCTTAGTATAAGTCACACACCAAGCTCTATACTCAAATTCTAAACTACGTTTTGTTTCCCCAATTGCTCAACTGAAAACCTAGGTTCTATTTCTATGTTGCACAAAGGTCGATGTTGTCTTTGATGTTCCTATTTTCTTTTCCACAAAGTGATTGAAAATGTGCTTCTGCATGGCTCTCCATGTTGTTGTTTCATTAAAGTTCTAGACCTATGTAACTACATTAAGATTATAAAATCAATTACATTCACTTAACCATCATAGTTACATTAAATCATAGAGTGGGCATTTGAGTGTCTCCTCATATTGAGAAATAAGTTTCAGTTGACCCTACACATTAAAAAAGTACCCCTATTTAATTTTTCTAACACAAATAACATGGTCATTTATTCCTATTAAATCCCCACAAATATCATCATGTTAATTTTTCATAGGGACATATTGTTCTTTGCTTTGATAATTGCATTTCTTCACTAACACATTAAGTTCAACCCATAAAATCATAACATTATTAAGATTTATATCATAATTTAGCAACATATGCAACTATATAGAAATAAAACTATCATCATCATCATTGCAGTATAACATAAAGGAACAATAGAATAAAATCATGCACACATAGAGACACTAGGATTGGTCGGAGACAGGGGAAAAACCCACTATGGGGAAAACCCTTGAAAATTATCATTCTTAGATCATCATCAAATGATTCTGTAGAAGAGAGTACAATGATCCATATCTTCATCTCTGTAACTAACCAGTAAAATAACTACAACAACCAACAGTGTATATACTCAGAAATATGATTTTGAATTTTGTCTCAATTGTCATTGTCTAAAATCAATAGCCAAACCCTGCGGTCATTAAGCAGAATATTTAGAATAATGAAAATTCATATTTTAGTCCTTGGTCGCACATAGGAGTCATCATTTGTGTGACCATGGCTACCTAGTCACTCTTAGGAGAATTGTCAGTGCGCAACTGAGGATAAATTGACCCAGATCTACTCCAAACCCCCCATTGCATGGAAGAGAAGTCATATGTGAGACTATGGCCACCTAGTCACTCTCAGGAGAATTTTCAGTGTGCGACTAAGGATAAACTAACCCAAATATTATTCAAACCCCCAGTCGCACCCTTAAAAGGGCTTAGCGAGTAACTCTATGTTCCTAGTCGTACCGAGGGACACTCTGTGCATGCATCAAGGGACAAAACCCTCTAGATATGCCTCAATTCCTTAGTCATTCTTGTCAGGCTACTGTGCGTGCGACTTTGAATTCCCAGTGGCATTAAGAAACACTATGTGCATGCAACTATGGTCAAATATTCCCAGTGTCATGCCTACAACTAAGAAACAGAAACCCTAGATATGTGTGAGCCTCAGACCTATATTTTTTGACCCTTGTGCGAACTTCCTCCATCAAACATGTGAAAAACAAGAAAATACAAGAAAAGAGAATGATTTTTGAATGAGTGTCCAAATGAGCTTCAGATCTCTTCTATTTATAGTCTTATAATGGGTCCACTTTGCTTTATGTTTGACCTGATCTAATATGCACATGTGAATAGGGCTGACCTAATGAGTGGGTTCATAAATTCAAAAACCAACTTCTGATGCTCCATATGAGGTGATCTTTAGGTCAATTTTGGTCCTATCGAAAATAGGAATTCAATGAAATCATCATATTTTTCATTTGAGATGTAAAAGGTGGAATTTGAACCTAATTTCAAAAGTTAAAACTACCTCTTAACCAAGAAGAATTCCACTTGCCAATATCTTCCTATTGATTATCACATCATCATGTCATGTTGTCATCGTGCAGTGACCATCTCAACTGTCTCATCATATCAAATCATCATTGTTCATGTCGATCCATCCTTTCCTTATTCCTAATTATCTTTTGATTTTCCCTACTCATA
The DNA here is from genome assembly GCA_034641835.2 of Pinus albicaulis. Lineage (NCBI taxonomy): Eukaryota > Viridiplantae > Streptophyta > Pinopsida > Pinales > Pinaceae > Pinus > Pinus albicaulis. The sequence goes on along the minus strand of JAXQQM020071344.1, from coordinate 69,735 downwards.
TTATGAACATGCTCAAATCTAGAAGAAGAAATTTACATCGGAGGGAATCCTAAGCTATCACTTTCTATTCATCAAACTACGATTCAAAATCTATTCCAGTGGGCTACTACCTGGAATATATGTAGGGAGTCATATTTATGACTTGCATCATCATCAGATAACATATCATCAAGGAGCACATCTCAACTTGGAACCACATCAGGGAGCTACTACTCAACCAAAAATCTCATGGGGGAGCTACTACTATGACCCTGTATTGAGCAATAGGATATCCAAACACAGGGGAACACATATCAACCCTGAGATCACATCGGGGAGCTCATTCTCAACCTGGAATCATATATGGTTATATCAACCTAATCCTATTACCTACTGATCTTCCCATCGATGACTCTAAGAAGTCATGTGGTAGAACACCTACATAATAATCCGACTTGGACGAGATAAAAAACTTACCAAGATGTAAGTATCACACACCTCCAAGCTTCCTCAAACCATTGGCCAGCTGGGGAGGGATAATCCCAACAAGCCCTACTTTTGGGTATGATGCATACTAGGGTACACTCTACAATGGCCAAAGGTGGAGGAGATGCCTAACTTGTCAAAATGGAAAAGGATCACACACATCCCATGGTGACAGATAGGGAAGCAACATCTATGACACTATTCTCTAGAGTTCCCTCAACCCCAAGAGACCTTCATCTTAATTCCACACCTTGGGAGCTAAGGGAGGGAGGAAGAGTTGTCTCAATGTCCTCATTCAGTGCTGCTCTCAACATACTTATATATAGTAATTTGACATGATAGAAAAGTAGGACTATGCATTGGTAAAGGCATTAAAGGATTTCAAAGTTTATGTCCTACATTCTCATATTGTTTCTTATGTTCCCAACAGTGTGGTAAAATATATTTAAGTCAGCAGACAGGGATGGCAGAAGGGGGAAGTGGACAACAAAGTTGTTGAAATATGTCTCAGAAATCAATCCAACCAAGTTGATCAAGGGTCAAGGCTTGGACAAATTGATAATTGAAACAAATCGTGACACCCTTGGAATAAAACTCACTTTATAACTCCCAAATGACGTTGATGATAGAACCAGTTTTCCAGTATATAAATAGTTCAAAACTTCCTCATGGTAAAATGATGTTATTTATGCATTGCATAATTTATAAGCTCCACGTGGAACTAGTAAACCTTGAGCTAGATTTTTAAAACTCAAAGCTGTAAAATTTTGTATTATGGATGGGTATTTATTTTTGAAGGACTCGGAAGGTATACAACTAAACTATTTAATTGAAGATGAAGTGAAAAAATAATGAAGGACTTCCATTGGGTTGTGTGTGGGGGCCATCGTTATTGGAAGACCATTTTCAATAAGTTTCTAAAAGAAAGATTTTATTGGCCTGCATTTTTTTAGATGTTTTTAAATAAGTTTTTAGCCTATCATAAAATTAAAATATTTGAAGGAAAAGAATAGTTTTCTTCTTTACAATTACATCCCATTATGTAGAGGCATCATTTCAGTAATGGGGCCTTGATTTTATTAGAGAAATTAATCCAACATCCTTAGGACATCATAAATGGATTTTGACTGGAGAAAATTATTTCACAAATTGGATCGAAACTATACCAACCGGGGCAACCTACTTAAATTTTTGTTATTCAATTTTTAGAAAACACCCTTTCTAGATTTGGGTTAATGCACAAGTTTTAATTCTAAGAGGATGATCAAATTTTGTGATGATTATAATATATCCCTTAGTCATTCCACACCCTATTACCCTCAGGGTAATGGAATGGTAGAGTCATCAAATAAGAGCTTGGTCAGGATCATCATAAAATTATCAGAGGATAACAATAAAGATTGGCATGCAAAACTGAACTATGCATTATGGGAAGACAAGATCAGTACTAAGAGATCAATTGGGAATACACCTTTTCAACTAGTATATTACACAGAAGCAACCTTTACTATTTCACTTGGGATATCGACCATGAAGTATTTGCAGGAACAAGAGGAAGATCTAAATCATATCCAAAGAAGGATAAATCAACTTATTGAAGTTTAGGAAATGAGGGTGAAGAAGTATGGTCAGGCTCAACTCTTTCAGGAAAAGATGAAATTGTTTTTTGACAAAACACCAAGGAGGATAATTTTTATATTCATGATATAATTCTCAAATGGGATGCTAGAATTGAAGATAAAGGAAAACATGGTAAACTTGACCATATTTGGAAGGGCCCTTATTAGATTGTTGCATTTAATGGCAAGAACACCCTCATTCTACAAGATTTGAAAGGAGAATTTCTGCCTAGAGGTCTAGTAAATGGAGGTTTTCTTAAACACTATCCCTCTTGAAAAATGATATTTCATTATTTCATTGTATATATTTGTTTTACGAGGAAAAAATTACCGGTTTGGATAGCATTTTGAAGAATTTGAAACCCGAAGACAAGGCCCTAATATTCTGATAAATGATTATGAGAGTGTGAAAAGAGTATTTTATTTCAATTTCTAGAGTCTTTATATAAATAAATTTGTAAAAGAACATTTTTCCATTAGCTTGGAGTCAGTTTGTATTTCAAATAAGTCAAACATTTCTACTTAATTTTTTTTTAGTTTACACTTCAAAGTTCCTAATAATGTTGTACAAGACATCTAGTCCACAAGGGGTTCTTTTTGCCCCCTACGGTGACAACATCCCCATTGGAGCCTGTTTTTATCACAGTTTGAGATTCAAGATAAAAGTTTCAGGAGTTTGGAGTAGTTGTTTAATTTATTTTTTTTTGAAAGCACTGACAATTAATTTGTAAGTTGGTTCAAAATTTTTTAAAGGAAATCACTGACAAATTAAATAACAATGATATGGTTCATTGTTTTAATGAAGGCACTTCCAAATTAATGATTAGTGCAACCTATCATCCAACGACAATTTGAACTCACAAAACAAATGTTAGCTACATGATTTAGTGAGTTGTGAAGGGTATTGGGTTGATGGTTGATATGATTTTATCCTAAGTTATAGCATTTGGTCATGATGAATCTGTTACAAGTGAAGGATGGTTGTGATGATTAAGGCATAAATCGACTAATTCGTTATCGTTCGAATGAAACAATCAACAAATTGAGTTCTTCATAGCACAAAATAAGGTTCATGCACTTCGCCTATCCCATTTTCCAAATACCAGTGCCACCATTTTCTCGCTTTTCGCATATTTTGTTACAGATTGTTACTAGTCATGGGAAAGGGAAGTTGTTTGCATAGGGGAGAGCTGGAAGGCCCTGAAATCCTCCAAGACATCTTGAAAATATGGGAAAAATTTCGTTGAGAAGGTTGGGAGGAGTTTTTTTCAAGTGTGATGGTTATCATAACGTAGTGGCTTGAGCTTTTGTAGATGGGTTTGAAAGAAAAAATGTTAAAATCACTAACATTTCCTTCCCAGTCATAGAGGAAACAATTACAGAGGCTACCGGCCTCCCAGTCGATGGGGATTTATGGTTTGAAAATCGAACCTTTGAAGGTATCAATATTATGTTTTTTCTAAAGGAAGAGAATAAAGATAAACCCTGGTGTTTAGGTGTACAGAGGTCCTGGCTCAAAACTAATTGGAACAAGACCCTCAATTTCATTCAGAGGTATTTCATCTATCAAGGGCGATCCCATAGAATATGCATGTACCATTTTAAGTTTCTCACATATATGTTTGGTAAAGTGCGCATGACTATGTCATTCTTTTAATTAATGAGTATGATAAAAAAAAATTGCTAAGATTCAAGCTAGGCCAAATTCAACCTCGCACTTTTTTTTCCACAAAAATCTGATCAAGATATTAATTTTTAATCATTTGAAGAAGATAGGTCAAACATGGGAACATTTTTTGTTCTTGGGAGGGTTTGTAGAGTTGGTCTACCCCAAGCCTAAAACCAGATAATAAAACAAAACCAAAGAATCTTGTTCAGACCTATGAGATTCCAAAACAAGGATCCTCTTCAATCAAAACTAGAAGAAAAATGAAAACCTACTCGAGTAGGAAAATATAACCCCCTATTCCAGTTCCTAAGTTAAAAATGGTTTACGTAAGGAAAGGTAAACAATTTGTGGAGGAAAATTCCCTATCTTCTCCTCAAGAGCCATCTCTTGAGATACTAGAAGAACATGTGGAAGCTACAGAGAATCAATTTAGCGAAAGAGGGGAAGTTCAACCTCAGATAGAGGAAACAGAGATTGTAAATGAACCCACTTTAGCTAAAATCTATGCGGTCAAAAAACCTCATACCAGGCATATAAACAAGCTCATAAATAAATTTAAGCTCTAAGATAACGCTTCTTTAGAAAACCAGGTCATTGACCTATATGAAAAGCCATTGAAAGTTTTGTTTATAAAAAAAGAGGAACCTTCAAGTTCCAAGAAGTAGAATCATCAAAGGAAAATAGAGCAGGGCCCAAAGGTTATAAGGATTAAAAGGATGAAACTATATCAAACTGGTGAGGTAGACATTTTGTTGAGGGCATTAGATTAGCTCAAGTAAAATCTAATGAACAACACTTCCAATTAATTTTTCATCATTCATTTTGATAGTTTTTCATAAAGAAATAACAATTAATTTGTTAGCACTAATTTTTTTTGTTATGAGCAGGCGCTGCCAGATTATTTGGCAGTGCTCTACGATATTTTATCCCGATATATATTGCCAATTAATTTCTCAGCGACCGAAATAAGTATGTTTTGAAGGTAACAATAAGAATGTTGATCATGAAAAAGGATATTTAAAGGATGGATTTACACTCCAAAAGGAAATATTGATGTTCCAAGCCAAGATATGAGGTGATTTTGTTGTTTTGGCGAAAACAAAGAAAATTTTGTGGGATAAAACAAAGAAGCTTTTATGGGATAAAATAGAGCACTTCCAGTATTCATTACAAAATATCAGCAGGTGGTTTTATTCCTTGATTTTAGCATATTCTCCAGCTATAGTTCGAATCCCTTTGTGATTCAAGAAACAATGACTTAAATTTTTTATATGTACATGCATTTAATCTTAGTTTTATGGATTTAAATTTTATTAAAGTTTGTTGTAATTAAAGTTTTCTAGAAACACGGTTTTAGTTTTGTAATGTTCTATAAATTTGATCATGAATGAGAACCAAGGGTTTATAATTTTGGAAAAGTGACAAATATTTATATATTGTTGTATACTTTGGAGAATAATACATTTTTCTATAAGCAATTCATGTATGTGTAGTTTCAGAGTTTCATGTGTGAATGATTTCCTGTCAATTTTTTTTATTGTGTTCAGTTTCTCATTAGCCATGCCTTTGAAAATTAATATTTAGTATTTGTATAAAGCTAGATGAATTGGAATTCATATTGAATTCTGATATTTATGTTATTCAAAATATTTATGATTTTTTTCAACCTAAATTTCATTGCAGAAATCATAGTGCTTTGTTTTTTATGTTTATTTTCTATAATCTTCTACCATATCTCATTTGTTAACGTGTCAAAGAAATCATAATCTATATTTCCTTTTTCTAGAGTTGTTTATATGACCTCTCCCTGGTAGATATCTTTTTCTGTCAGAGACTCCATGCCCATTGGTCTCTTTTCTTTTCTTTCCAAACAAAATTCATCTACTACCAGTTAAATTTGGCCACTAAGCACATTAGTAACCTGCTACTATAGTGACTGTGAGTAGCATAGTTAAGGAGAAATATCTCTCTATATTGAAGGGGAAACTTTCAATCCCAAAGCAGTTTGAGGTTACCTTACGAGTTTTCCTTCATGGGCAAGAACACCTCTGAGTGATAACAATTTCCATCATACATTCCTTCTTCAAAATTGATGGTAATTATTGACCTCGGAAAAATGATAATTCATTGAAAAAGGAGATGCACCAATGTTGTTATGTAACACATCCTATATTGCATTAGAATGACAGATATCTCATAAAATGCGTCAAACCTATTACTGAGCATTGAAGGCCATTTTCATACATTGATGGCTTTGGTAAAGTTGTTGTTAAGACCAATCAATGCACCATTGAACATGCTCAAGAAAACACGACGGGTATTTATTGAAAATGATTTTTTCAAACATGTAAAGTCACACTTTATAAGTGTGCACATTGGGAGCTAGAGTGTGAGTATAAAGCCACATAAGAAACACTACTCCAAAAGGGTGATAAATAATGCCACGAGAAAAAAATGATCTTTTTCACTCCAAACAAAGATTGGAAATTATTATTATGAAAATTTTGCATTGGTATTTGTTCCAAGTGGTAGATTGGACGCACATAGGAAACGTAAAGGAAAAAGCAGCTACATAAGCCGTTTGGTATCTGATACAGAATAATATGCCGTTTAGAATGCAAAAAAATCTTTCCAAACCTCAACCAAATGAATCTCCTACAAATGTAAAGTAAAAAATTCATTAAGAATATAAAGGAAATATATTTACAATCGAAAGTGGCATGAAAAGCACCAAATGGGCTATAAGTTCCAAGTGGAGACAAAGTGTGGCTACACCACTTATAGGAAATCTTTGAGGAATGGAGTTCCATTAGGTGGAGCTGTAATGGACTATTTTACACTAATGTGAGCTCTGACAATTGATGTTACATTAGGTGGAGCTCTAAGGATCGATGTTCTGTCAAGTGGGTCAATTAGTGCAAAAACCACCATGGTTGATTATACAGCTGATTAGCTAAGTGACCAAGTATCTATAAAATCTCATCTATGATCATATTCTAATGATCAACTAAAGTTAATTTCCTTCTAGATCTAACTATCAAGGCCTCCTGTTAAAATATATTAGAATGAATACCACATAAATCCTCATGATCATGCTATCTTATTAGTTTGATATGGTTGTTGAGATAGTTTCTCAAAAAAGGAAAATATTAGTGTGCGTTCAACCTCTTGTAGTAGTAGTCAAACATTTTTCTATGGAAATATCTGGGCAAGGATAGGGGCGGGAGTTGTCTTCTTCTAGCCCCATTATGTCACGTATAGTCTGCGATTTGAAAAACCTAATAATATAGATGGGTATGTAGTTCTATTGCAAGAAATGTTAGTTGTTTGTGATACATCACGTGGATTCATACATTGGTTCCCCCAAAAATCATGAATGATAATGGACCATTTCCATGATACAATGCCCCCAACATGAAGGGTATAAAATGGGTGACCATGAAATTCCCAAATAGGCTCTACTATTCCTCGTTAGTTAGTACCAAGTTTCTTCTACTGCAGGTTGTCACTGGATCCATCAAAGTGTACTTCTTATTATCAGTAATTAAAGCTACCATAAGATACATGCATACATTATGTTTCTAATGGGCCTCCTATCAAGAGAACAAAACTTCATTTGGCGAAGAACCTATATTTGGCCTCAACTTCAAGCTTTAGTGGGATAAATGACATTTGAAGAAAGAAAAAATAAACATAAGAACTTATTCTTATCTAATGGGGAAACTCTTTTGTGAAAAATACCTAGCACTTGTAGTTGGCCCCAAGCTTTCGTGGTTGGAACAACCCAGAATAGGAAAAACACAAAATTACCGAAGACTTTCATTTGGCCTCAACCTTGAGTGGGAAAAACGACCTTTGAAGACAGAAGCACTAAACATAAGCACTTCCAAGGCACACAATTGAGCATGAGTACATATTATCATCCTCAAAATAATGGTTAACCAAAGGTGATTAATGAATTCTTGGAAACCTAATTATGGTGTTTTGTAGTGGATCAATAAAACCAATGGGTTAAACCCCTTATTTAATGGTGGTAAAATTACACTTACCATAGTGATACAAAAATTTCATCATATGAAATTTTATATGGCCAATAATCTCCTTCAATTGCTTATTATCTACTAGGAATATGTCAGGTGCAAAAATTAGATTGAACACATAACACTAGAAAAACCATTCTTAGTGCGCTTAAGGATAATCTTTTTTTGAATTAATTCTAGAGAAATAGTTCAATGAACACCACTTTGAGCATTCTTTTGAATAAGAGGTTCAAATGGTCATCCATATCCATCCCTACAAGTAGTGCTCTATCAAAGAAAAGGGTTGCTAAAATCTAGCAAAAAAAAATTGCACCTTATCAGATACTCCATCACATTACACCATGTAACTATCAATTGGTTCACCTAATGCACTCCAAGATTCACTTAGTTTTTCATGTCCCCTAATGCACTCTGAGATTCACCCAGTTTTCATGTCCTTAAGAAAGGTCATAAGGTGAAATTACCAAGTTCAATCCAACTTTCCAAAACACAATAAAGAGGGTATCATTTTTTATAGCAAGTGATAGTATTTCCCACAAGAAAATGTCAATTTTTCCATCATGTCATTTGAGAGGACCAAATCTAATGGAAATATATATGATTAGAAAACAACACCTAGAATTTCACCAATGATTTTATAATAGGTTCCACACCTCTAGCCACAAGGACAACATTTCTCTTGAAAAGCGAGGAATGTTAGGGCCCTACCATGACCTCCATACTTTGGCTTACCTATGAGTTAGTAATTAATGAATGATTATTTTTTATGTCAATAAGGTCCATTAAGTATTTATTTAGTAGTTACTCGACTCAGAAAGGGTCTTATTTATCACATGACACCTATTAAGCAATTACACTCATTCATGATGGGACTACAAGTAGTTAGAATTTTCTAGAGAAAGTATTAGATCCAATAGACTATGGAATGTTTTTTGAAGTGTTTTTATTGCATTGAATCTTTTCTGAAAGGAGGTTTCCCCATGAAGAGTCCCATGATTATTTCTCTCTAGTTTCTAGACTATTAATGCAAATGTTATATTATATAGGTTCTATGTCATTATCTCTATTATTTACTTTTCTAAAAGTTATATTTCTTGAATAAAATCATAATAATTAGTATTTTTGTTAACGCAATAATTACAAAACCTTCTTAATCAAGAAAATTGAAAACAATGATAGAATTAATGGAGATTCAATAAAATATGAGAGATATAATATATGAATATATAAGGAGAATTTATATATCTTTCTCAAGCATTTGAGAGGAACAAAATGAAGAGAAGGAGAAACATATTATACACATATATCTATTAGGGTCCTATCAAAAAAAAATCCATAATTGTACATACAGAATTAGATTCATGATTGTGAAACTATGGGTGATGACTCCCTAATCATAGGGGAAAAAAATTCAACCACATGTGTTAAGGCCAAAAGGTCCCTATGATTCAAGTGCATGATCACATAAACATAAATGACATACATAGTGAGATAAATTTCATTGGTGTTAAGTACAACATAAAAAAGTGTAAGAAAGATGCCAATGTTAACCAAATTTAACACATAAAATAAAGTTTGTTTATGAAAAAGTGGAAGCATCCATGGTCCCAAAGGAAACATTCTAATAAACTTGGGAAATATATGGGTGCAAGGAAGCCCAACAATTCTTAAATATGTTAGAGGCTAAAAAAGAGAATCTTTTGGTTGAAATTTATCAACTAAGGCATGGAACCAAGCTCAAAGGTTGTTGGAGTAACTTGGAAGTAATTAGGTGAGGCCCTAAGCCCTAATCAAAATCCTTATTCACCTATTTATATCATAGGAGGGACAATCATTATTGAATACTTCAATATTTGTGGGTTCCTCATACTAGTGTGTAGAAGTCTCTGTAGTTTCCCTAGAGTGAATGTTGGTAACTAATAAGTAATATAAAGATCTATGCTAAAAATGTTTGTCCATCTATATGTATGACTTGTGCAACGTGTAAATTCATACACTACACAATTAACATAAGTCATGATAGTAACCATGAAACTATAGTGCCTCAAACCTTAGACAAATTTCCTAAAAAGGAGGGATTCATCTAGTAGTGACCAACCAAGTGTACCATAGTGCAAATCATCTTGTATGCTTCAAAGGAAAAAAAAAACATTAACTTGAAATTTTCATAGTCTCTAGAGATCGTGACCGTGATTTCTACTAAAAACACTTTCTATACCCTAATATGAAAGTGACTACAATGTTATTCTCATTTGTAATGCTTACATGGCCAAAGAAATATCTTTAAATTTAAAGTGTTTAATTAAAAAAGAAAAGTAAATAATAATTATAATAATATATATTAATTCCCCACCCTCTAACTCTTTCATAGCTACAAAAATGAATGATAAATCCATTATAACTCCAACTTTATTAAATCATGTTAAAGTATCAAATCCTTTTCTATACAAAACATTCTTCCCATTTTCTTTTTTTATAAAAAATACTTTAAAAAGTATATTCTCATAATTTTTAATAAATTCAAAGTTAAAATAAATACGGACTAATAACATCATAAAATAATTAATATATAATACTAAATAATGAAATTGTCTAAAAACTTTTCAAAAATTACATTAATTCTTTTAAAAAATCACATTAAAAGCAACTAAAGTTAGATAAATTAAATAAATAATACCTTAAATTAAATAAATAATACCTTACCTTTATGAAAATCACATACTTAATCGATCATATATTATTATCTAGTCATATAAAAACATTAATCTCAAAATATAATATCCTTTACAACTATACAATGATAAATAGCCATAACATGTTATCCAACACGTGATGATAAATGTATAAATAGCTGAAGATTCAACGATTCATATAAATCACTAATTCAAATGGACCAATCATATAAACGGGTCGCGGAATCACGAAACCAAGACGACATGATTCTTTAATAATGCGATGGTTGTGAGATTTAAAATTATTTCTTCGCAATATTGTTATTTATGAGTCAAAGTTTAACATTTTTATATCAAAGGTCAGAGATTTTTGAAAAATATTTGATAACATGATAGGAAATTCAAAGTATTACGCTGTATTATTGTTTTTGAAAAAGCAAATAAGTCTATTTTAAAATCCATCATAATCTTCTATCTTATTAGAAAAATTATTCTTCTTTTCATAAAATGTAATTTTGATTTTCAATATAGTTGCAACCAAATTTTTGGAAAAAGACAAGATAATTTGATGGATCAAAGTACAATCAAGTAGTGTAAAATTTCATAAAGTTTAGGATAAATTTCAAAGATTAATTTTCAGTTGTGTTTGACTTTGTTAGTGTGACTTTAATTTATTCGTTATATGGTTTAAATATTTTTTAGTTTTTAAAATCAATTTTGTATTTTTTTTCACTTATAAGTAGCTAATGTTGTGTGACATGTGACAATTTGGTTGGTTTTTTTGAGAAGCGGATTGAAAATAGATGAGAAATTATCAAATTTGTTATAATTTGATATTTAATATTTTTTAAATAGTGTTTAGAAAATAAGAAAATGGATGGAAATATTCCAAGTTGCAAGTGTTTTTGACAAAATTATTTTTGTTATCAATTTGCAGGAAATTTAGCAACCTATTAAAGAAGTAAAATTTAATGAAATAAAACTAATGAATAAGTTCAACTATTTCTATCAATTTGTTTTAGTTTGGGTAGTTGAAAGAAATGTTGTTATCTTCTCCACCCTCAATTATTGCATGTGGCATTGTCAGCTCATAATAGTATTTCTTATAATAGCTTAGAGGCTTATTATATGAGCTACCTATCAAAAACCAAAATATATATCTTCCTTTTATAAAATACAAAGATATTTCTCATTAAAAAAAAAGTTTCACCATTTAATTTTTTCATGAAAATTCAACTCATTTATTTAATGCAAGATAAAAGAGAATATCAAATTAAAAAGATAAAAGAAGGCACCTTCAATTCACATACTATGGGCCAAATTATAATATTATTTTGCTAACTTCTTTTTGTTGGTGGAAATTCTCTATTTAACAAGGTATCCAAGAAAAATTTATATAAAAATCAATTAATCAAAATTGTTAAACTTAATTAACACTAAAAGGTAAAAATTCAATATTCATGTAAATGTATCTTCCACTTCTTTGAAAGTATGTCTAGGGAAGAAATATTAAAACACTAATTTTTTATTTTTGTGTTACAACTTAGAAAAAATTAAGTTAATAGTGATTAGTATATAGTTTAATGGGTATTTATGTTATTACAAATTTCAAAACAAAAAAGTTATAGCTTTTAAATTTTTATCAACATTACGGATTCATATTAATAACCCTCTCACCACCACCTTAATACTAACTCTAGTAATATTGTTTAACATCATTTTAATAAAAACTCCACTATCCACCAATATCTTATTAAAAACTAATTAAAAACACCACCCTCTTAAAACAAACTCCACTAGCATCGTTATCATCATTTAATAAAAATTACACAATCCACTAATATCTTATTAAGAAGTTATCAAAACCACTTAAGAAAAAGACTTGAAAAAATTTTCATCAAATTACAGACAGATGACAGATGAAAATGTCACATTGTTGGTGAGGTAAATCCCCTCTGCAGACAGAGGCGATCCAACTAGCGCTAGAGTGGGTCTAGCCACAAACGAGACAAGCTATAATATTGATTCCCAGTTAACGAATGGACGAAGATTCGATAGATGACTTACCAGAGGTCCTACGATGTTGTTGTCATCGGAAAGAGTGGTTACCTCTCGCTCTTGGTTTGATAGATCACGACCCGCTCTCTTTCACACTCGGACACTTGCACACACACAAGAAACAACAACGATACACAACATACTAATTCACATTAGTAAATATCAGTGAGTCGAAGAAGACTAAATCAATTGGATCAGATAATAAACATAACACAATGATGAAACCAACACCATAGTTGAGTATATTAATAAATGAAAGGAAGAGTACAACCAAGATTGAACATTGCGGTCTCCTCCAATAGGGTTCCAGTAGAGCGCATCTCACAAAGGCTCGTCAGGAATTCAGATGGGGCTCTCTCTACGAGATTCTCCTTGGTTCTATTTTCTCAATAGAAATTACTTAGCTATAGTATCTCTTCTCCAATTTCAACTCCTTGGCTATATGTTCAGCTAGCTTTCATAACGGGAGAAGGCCTGTTTATATAGAGGGAGAGGGAGAGGTTAGGATCCCTATAATTATGGAAGGGAGACCTATCTTCAAGGAGTGTTCCATGGGAGGTGGAAACCACTACCTAAAGAGGGAAATCCGTGGTTGATCAACTTAATCACTTCCTGTGACTCATCCCTAAGGTGGTTGGAAGGAAAATTCTGCCTCTATTTGTTAAAAAAAAATTCCTAAAACAAATGGCGCGGACACTACACTGAGACAGAGTTCCAGGTGGCACGAGCTCTAGTGTAAATTTACCACATTGGCGCGAGGAGTGAACTGGCTACCCGCGCCAAGGCCAAAATATAGGTTTTTGTGTGCCTTTTGAGGAAATGTTCAACAGGAGAAATGATGTCCTTATGCAGAAGGATGCAGAGAAGGTGTTTGCAAAGTATGACACTGGTCACAGGTCATGGGAAAGACCCTCCAATATGCGGGGTGAGGGATTGCAGGGACGGTGACAAAATTCTGTGTATCAGATGACCCCTAAAGCATGAGGTTCGAGAGAGAGGGAGGGGTGAAATGCTTTATGAGAACACGTTCGACCCAAACACTGCTGTCAGAAAACCTGCAAGTACAAATACAACTGATACTTCTGATACATGACATGTGGCATGGGCGTAGCCATCCATAAATAGAGTACATAAACAGTGAGATTCGAGGTATGGACACAACCATCCAACAATAGGGATCAAAAAATAGACTCAGGTATGGTCACAACCATCCAATCAAAAGAGTCACGTAATAAGTCATAGTAATCCACAAAGAACCCGTAGTGTGAATTTCATCAGACAAAACCTAGGGTCTTGTGCTCCATCTCAACCCGAACAAAGTACAAATTCGAGCATGCGAATATGTGAGCTGAAGTCGAACATTCAAGAAAATCGTCTGATTAGCAGCCAATAATGAAAGTCGTTAATAGATGCGAGAGAAACCACCAATAATGACAATGGCTCTCAAGGTACGAAATGTACAATCCACAGAATGTGAACAGTGATCTGAAGTCGAACACCTTCAGAGTGAGTCGATCGAAGTCTAATGATGTGGACCTTGCTTCGAATGCGAAGAACCTGCCATTGAGGCATGCAGGCTCCAAGGTACCTGAAGGGAGTCTCTAGATCAGATTCCTGGATAATGAGCTGAATTCGACAAGAAGTGACCTGATCGAAGGTGGGCCACAATGTTTCCCACATCATTGACATGAGACAGAGGAATATGATGTTTGTGAATTAGGACCAACAGAGAATCAGAGGGAGGTTGAAAACTTTAGAGGCAAACTTCTCTTGAACATATAGGTGGCACGACACTGGATTTGGCAGTATTTGACATCAAGGGATTTGAGGTCATGGCGACATGGAAAAGAGCGGATGAGTGGTCAAAAAATATTACCCAAACCCATGGAGGCAAACAAGTGATGAAGTGAGATTTCCCCAACCCGACATGAATGCAGACAAGTGCCATGTTCAAGAGCGACATACTGCCAACACGACTACAATCTGGTTCCATTTTCCCCCACCATTTCTGGCGAGTACCCCAATTATTTTTGAAAACAAGCTTGAAGGGGATAGCATATGCTTGCGATGTAAGTTTGTCCTTTGGACAAATCCAACCCAGTACATTTTACGAGCCCTAGGAAGGAGGAACTCGGGTAACGTCATAACGACGGAGTCTGATGTTATCAGTTTTTAACGAGTCTGACAAAGGGAGAACTCGACATGTTTTCATGTTTAGAGAGTTTGAAAAGAAGGTGGAAAAGAAAACTCTAGTAAGGCCCTTTTCGTAAATAGTCTCACAGATTCGAAAAGGTGGAAAACTGTGTCTGAGAAAACCTCTTAGTCGCGATAGGCTAAGGTATTCCTTTTTCGTAAATTTTCTATCCCAGCCCGAAAAATGGGTAAACGTATACTGGGTAGATATCGTTTTGCAGTCAATTAACGAGTTCAAAACGACAAGCATCTCGACAATATTTTTAGTTTTAGAGAGTAAAAAAAAAGGTAAAAGATGACTCCAGTAGTGACTTTTTTTCGTGTTTTTACTGAGTCCGAAAAATTATAAAATATAACTCCTTACTTCGTGATAACCATGTGAAAACCTGTTGCTGCACAAGAGACACGTGTAAAACACATTTCTCGAAAATAATATGATAAAATAATCGACAAATATGTTTTAAAACCTAATTTAAGATCTTGAAAAGTTATAAAATGCCATAAGTGGTAAAAATTATTTACTTTTCACTTTTACCTCTTTGTGGAGCAACAATGATCCATTGTGCTTTGCGATCTTGCGGCGACAATTGCGAGTGATCCAATGAACCGATCTCGATTCCGTCAGTTTTAGGTAAGAACCGACACCATTTCCCATATTTTAAGCTAAATTTTATTTCCTGCACATGCCATTTTGATTTCTTGGGAGGGGGATTATCAAAATCTAGGGCATCGCGGTCGGTGCGGGTTTCAGGCACGAACCCCTGCTAATCTCCCACTTTTTACACAGAGGGCACGCCCATTGGCGCAAATGTTAGCGAAACAGTCGCGCCAACTGCGCAACCCAAAAATCTGCATTAATTTAAGGAAATTAAAGCCATTTGTTTGCAAATTTCGATGCCCATGTAGACTAACAATGCACATATGAACAATGTGTGCAGGTACCAAGTAGAAAGAATGGTGATTAAGTGGAAAGATAGAGAACACAATGAGGAAGATGAACTTGCCATGGAGAATGATTGATGCATGGACGCCCTCAAAGATTGTGGGCTAAAGAAATTGTTCCTGACACTGTGCCTCCGGGCTCAACCAGAATTGCTTTAGTATTTGATAAGCATCTGGGATGAAGATCAAGAAAAGTTCGTGCTTCAAGATCAAGAACTCGAAATCGAACCTGATTTCTATTTTATCACAAGATTGTTGCGCAGTGGTGCAGTCCCTATCATGACCAGTAACCGTCATACCATGCAGAGCATGGGGATGGTGATTGACAGGGTGTTTCAAGGGGCACGAAAAGGACCAGGAAATGGAAAGGTTGACATCCAAACCATCCTAGATATAGCACTAAAAGTAGTGCTACACACTATTACGTGGGTTGTAGGGTCACAAGCACCACATGAGGCCACAAAGACACAACTGCTTTTTGTCGTAGATTGCCTAACCCCGATCCTCTACAACTAGGCATAGGACATGACTATAAACATGAAGCAGAAACTAACCAAGTGCAAGAAGGGAAAAATGAAATAGTTTGGGTATGGATCAATCTTGGTATCGTTCTTCTTGGAACGACTACTGATATTCCAGCGTCAGGAGGTCATTGTCCCGATGCCACCACCCAGAGAACCATGGATGGCCCGATGGGCTGTGCTGATGCCCAGAACAGGGGGCGGCCAACAGATGTCTTAGAGGCCAGAATTCTTTGATTAGCTCTGCCAAAAACTGATTATTATGGAGCATTGGCCATACTCGGATACGACTTCACCAGTGACCCAGACCTCCCGCTCCCAGAGGGGGAGGATTAGGACGAAGAGCTAGGTGAGACTCATTTTTTATTTTCATGATTTTATGATTTTTTGGTATATATGCATGTTCTGACGGTTAATCTTATATGTATGCAGATGTTGGCCCAGAGCAACAAGCAGGTATGTCACCGATAGCAAGGCGAAATCCTCGCGATTTCGATCCTCATGGTGAGGGCAACGATGAGGAGATAGTATAGAATCTGGAGGGGATCGCCCATGGGATTCCGGACTATGCTCGTTTTGATGATGTTCCTCGAGCCTATCAGAGGCACACTGTAGGGGTGCCGAGTTGTATCCACCGCTTACTAAGGTGGTTGGTATGGGTGGTGACATGCTATCATGAGCACCACGCCGATTAGGCACCTAGGCTTTTATTTCTGCACATTTTGAGAGACATGTTGTCTCGCAATGTAACTGAAACATACACATATATTTTTTGGGTTTTTATGATGCACACAATGCAAACAATTGATACACACACACACACACACACACACACATCTATTTTCCTACATGGATATTTTTACATGTGATGATGCTTTTACAAATTATGCAAATGCCTAATATAATGTTTATCTAATGTATTAGTTAAATAATCTGCATAATAAGTAATGACCCAAGAATCAGGAAAATGTTCACAAAGGGTATAAAGCCAAAAGATTTCATTTTTATGCAAGCTGGAAAACAAAAGTAAACTATGCTTTGAGATTGGTTTTATGTTGACACAAGCTTGAAAAAAAAGTAACCTATGCTTGAAAAATAGGCATGCCCCCCAGCATGGTGACTCAATTCAAAGTGCACATTCCCCCCAAGCTTCAGTCCATATGAAAGGCAGATGGAGTGAAGGTTCAAAAAACGAGATCAATAGAAAGACTTGACCGGGATTGTACGAGATCTAGTAAAGACTTGAATTGAACGAGAACATGTTTCATCGTTTTAACGAGGTTGACACATTAAAAGAACCATCCTCGAAACCTAATTCATTTTTTTAACGAGGTTGACATAGAAGACGAACTCTCCTCGAAACCTAATTCATTTTTTAGTGAGGTTGACATAGAAGACGAACTATCCTCAAAACCTTTCATTACGATGAATAAGAGGTCATAGATTCCAAGAGGTTCGCATCTGATGGGAGGACAACATCTTGAAAATCAGGACCCAATGCCCCCAGCACACGATGCACAATGGCACCATCACGGAATGTGGGCACAGGATAGGTAGCCACATAATTAACCTGTGGCAACGATAAAACTGGTGGATAAAGACTTGGAAGGGATGATGGTGGACCAGATGTCATGTCAGGACCAACAAATGAAAGCTGATCAATGGTCACGATCTGACCTTTGTGTGGAAAATAGATCACACGAAAGAGGAAAGAGACAACTGCCCCCATGACATAAGTATAGTCACGCCGTAAGAGTAAATTGAAATCTAAGGGGCCTGGAACAACCATCACGTCTATATAGATGGTTTTCCTTCCCAAAGTAACAAGCAACTTCGAAAGGATCCCTAACGGTTGACTGGTTCCTCTGTTAAAAGTCAACAGATTTTGGGTAACAGGCATAAGTGGTGGAGAACCAAAAGCTTGCTAGATAGTTGAAGACATAATACTAATAGATGTGCCTTCATCTATAATATTACTGGGTACGACCAGAACAAAGGTTTGTACTGTTATCTCGAAAGGCACATAAGGCAGAAGGTGGTATTCGACAAATCAGCTACAATCAAAGGAAGCGACCAAACTAATTGGAGGGGATACCATCAAATTGAGATGGTTTTCCCCCGGTGTTACCGGAGCAAGAGGAGCACTCTCCCAGACTTCCATCACGGGAGTAGGAGGAGCAACTTCTTGAACTACAGGGATGGACAATTTTTTCTCCAAGTCTGAAGAATCTGATGAAACAAGACGAACGTGGGGGGGATGAGATCCACTCTCAACAGAAAAAACCTCATGGACCATAGGTGGGATCAAGTTGATCGTATCCATGCCCAATGGTTGGTCGGGAATGGATTCCTGAATTTGAATTTCCTGGGGAGCAGGATCGACCAAGGATGACACTTGACCGAGCATGGAACCAACTAGCGGAGGACTCGAAGAAAGCTTCTGGTAACCAGCTAGAAGGTAGGGTGCAGAAACAGTAGATTTGTCCAACACTCTCTTGGCTTCATCCATGTACGGACAAAGGTGAATGGGATGATGCCCTTCACACAACTTACAGGGATTTGTGATCTTACCCTGTTTCTTACGAGTCTTATCAGTACTAGTCGAAGATGTGTCACTAATATGACTTCCAGAAGCCAAAGGCAATGACGGACGACCGTTGGACCATACTTCAAGTACCTTGGGAATGCCAGGGCATTCTCAAAGAAGATGGTCTCCTTTGCACAACATACAAGGTAATTTGACTTTCCATGGAAGTTTGGATGGTTTATCAATGGAAGGTGTCTTAGGCGCAATAGCCGCAGAGCTAGCCTCTCCTTTATCTGGCTTCTTCTTCTTCGTCTTCTTCTTCTTCTTCTTAGCCACCTGGTTACTAGAATCCAGGCTTTCATCAGGTGAAGTAGAAGAGGAGGACGAAGAAACATGCAAAGAAGGGGAGAGGCCCACCTTAGAATCAAGGCGGCGTCGTTCAGGTGGGGGTGATGGTTGAATGGAGATCGGGGCATTCGAGGCCACCGAGGTCGAAAAAAACCACATGGGCAAACCAACAGTTAACCCTGGAAGAGACAACGTTTCCATATAAGGAGCACCAACATTCCCAAAAGTAGGAAAAGAATCAAGATTCCCTTCGGAGGGGATTGCTTGGTTGGAAAACTCGGGAAAAGTTTCCATAAGAAAAAAAGGTAAAATAACACCAAGGAGGCTTACTTTAACCAGGAATATTTCATGGACAGTTAATTTTAAGACACTCAAACCAAAGTTTGTCATTTCATATTTTAAGAGTCGAGAAACAGGCAAAAGGTGACTCTATCACTTTCAGGTTGAAACGAGCATGAAAGGACAAGTGCCTGATGATATTTTCAAATTTATGGAGTCAGTAAAGATAAAAAATGACTGCTCAGGTAGTCTAGGTAAAAGGGTGTACCAGGATTTCGTGAACTACCATATACACCTTGGTGATCAAATGAAATAATAATTGGCCAAGGACTTGACGTACGTGTAGATAGTCTCCCCGAATGTTGTGTTCGGTGTATTATGGTTACAAGGTGGCAGACTTGACTTCCTACGGATAAAGGATTGCAACCTAGGGGTTCTCCATTTATATAATAGACGGTACGAGGAGCGCAAGTCCGTACTAGCACTATCTGAAGCCAGATGGCGAGCGACAACTGCTAGGTTTAAAGATGTCGGAACACATCTCTAACTTATACCACTAAATGTTTCGTTAGGTTTCAATGTTGCCTTCGGTTAATTGAGTAAATTTTAAGTTGATCTTGTATTTACATTTCAGTTCCAAGGTCCTACTGAATGTTGGATCTCAAAAATGCCTAAATGAAAGCTACATGCCAAAAGATGCCATTTCGTTCGATGAAAAGCTATCTACGAGAAAGTTAGGAGTTTTCATGCGATAGCAAATAATGAGAACACACAGAAACATCCACTACAGTATCTGATGCAAGCTAATGAAAATGAGAAATCTTTCCTAGAATGTCCGATGCTAGATATGCAAAAGAATTTCAATTATACAATGCATACAAGAATGCAAGTACAATTTTATTTTTTATTTTCAATGTAATAGAGAAAAAAATGCACTAAATGACATGAAAAACAAACCAACACACTGGTTCGAGAATGTTAATGTGAGAGCTGAAGTGAAACAATTTCAATCAACCCAAAATAAAATAAAACAAAACTCAAACTAATGTTGCAATCTCTCAAATTGAAGAAATATTTCAAAACAGACCCATACATGCAGTGTGATCTATGCTTGGAGTGACAAGAAGCAAAATTGAATGAAAGAGGCGAGAATCATTCAACAAATGCAATCACTCAAACGGATCAAGGGAGCTAAATGCAACCAAACAAGGAATGAAGTTGACTGTGAAACAAAAGACCCAAACTCCTACAGGAGGCTCAACATACCAAATCACTTAAAATCCCTAAGGCTATGATGCTGACGGGAAACAGACAAACAACTGAAGGAACGAGGCTGTTCACAATCACAAACAATCCTAAGGCACTCAAAACATGTCAAAAAATCACCCAGAAGTAAAAGTACTGACCAAAACCTCAAAAAATACCAAACCCTAAAACCTACAGGGGTTGGCACGCCTGTTTGGCTGTAATCAGTGCTAAATAGGGGATGGCATCCCCTATTGTTGTCATCGGAAAGATTGGTTGCCTCTCACTCCTGGTTTGACAGATCACGGTCTGCTCGATTTCACACTCGGACACTGGCACACACACAAGAAACAACGACGATACAGAACATACTAATTCACATTCGTAACTATCAGTCAGTCGAAGAAGACTAAATCAATTGCATCAGATAATCAACATAACACAATGATGGAACTAACACCATAGTCGAGTATATTAATAAATGAAAGGAAGAGTACAACCAAGCTTCGACGTTGTGGTCTCCTCCAACAGGGTTCCAGCGGAGCGCGTCTCGCAAAGGCTCGTCAGGAATTCGGATGGGGCTCTCTCTACGGGATTCTCGTTGGTTCTACCTTCTCAATAGCAATTACTCAGCTATAGTATCTCTTCTCCAAGTTCAGCTCCTTGGCTATATGTTCAACTAGCTTTCATAAAGGGAGAAGGAATGTTTATATAGAAGGAGAGGGAGAGGTTAGGATCCCTATAATTATGGAAGGGAGATCTATCTTCGAGGATTGTTCCATGGGAGGTGGAAACCACTACCTAAAGAGGGAGATCCATGGCTGATCAACTTAACCACTTCCCGTGACTCATCCCTGAGGTGGTTAGAAGGAAACTTTTGCCTCTATTTGTTAAAAAACATTCCTAAAACAGTTGGCGCAGGCACTACACTGAGAGAGAGTGGTAGGTGGCGCGGGCTCTAGTGTAAATTTACCACATTGGCGCGAGGGGTGAACTGGCTACCCGCGGCAAGGCCAAAACATAGGTTTTTGTGTGCTTTTTGAGGAAATATTCAACAGGAGAAATGATGTCCTTATGCAAAAGGAAGAAGGTGTTTGCAAAGGATGACACTGCTCACAGGTCATGGGAATGACCCTCCAATATGCGGGGCAAGGGATTGCAAGGATGGCGACAAAATGCTATGTAACACACCTTAACACCGTAATCTTTAAGATTGTATTGTACTAGTGCTTTGTCACAAGATACCTTCATTGATGGAGAGGAAGCACATAATTATAAAAAAATGGTGAAGTCATCAACCAGCAATACTAAAGTCAACTCATAGAATTTAGTATTCATGGCTAACCATATTAAAAGAAAAAAAAAAACTAAGATACGATTCTTGCTTTGGGAAAATAGCAAGCAATTGATTTAGGTCTATGTAGAAAATCATCAACTCGAAGAATTTGGTATTCATGGCAATCCATTCAAAGAAAAAGAAAAAAAGAATACGATTCTTGCTTTGGGAAATAGTTATGTGGTTAAGAATTTTAACATTATAGCATCTATATAAATATATCCCACGAATCTTTAATAAATCTATTAAATTCATTTAACCAAATAGGTTTTGCACTTCGTGTGAGCAGGGACATTCGTTCATTTGGGGCATTAACTGGAAGAAGAGACAATTTGCCTTAGTAAAAAAAAGAACTAGCTCTAGATTTTAGTTATTATTTCTTAAAATAATCGTTAGATAAATTTAAAGTTATATTTTTCTAATTTGTACAAAATTTCAAAAAAAATGTACATACTAACCTGGCAAAATTAACACCAAAGTGAATGAATAAAGGACTATAAACCATGCTTGTTTCCTTTCTTTCAAGCAAAATTAACCCCAAGGTGAATGAATAAAGGACTATAAGCCATGCTTTCTTCCTTTCTTTCCAGCATGCATGCCTTTGAATGCATTTTGGTGTTCACCTGGAAACATTTTCACTAGTGAAAAAGGTCACGAGCTCCATTTGCAACGTGCATTAATTTTTTTTTTTATCTCCTTGTACTAAGTTCTTGTTATCAATGGTTTCCTGTTTTACCAAACCAAATCTTATGTCAAACATAATTTTTTATAAATTTTTTTACTATAGAACAATCACAAAATTGTACTAGAATGTTACAAGTTTTTAAATAAATTTTTTTACTAAGAAGAACAATCAAAGTATTACAGATTTTTAAATTCAAATTCACACTAGACATCATATAAATACAACTGATTTTGAGATTTAAATAACACAGTTGGTTGACTAGTTAGCCAAAACTCATTCCCAAATGAAAGATCATAGAACCAACTATTAAGTCTTTAGAATACTACAATCCGCTCAATCTAAACCTGGTGGCATCATCGAAGAGTATGCTCATCCGAGGGAGCTCATAGAGTATCCACACGTATGACTTGTAGAGTGAAAGTCACATATCATAAATTCACGAAAAAATATTGCTTATTCTTAAATTTACGAGTTGTTTCTGTAGATTTAGAGGTATCCTGGTAAACGACAGATGCTTGCTTGATATCTAAACTTTTGGGTAATAAGTTAAAACATCTCTAAATGAAAAAAAGTAGTTTTTTCATTCAAGAAACGAAAAAGAACTCTATATCAGAAAGGTTAGTTTGCATGACACCTATTCACCTGGTCATGCCATAAAATTAACACCCCAGCAATTAGGCTGCACTAAAAAAATGTTACAACATACACAAAATACATGTTTACATATGTGCAAAAATCCCTATAGTGGGTACTACAAAACATATATCAATAAAATATCAATTAGATATACAAACAATAAGAAAGGCAGACAAACATTTGTATTAATCTAAAAAAATCAACGTTGTTAATTAGAATTCTGTGGTAAAACTCTATTGTTCTCATCACATGTCTTTATCCAAGTTCCAAATTTATTAGATAACTTAGAACTGGTACTGATTCACAATCAATATATGCTATTGGAGTATATATATATATATATAATTCAAAGATTGGTGTTATTCATCATTGCAATTCATGTAGATTTATTATTATTTAAATTTTAAAATGATACGTGAATGTAAGATTTAGCTTAAGGGTGTAATTTTTAGTTTGGTTCTTAATGATTGTATAGTTTTGATAGAGTGGTGTTCCCCTATCAAAAAAGTGGGCCATGTGTTGGATGTTGATTTTTGTGATTGTAAATTTTGATTTGAAAAAATGATTATGTAATTTACAATTCATAATAAAACTAGTTGTCTTGATCTTCCTTTACTAGATGAAAAATTTGGGTGAGTAAAGATGATGAATTCACAAAAAATAGTTTCTCCTAAATATGGTTAAATGTATAATTCTTACTAGTTTCTTAGTATAAACATAATACATTCTAATTTAATATTATAAACATAGTCCTTACATGCATACTAACATAAACTAGTTATTAACAATTGCTACTTCCTTCCTATAAACATAATACATTCTAATTTGATATTATAAACATAGTCCTTATATACATACTACCATAAACTGGTTATTAACAATATAGTTTATAAAATACTTTAATATTTTATTAGTTAAAATTTCTAATAAAAAATGGAAAAACTTTGTTTATATCTTTTTACATATTATGAGATACTCGTCATTCTAATGCAATATAGGATGTGTTACATAACAACCCTGTCGTATCTCCTTTTTCAATGATTTATAATTTTTCCCAGATCAATAATTACCATCAAAATCAATTTTGAAGAAGGGATGTATGGTGGAAACTGTTATCACGTGAAAGAAACATATTAATAATAATGGTTATCATAGTAACGGTTCAATATTCCCCACGTTACAAGATCTACCAGGTGGACACACTACAAGAAGAAGCTCCTGCATATGCAATAAGATTATTGGCGGCAAGAAACAAATAGAGAAAACATAGATAACTCTTTTTATTGCTTTGAGGTATTGTCAAAGGTGCTTAAAGATTCCCCACCTTACAGGATCTACAAGGTAGCTGATACCAATATGCCATAATGGCAAGTAAACAAGCAGCGAAACGTATAAGTATTGTAAGAAATTGATGTTGAAGAAGCCTGAAAAAAATAGCAACAAGGGTGGGTGCGCTTTATGGAGGATATTTCACTTGACTCCAGAAATGGATAGTCTGTGTAGCCTACTACAGGATCAGGAGTGTAAAACGTGTTTCTGTCGTATTTGTTGAGAGGGGCATTTAACTCAAATCTTCTGGGCAAATCTGGGTTTGCCAGAAAAGTTCGACCATAGACTACAAGATCAGCCTTACCGCTCGCAATCGCTTCATTTCCATCTTCTCTACCATAACCTCCTGCAACCAAGAATGTTCCCTTGAATGCCTTCCTTATTGGAAACAGACTCTTGTTTGTTGCAACAGATTGAAGTACAGATCCAGATGAAATTACTAGTCTGGGCTCTACATAGTGGGCATACAGGATATTGTATCTATTTAAGGCCTCGGCCATGTAAAGCCCAAGCGCCTCAGGATCTGAGTCACTGGATTCTAGATATTCTGTAAATGGTGAGAGCCGTATTCCCACTCGTTCGGCTCCAATTTCTTCCACCACTGCTTCAACAACCTCGAGAGCAAACCTGCACCGGTTCTCCACTGTCCCACCGTACTGATCGGTCCTGTTATTTATGCCGTCTTTCAGAAATTGGTCAAGAAGGTATCCGTGAGCACCATGAATTTCAACACCATCAAAACCTGCCACAATGCCATCAAAACTATGAATCGAAATAGGTAGCACTTCCCTATATATTTATTCATTTGACAGAGATCTATATTTTGAGGTAATGATCACAATCGACTCTGTTTGGCTATATTCAGCTTCATTAATGAACTAGGTTAAGAAAGGAGTGGTGCCCTTTTATAAGGAAAAGAAAAGGCCTGTGGTTTATTAAGTTCTAACCTATGTAATACGTGTGCAAATATCTAAATGCCAAATTCACGATTTATGTAACAACAGTCACCTGCTTTGATCACATTTCTTGCAGCAAGACGAAAGTCATTAATAATCTCTGGAATCTCCTCAGTTTTTAGAGCTCGAGGAGTAGAATAATCTGCAACATCTTTGCCATTGGGTAACACAATCTGTCCCGATATTTTTCGATCTGTTGATGAAACAGGAGCCTGCCCATTGGGTTGATAATCTGCATTTCAGAGACCCACTCAGCCATTTCAATTCAACGAAACTGACAGCAAATGCTCTATAAAAAGCATAGCAATGCAAATTGCAGGGATATACTTACCCACATGGGAAGCTCTTCCAGTGTGCCAAATCTGACAGAAGAAAACGCCTCCTTTCTCGTGGACTGCATTGACGATGGGTTTCCAGGCCCCCACCTGCTCCTCTGTCCATATTCCAGGGGCATTCGGGGCCCTGTCAGTTGCACACCACATCATGGTCATCATTATGTAGGTTTCTCATAAAAAAGAAAAGAAAAAAAGATAAGTCTCATAACAAGCACTAGGCTTAGTATGATTACTATAGTGAGAGACAAAATGTTAGCTTACCCTTGGGCAGAGTGGGAAACGCTAGTAGCTTCTGCAATAAGAAGACCCCCAGGGCTGGTTCTCTGGGAATAGTACAGGATAGCGTGCGGTTGGGGAATGTAATTGTAGGATCTCGCTCTGTGTAATGGTGCCAAAACCACTCTGCAAAACCCCTCTCCAGTATTAGCAAACTCAACCAGCTATGTTGTCAAAATGAGTACAATTGGAAATGAGAAAAAGGGACCGAAGCAGAAGATTGATACCTGTGAGACAAGCTAAAGGGACTCAACTGATAGGGTGTTATCAATGGGATCTGCTGCTTTGATTGCTGAATTTCTTGTGTGTTTTGTTTCCCTGCCATCGTGATAATTAGTGTCTTTCCTTGTACAATATAAGTGAATAACTTCAACCGATTTGCAGAAATATTATGCTGATAGATGTGGAGGAATGGTTGATAGATTGATTCGGAGTGTAATGCCAATTAATGTGTTTATATATATAGGTTTCGATTCGACTAACGTCATGGGTGATGAACATAGATCAAGAACGTGTTTATATATATAGGTTTCGGTTCAACTTATAACGTCATGGGTGATGAACATAGATAGATCAAGAATGTCATGGGTGACGAAGATTCATTGAGGCGGCGCCGTATCTGAATGACGACTTCTGCGCCTTAACTCTGTGTATAAGCGGCGTTGAATTCAAGTTTGGTGAGAGTCGTTGAATTCAAATTTGAAGTGCGCAGGTGTGTATAACCAAAATTTGAATTCAAGTTTGGGGGTTTAGCATGTATATGTTTTAATTGCAATTTAAAAATAAAAATAAAAATAAATTAAGCACCGTGTCTTGATCAAATTTCACTCTTTCAAACAAATTGGATGGATGGAAAGAAGTTTCCTATCTCTATATAAAATTATTCTTCACGTGGACTTCAATAACTTAGACGTGATTCGTTTGGTGTGGTGTTCTATTATTTATACAAAATATGATTATGTATATATAGATGAATAATAAATATAATATTTCAGTGTATATATATTTGAATAATAAATTTAATGTTTTATTGTTGATTTTATTTTATGGTATTTTTTAAAAGTTCATTCTACACATTTTGTTGTTTTTTTTTTCCCTTAAATAGAATTTCAAAAATAGTAAGATCTAAATTCCATAAAATATTTTAGAACATTTTAGTAGTAGTTACAAATTAAAACTAGCAATTGCACCGGGAGGTGCAAGGGAACGCCTGAAGGAAGAGGCGTGAATTATGTTGTGTTATCAATAAGAGAAAAATGGCCTTGATAGTTTGTTGAGCAAACATTACTTGAGCTCGCATTAGTGAGGCTCATTGATCTATTTGAGTAGAAGGATACAGAAATGGTTGTCAATCCCTCTCAAACCTCTAGAAATCGAATTGATATTGGTTGCCACAAATTGAATCGCGTGTTGATTAACGTGGCTCAAGTTTGAGGCATCATAAACCAAGATACCGAATATTAGTGCTACAAATTCCAATCGGGGATTATTGCCACAACATAAAAGTCACTGATATCATTTTTCAATGCCCCACACTCCACTTTTGCATGAATATCCCCAGTAGAACCACACCAGCAAATGTGTCAGAATTGTGTGAAACAAGACCTACTTTATCAAAACCAGACCTGCTATCCACTGAGTTAAATCTCCTATCTCTATGAGAAACTGCAATTCCTCTGTTTCTTCGAGGAAGAAATTCTGATTTCTCATGTAATGAGACATCCACATTTATAAATGGAAGTTTTTCTGTGAATAAAAGATTTTCCGGATTCCCACCCCATCCAAGCTGACGACAAGGCAGTCGGTGTTCATTTCGGACAACTAAATCTAGAACCAACAGCTTGCCAAGAGTTGTCGCAGTCCTTTGAGGAGCTTCTTGAGTAATAGATGCAAATGAACTGTCCAACCATGGGCAACCATGTACATACCCCATAAGTAATAAGCAACGACTGAATCCAAGGGCTTCTAGCAATTCAGTGCATGTTGTTGTGCCCACCTCATCTCCCTCTGCACTTGCCATATTTCTTGCTTTCTCAGCAGCATCCTTGATACTCTGCCACTCAACACAAAAATATGGCGGTGAACATCCCAGGTTTGATGGATCAATACACCCACACTCTTGCTGGAACAATAAGTTTTAGACTTGGATCTTTCTGCTGGAAAATATATCTGTCTCCTTGAAAAGAATTCGGCCCTGTATAGAAGATGAATTCGGCCCTTATACTCAGCTTCAAGGTGGGAATAACCTATCATGAAATCAGCCTCTCCTTTCAGTATTCAAAGATCTGGAACAACCCTTGATGATTTGTTCTCCAAGCTGAGCGAATGGCAAAGGAAATACCCAACTCGGCCTCTAGAAATTCATACAATTTCTCTGGGTGATGGATTATTACAAGGGCAACAATTATGAACCATTTAATACCATTGGGCATATCTGAAGATATTCCTTCATTAATAAAAATGACAAATATCAATCCAATCGATCATAAAGAGACATATTTGCACAATTCATTTTTCATTTTTTTAGAGTGGATAGAGAGGAGAGGAGATTTTAAAGTAGTAGAAACTATTCCAAAATTCCAAACATGAGATATTGGACTGTTTATGATCCTTTTACTTATTCACTATAATTTATTATTCGCACTAGTACACTGACACAACACATCATCTGTGTACCACAACACATCATTTTACAGAGGAGAGAAGGCCAAATAGTCTATTACACTAGGGACAACCCAAAATAGCCAATTAGTAATTCTTAACAGGTTTTGCAAAAATGCAAATGTACATTAGCAAAATTGATCCAAACAGTAACCCAAATTATTAACCAAGAAGGATTTAAATAGTTGTCTTTAATGAACATGTAAAAGCTGAAGCAAGAATACCAATAGGTGTCTTCTTTCCAGGTAAGTTGCTACCCCGTAAATTAAATTAGCCTGAAATCAAATTAAATGATGGAACTTCCAATAGTAATGAATTGCATTTTCAGGTGGTTGTGTTTACAGACACAAGCATTGAGAAAGCCATTGAATACAATGATTTCTGCCATAATCATAAACCGTCAATCGCATTTATCAAAGCTGATATTCAGGGGGTGTTTGGCAGTGTGTTGTGTGACTTCGGGCAGGAGTTTACTGTGTTTGATGTGAATGGGGAGGAAGCACAAACGGGTATCATTGCTTCTATTAATAACGACAATCCTCCTCTGGTGTCCTGTGTGGATGATGAGGAGAGGCTCCAATTCGAGGATGGGGATCTTGTTGTTTTCTCTGAAGTTAAAGGTATGATGGCAAGCCAAGTAAAGTGGTGAATGTCATTAAAAAAAAAGAAAAAAAGAAAAGTCTCATAACAAGCACTAGGTTTAGTATAATTACTATAGTGAGAGACAAAATGTTAGCTTACCCTTGGGCAGAGTGGTAAACGCCAGTTGCTTCTGCAATAAGAAGACCCCCAGGGCTGGTTCTCTGGGAATAGTACAGGATAGCGTGCGGTTGGGGAGTGTAATTGTAGGATCTCGCTCTGTGTAATGGTGCCAAAACCACTCTGCAAAACCCCTCTCCAGTATTAGCAAACTCAACCAGCTATGTTGTCAAAATGAGTACAATCGGAAATGAGAAAAAAGGACCCAAGCAGAAGATTGATACCTGTGAGACAAGCTAAAGGGACCCAACTGATAGGGTGTTAGCAATGGGATCTGCTGCTTTGATTGCTGAATTTCTTGTGTGTTTTGTTTCCCTGCCATCGTGATAATTAGTGTCTTTCCTTGTACAATATAAGTGAATAACTTCAACCGATTTGCAGAAATATTATGCTGATAGATGTGGAGGAATGGTTGATAGATTGATTCGGAGTCTAATGCCTTAATGTGTTTATATATATAGGTTTCGATTCGACTAACGTCATGGGTGATGAACATAGATCAAGAACGTGTTTATATACATAGGTTTCGGTTCAACTTATAACGTCATGGGTGATAAACATAGATAGATCAAGAACGTCATGGGTGACGAAGATTCATTGAGGCGGCGCCGTATCTGAATGACGACTTCTGCGCCGTTGAATTCAAATTTGGTGAGAGTCGTTGAATTCAAGAAATTAAGTTTGGTGAGGTTTCGATTCGACTAACGTCATGGGTGATTCGACTATCTGCGACTGCTTCGTGAGAGTCGTTGGGTGTGTATAAGCGGCGTTGAATTCAAGTCTGGTGAGAGTCGTTGGGTGTGTATAAGCAAAATTTGAAGTGCGCAGGTGTGTATAACCAAAATTTGAATTCAAGTTTGGTGTGAACAGGTTTAAATAAATTAAGGGTTTAGCATGTATATGTTTTAATTGCAATTTAAAAAATAAAAATAAAAAAATTAAGCACTGTGTATTGATCAAATTTCACTCTTTCAAACAAATTTGATGGATGGAAAGAAGTTTCCTATCTCTATATAAAATTATTCTTCACGTGGAACCGAAACACTTCAATAACTTAGACGTGATTCGTTTGGTGTGGTGTTCTATTATTTATACAAAATATGATTATGTATATATAGATGAATAATCAATATAATATTTTAGTGTATATATAATTGAATAATAAATTTAATGTTTTATTGTTGATTTTATTTTATGGTATTTTTTAAAAAGTTCATTTTACACATTTTGTTGTTTGAATTTCAAAAATAGTAAAATCTAAATTCCATAAAATATTTTAGAACATTCGAGTAGTAGTTACAAATTAAAATTAAAAGTTGATTAATTATATATATATATATATATATATATATATATATATATATATATATATATGAGTTATGGTTTTTTACTATATATTATTGTTATCATATTGTGACATGATTGTCTAACGTAAGAATAATCAAGTTTGCGGAAAGAAGGGGGACAAGTGTCAAAGTCCAATTAAAGGGAGGATGATGGAAAGTATGCATCCTGATTGGCTACAATGAATAGTGTTAGCACATAGAACCCCATAGATAAAATGCCTTTGTACACACACATAAATAATAAATTTAATGTTTTAGTGTAGATTTTATTTTATTGTATTTTGTAAAAGTTCATTTTACACAATCTGTTTATTTTTTTTTGTCTATATTGAAATAGAATTTCAAAAATTTTAATGGTAGGATTTAATTTCCATAAACTATTTTAGGACATTTTAGTAGTATTCACAAATTAAAGGTTGAGATTTATTCTTAGAGTGGTTATGGGTTTTCTATCATATTAATTAAATTTTTTAATTGATATATATATATATATATATATATATGAACAATTTTCATATGAACATGAGTTATGGTTTTTTTAGATAGTGGTATATGTTATTGGTATGGTATTGTGACAAATATTGTCTATAGGTTAAGAATTTATAGGGTAAAAATGAGAGTGCATCTCCATAATTAATAATCTTGTTGCATGTTTTTTTAATTGTGTAAAAGACCCTCTACAACCAAAAATATATGAGGTAATATTACATAAAAAAAATAATATATATATATATATATATATATATATATATATATATATATATATATATATAATTAATGAAGAATCAAGAATAATATTGAATACTTCGGCTCAATTAAACTTTTTAACAACAAAAAACACCTATATTCAATAATATTATTAGTCACAAAAGAAATTAAACATGAAAAAAATTTAATAAAACAAAAAGTGTATAACATTCATTTAGTGAAGCACTATGAGTGCCTAAAACAACCCAATTAAGGTGTGTTTAGCTCATATTTTAATTTTTTATAAATAATAATTTAAAATAAATTTGTGTGATTTTTTAAAATTAGTTATGAAGATGGTGTTTTGATGTCTATCTACCGGCCGTTTAATTTATATGACTATCCTGAATTGTTCTTAAATAGATCTTTTGATTCAATATGTAATTTAAAATTGTAAGGGAAAATGATAACACCAATTTTAAACCTAGGATACAAGTGTTTTGTGATTGTGGCAACAATGTTGCTAATTACGGGATGTATTGAAGTAATGGAAATTATGCTTGTTGAAATTTGAAACAAGAAAAAATGAAATTGGCAACCATAAAGGACAAAAAGTGCACACACATTGGTGAGGAAATTCAGTGAGTAATTTCAATTACACACTAGTGAGGAATGTGGGTGTTTAATTTATTTTTCCCTTAAATAAATTAGACAATAAATTGTAATTTCATCTCATAACAACTTGCATGAATTAACTAAGTCATGACGACTGAGCTAGCTCAAGAAATTTGAGTTGAGGGTTTAAGATGAGGCATTTAGAGTGATCCTAATATTTTGGGGGTCTAGTTGTAGTTAATGCACTAGTGGGGTGCACGTGTAATTAGTTAACTCAATTAATTGAGTTAAAATCGTTTTAACTAGTTCTAATTGAGTGATGAATTAGTGAGAGGTCCACTGGATTAAATTAGGCTTAATTCACAATTAGCGATAAATCAGATAATTGATGATTCGCTATTAATAGCTGCATGCATGTCAATTTTGAGGAAGACCCAGTTGAGACAGAGGTTAAAGGGAACATAACTATCAGTTATATATTTAGAGAATTTCCCGTGTGCAATTATAAAGTCAGGAAGATGCCATGATGGATTACACAATCAAGTGAGGCTATTTTTCCTATTTAATAGGGAGCTAATTCCTTAGGAATTGCAAAAGCAAGGTAGGTTGAAGGAAGGTTGAAAATTGGCTATGTGTTTGTCCAATTTTGTGTAGCTTAGCGGGAGATAATTGGTAGAGTGCTGGAGAATCTCATGAGAGATTAAGCATTCTATTGTTTTATGATTCCTTGAATTTATACAATATGTTGGGCCAAAATTACAATCTACGGATAAATTACGATTCCTTAGATAGGTGTTAATCTAGAGAAACAAGTGAAAGACTATACTACCATTTATCCTAACTCAGAACAGATACACAGAGAGGATTGGAGGCTTATTTTTTTCAGTCGCTTCCAAATGGCTCCTTCTATCGCTTCTGCTATAGCTTCAAATTCAAGCAGTTCGTTGGCTGAATGCTTCCTGCAAGAAAGAACACTGAAACAACAGAAGATGCAATAATATAAATATCTATTCAAGCTAGTTAGCTAAATTATTTAAGCATAAACTACAATCATCAACCAAGATCTTACAATATGGAAAATAAAAGTTAACATAGATGCATGTAGGGAAAAACAAGAAGTACTCTTTATTGATGATAGAAGGAGAGGTTACAACCTAGTGACTGATTTGAAGTGACCTTCCAGAAAAGTTTCCAAGTCTCATCACAGCATAAATCTCTCCAGCAGTAGCTCTACAAACCAAGCTCTCAATTGAAAATTCTCAAGCATTTCTTTACACAAATTCTTCCTTCTCAAAAACTTAGATCTGTGTTCAATTTATAGATGAACTTTAGGTTGTTTTTCAATCAATAGCTTTCCAAAAATAGCCAAGACATGTTTCCATTCATGTAGATGTCAAATGGACACTTGAATCCGAAGCTTGACACATGTGAACTCTTCTATAAGGCACTGGCCAAGTGGAGATTCCGGAACAATGAGAATTTCACTCCCAATGTGACCAACGCACCTTTGAATGTCGAGAAGTTCTTTGTAGAGCAGCCTTGCATGGGGCTACCTACATATGCAACAAACTTAGGCCCCTTAGAGCCTGTGTTGGTGAGCTTTCATATGCTAAATAATAAGCTTCAAACCATGGAAACCTTTGCTTGATGAAAGTCTTGCTTGATTTGTCTTGTTTTCTGTCTTAAAGCATATAGCAACTGAAATGACAGGGAGTGATAGACCCTTTATCATCGGTCCTGGAGATGATGTCCAGATAACCAGGTCATTGGGAATGGTGCCCAAATTGACCTATAACAATTTCGCCCTAAAGCATTAGAACCAAAGAACAAGAACATTTGATTGAGCTGATTTACACTGTGATGAGCTTGGAAACGAAGAAGAATGGTCACCTGCATCAATCTTAAAATACATTACATCATGATATATCCTCTATTGATCATAATTGCTGAGGGTAGGCATTCCCATAGTCAGCACATAAAACAATCTAATAACATGTACATAATTCAGAAAGTCGTTTACATTGGAATGTTGCCCAAATGTAGACACGCCTATAGATATAGGCCCATGTTTGGATGAAAATATGTATGTAAGGTCACCATACAGATGATGTGTACAACAATCCTGAAATTGCAAATTGGATGGCTGAAACTAGATCCGAGGTCTTCTTATCTCATTCACTCGATCATTTGGGTAGAAGTCTAGCCATGCGAATATATGATTTGTCGTAAAACATGGAAAGACATCGTTTCATTACTAGCCAATGATGTGAGTATTTAACAAACACGAGAGAACCACCATTAATGTCAATGGCCCTCAAGGTACTGCAGTAAATTTTGTAAGGCATTAATAGATGATTTGATGTCGAACGCTAAACAAAATATTTCGGTCAACGGTCTAGAAGCGAGGATCTTGTCGATACTGTAACAAGCCTCATGGTATTGGAATCTGATGTTTCTAAGTGAACTTCCTGGATATTGATTTGTTGTCGCCATGAAGTCATGTTATTGCAAAACAAGAGTTACTGATTTCAGAGACAAAGGTATGACTTGATATAGCAATTTTCAAGGATGAAGATCATGAAAATGAAGGTTTATGAGTATTGCATATGGATGAGTTTTTAATCACTAGATGAATTCTCTTGAATAGATCGGTGACACTGTGATGAGTTGGTAGCATTGACCCAAAACCGAAGTGAAGGTATGATGAACCATAGGTGTGAATGAACCGTCAGGATGATTACCCAACCCAAAAAATCACGGACATGGAGTGAAAGAAGTGTCATGTTCAAGTGCGACTTGCTACCAAAAAGAAACTTTACTTACTTTTCCCAAATTTTCCCTGGTCATTTATCGACCAGTACCTATTTATTTTTTAACAAGCTTGAGGAGGATAACATTTGCTTGATCTATAATTCAACCCTTCGGGCGAATAAAGTATCGTTATTTAATAATTTAACGAGTCTAGCAATGAATAAAACTCAATTCTTGCCATGATCAACAAGCCCGTCGCTATTTTATGTTTTAACGAGCTTAAAAATAGTGATAGCCCAGTCCTTTTTCATATTTAGAGAGTCTAAAAAAAAGAACGAAAGAGAACTCCAAAAGTAATTTTTTGTAAATTTGTCTCTCAGATCTGAAAAAGTGTAAAATAATATCTGAGAGAACCTCTTTGGTCATGTTTAACCAAGGTATTCCTTTTTCATAAATAATCTGTCTCATTCCAGAAAAGGGTTAAACATATACTGAGTAGATATCAATTCATTTACATTAATGAGCTCGAAATGACAAGTGCTTGGTAATCTTTTCACATTATCGGAGTTTGAAAAGAGTTGAAAGAAGACTCAAGGGGTTCCTTTTTCACTGTTATCGAAGTTCGAAAAAGAGATACAAGTGCGTTTGAAATCCTTTTTTGTTTTTAACAAAGCTCAAAAAATAAGGAGAAAAAGTATGCTTTTTGGTCAAGTCTTTCTTTGAAATAAATCTGCATGACTAATCTGTTCATCAATTGTATTTCCTATTCAGAACAACATCAAATGGATTAAAAATACCTGTTTCATGATAAAAACATAATAAAACCATAGTAATAGCAATAAAATTAACTTGCAAGCAATTAAATGACTATATAAAGTAGTTTCACTATTCATTTTTACCATTCCATAGTTACTATTTGCATTTTGGAGCTCTGAAACTGATTTTTCCCCCAAACTTCAAGTGTTGATCGCGATCGTTTCTGTGGATGGATTTCATCGCCGTTTGATCCAGGTTAGTAGCATGAACCTCCTCTTTCTTTCAGTATTCATTTCATTGCCATTCCTTGCACATTTTTAGGGTTTTAAGGACCCTAGGATAAATTCTGCCCAAATTGAGGGCAACGCACCCTTAAACATCGAAACATGTGTTGCATAGCAAGTACAGTGAAGGGTACCTACATATGCAACACAATGTCTAAACTCAGGGAGTGTGTTAGGTGCAGTTCAAGTTTTTGATTCTCATGATGTGCTCAAAATTTGCCTAGTTTTTTTCAATATATGTATCTAATGGATCTTATGGTTGATTTTCATGTTTCCATTGGATTATAATAATGATTACATGGAGATAAAGAGAACATGAAGAACAAGATATGATTTCCTTGAATGATCCGGGTACTGTAAGAGCTTTAAGAGATTGTAGGCTACTTAAGTACTTCAAATTGTCTGGAATGAGGCAACAAATAGAGCTCCTAAAGTTCCTTGTTCGAATATGGGATCTGGAAATAGAGGCATTTCACATAAAAAATCAAGTGTTGTCCATAACAGTTGAGGATGTGTATTTTCTCGCAGGTTTGTCGAGGAGAGGTTTGCCCATTTCTCTCACAGGGTCTACTGTTGGAGGAGAGACACTGAGGGATTATTTTATGTAGTATTGCTATCCAGGGTTATAACCTAGCAAAGATGGAAAAATAAGCATCCGTGATGTCATGGATTTTCCTTTGAGAACCATCCTTTTCACGATCGTTAAACTTGCTGGCACCGTTACACTCCATGTAGCGAACAGATCATATATACAACATGCTCTAGAGTTCTTAGAGCCAACAGTCTTCAACTGGTCTGAGGCTGTTCTATCTCAGATAAAGGAACAACTGAATAAATCAAAGGGAGGAAGGAAGAAAAATTTCAGCCAGGGTTCAATTCTTATCTCCTTCGCTTTGGAACGGATTCCACTAATGCAACCACAACATGTAACATTGTATATATCTAGTCCTAGAGATCCTTGAATGCAGAGATGGGTAGAACTCATGGGTCAACATGCAGGCCAATCGACCGTTGTGTTCTCGACCACATGCTTCGCCTGGTTCTGGTGATAGATTGTCGCCATCGATGAGTATGCATATGCAGGCGTTGACTTCTGAGGAGATCCAGATCTAATTTTACTAGAAGGCACTCAACATGGTGCAATAGGTAAGAATGATTTGACCATGTTTTTTGATTTTTATAAGGTTTATACAATTTTTTTGTGTTTTGATTTCTTTCCAATACTAAACTAAAATTTAATGTAATGCAAATATTGGTCGTGTTCAACCAGCAGAGGAACTAGAGCGTGAGGTAGATGCACCAGCAGTGAGGGCTGTTAGGAGAGCAGTCCTTTAGGACCTTGATATGGCTGAGTTTCTCATTGAGCTTCAGCAGCACATAGAGGGATTAACCTTTTGGATTTCGGATTGCCAGCTCGAAGAGTTACCCATGCGACTGCAACGACACACTATTGGGGTTCCTAACCGTTAGATGTAGTTGCTCCGTAGGATTGCTAGATCTATAGAATGTTACCATGAGCACCACTAGTTTAATTGTGATTTTTATCATACATTTTGAGGTCAAATGACCAACGTGTCTTGGGCACAAATTTTGTAAAAAACCTATAACTATATATCTATGTGTTTCAGAGTTTTTCCTATGTTTAATGTGCAATCCTATTCAATGATGTGAATGTTTTCTTTACGTATGTCACAAATATCTATCTAAAACTTGATTAGCTAATGAATCAGTTAAAGTGTTCAGATTTATGGAAATGTGTTGATATTGAATGAAATCAAAATGTCTCTCCAAAATTCGAACTCTTAGGAACAATCTAAGAAGTGTTGGATTTATAACATTATAAATACTAGTAAGTTGTAGTACCACAAGTTGTGAGTCTAACTTTATGATTATGCGGTTAATACCAAATTAAATGGCATCTGAGAGAAGTTTGATCAACGTGCTTTACTCAACGATATTATTTGTCGATCTACTGATACAAATCCCTTGAAAACTCACTAACTCGTCGTTCGAAGAAAAAATGGCCCACGTTGCAGAGCATAGATTCTGCATACTACGAATAGTACCATCAGCATATCCAAAAAATTGTTCCAAAGATTCAGACATTTTCGATGAAATGTAAAGCGGATTACTAATGTCAAGAAAACTCTAAAAAAACAAATTAATATAGTGAATGAAAATCAACAACATATAAACAATATAATACAAAAAAAATTACTACACTCATGATTAGGCATAGTAACGTTTCAAATACAAACCATTTCTAGGTTGCGCCAATGGAATTCCATTGTAATCAACTAACTCGTAAGCACCCTTAGCAAGAAATCTTTTGACAATATAGGGGCCATGCCATAATGTCTCGAATTTCCCTGTACCTATTACATCAACTTCTTGATCGTAAAGAAGGACCAAGTCGCCCTCTGAGAAGATGTGAGGCTGGACATTTTTGTCGTATTGCGCCTTTATACGTCTCTTATGCACTTCGTTGGCCAATTGGGCTTCATGATGCATTTCATCTAGATGGATGAGGTTAAGGAGACACGCTTCTTTTTCTAAGGTATTAGGTAACAAGTATATTGTGAGTTTTAATGATGATATTCACATTGGATTGGTAAGATAGCTTCTAGACCATACACCAATTGGAAAGGAGTAAATCCGGTCGCATTTCTCACTAAGGTTCGATACACCCACAAGGTAGAGTACAGGATCAAGTGCTAGTTCCTTTTACGGACTCCTATCATTTGTTGAAGCATTCATTTAAGAATTTTGTTAATAGCCACAACTTGTCCATTTGATTGTGGATAATAAGGAGTAGAATTATCATGAGACAATCCTGCTATCAATTCAGACATCATATGGTTGTGAAAATTCTTCCCATGATCCGTAACTATAGCCTGTGGGACCCAAAACCATGCAATAACATGGTTAAAGAAAAACAATGCAATTGTCTGTCCTATGTTGTTGAATGTAGGCATCGCTTTGGCCCATTTGGTAAAATAGTTTACTGCGACAATAATATAACCATGCCTCCCAGACGAAGGAGGGTTATAGGTCATGAAGTCAATACCCCATTTTGTAAATGGTACAGCAGAGACAACATGATGCATTAGCACTAGCGGTTTGTGGATTTTACGGTCATAAATCTGGCATGCATGACAACTTCTGACTACGAGGATACAATCTCGAAAAATAGTAGGCAAAAAGTAACTGGCGTGGAGTATTTTATGCATGGTAGCATATCCAGATAAATTTCCACCACAAGCCCTAGCATGGCAATCATTTAATACTTTTTCAACCTCCTCATGAGTGAGGCCCCTCCTTAAAATGTTATCGACACCACGACGATAAAGTGTATCACCAATGATGAGATGATCTTTGGCTTGGTATCAAATAGGTCGTTGATTAGAGCGAGAAGTATTAGGTCGAAAAGTTTGGGTTTGGAGATAAACGATGAAATATCCATACCAGGGATCAAATGATCCGATCAGAAATAGATACTCATTTGGAATAGATGGTTCTGACGTAGTTACAATACTATCAGAGGGAAGGTCATAGAGAAGCTCAACGAAAACTAAAGACTTCTTTGACTTGGATTTGATGAATTCCAAATCAAATTCCTGCAAAATGACAATCCATTTTGAATATTCCCCCCCAGCAATTGACATGATAAGATGTAAATCAGGGGGTTGCAATCCAAAACTATTGTTGTTTTTTGGAGCAGGATATAATGGTGAAATATTTGGACAACTTGAACGGCTGCCAAGGCAATAATTTCTACATATGAGTACTTAAATTCTGTATCATTGAGATTACGACTCAAATAATAGATCAGATGTTCAATTCCATCTTCTACTTGGACCAAAACCATAGCAATGGTCGTTTCAACCATGACGATATATAGGAAATAATCATTTTGATAATTTGGAGGATACATTAATGATGATTGGACAAGATGGTCCTTGACAACATCAAAAGAAGCTTGCGCAACTTGGTCCCAATGGAAGGGAACCCCCTTTTTCAATAATCAAGTGAATCCTTTAGCCATTTCGGCATATTTTGGAATGAACCTTCTCAGGAAATTATCCTTTCCTTGAAGTTTCTGTATCTGAAGTATGTTTGATGATGCAGGCAAATCAAGAATGGCCTATACCTTTAGTGGGTATATTCAAATTCCTTATTTTGAGACTATGAATCCGAGTAATCAACCAGAACCAACACAAAACACACATTTGTGCGGATTGAGGCATATCTTGTAGTGTCGATAGCATAATAAAATGGCTCTAAAATGCATCGGGTGATCAGTCCGATTTCGTGAATGCACTGGTAAATCATCTATATATGGTTGACCAATGTGCTTGATGTTGTTGAAATCATAATCCATTGCTCTCTGAAAAGTTTCCCCAGCATTCTTTAAACCAAACGGAAGTTTCCTATATGGGAATGTGCCCCAGGGACAGATGAATGTTGTCTTATGTTGGTCATCTGGGCGGATATTCATTTGATTATAGCCAGAAAATCCATCCATGAACAAAAATATTTCGCATCCAGCACAATCGTCAATAACATGGTCGATAAAGGGAGTAGGATAGTTGTCTTTTGTACAAGCCTGATTAACATCCCGATAATCGAAACACAATCTAACGGTTC
Organism: Pinus albicaulis; assembly: GCA_034641835.2. Taxonomy (NCBI): domain Eukaryota; kingdom Viridiplantae; phylum Streptophyta; class Pinopsida; order Pinales; family Pinaceae; genus Pinus; species Pinus albicaulis. Next base: position 29,098 of record JAXQQM020071344.1, on the reverse strand, counting down.
CTTTTTTTTTCATAACAAGAACGCTATTGGAAACCCACTCAGTTAGCGGAATAGGGTAAATGAAACCAGCACGAAAAAGTTTTCAACTTCTGCTTTGATGGCAGTGGCTTTCTTTGGATGAATAGGACGAAGCCGTTAACGCATTGGTTTGACATTAGGATAGATATTAATAGTGTGTTCAACTATACTAGTATCTATGGCTAGCATTTCCTCGTAAGACCAAGTGAATACGTCACGAAATTCACTAAGATTATTTTCTTCATAATCTGGAAGATGGGAACGATGATGATAAGCTTCCCATGGTTTTGATTATGCCATCATAGCTTCCAAAATATTTTCAACTATCAAAAATTTTGAGGAAAATGGATCAGATGGAGTTCCAAAATATAATGAACGATCAACCCAAACACTCAGCAAAGCTAATTTCTGATTTGTTGCCCAAGCCAAATAGATTGATTGCTATTATAGCTCAAGAGGACTAAGTGGTAAAACATCATCCAACATAGAAATATCAGAATCAAACGTACTATTCCTTAAGATAGATAGAGTGGAAGAGATCATGTAGCAAGTCTCTATGCTTGCAATTTCTATCGACGTCGTGGGTGGCGGTAATGCAAAGGTTCCCATAAGAGTGGAATCCTTTAAGAGTCCTACACCAATGTTCTAAATTTCTAGTTGGGGTAAGTGAATAAATGGAACAATTCCAGTTACCTGCGAAGTGGAGGCAAAAAAGGATAATTGATTAATGACTGTGATTGTACATTTATGTGGAAAGGCAATCATTCTAAAGTATGTAGAAACAATGGCAGTGATCGCATATACCCATGGTCTTCCAAGTAAAATATTATAGTCAAGGGGTCCGTCAACAACCTCAACATCAATACTTAATGTTTCCCCCCCTAATTCAACTTGCAAATTATTGATAATACCACAAGGTTTATATGTTCCATCAAAAGCCTTCAGCGTCGTTGATGATTACGATAATTGCGGCGAGCCAAGTGACTTCCAACAGTTTAGAGACATAATGCACATAGATGCTTCGTCATCAATAATATTGAAATGAACAAGGTGATTGAGAACATTTACTTGGATGGACAATGCCAATTCTACTTGTAATTGCAGCACATAGCCCATATGATTAAAGACGACAAGATTAGAATCAGTCGGATCAATTCCACCAATGGCCAACAATAAAGCCTACTTCTGGGGGGGGACAATTTTGTAATATCTCAAGAGAAGACATAGATGAAGGGGATTGAGCCAAATATTCAACTATATTGTAATTCTGTGCAGCTCTTGCTCGAGGATTATATGTCGATTTATGAATTACTCCCTTTGGTGGCTTAATCGTCAATTCAGGAATAATGGGAGGTGGTACCGATTCATTAGATGGATTCATTGTCGAGGTAGTAGGTTGATCAGTGGCTGGACTACCATAGTCTTTATTATGCGTCGACGCCAAAATATCTTGTGAAGGTTTTGTGGTGGATAACATTAACACTTGGGAACTAGGAGCTGGATCCGTAGCAACCAGATTTGTGTCTAGATTTGGAAATTGGTCTGTCAACACAACTGATGCGTGAGAAGTATTGATGATTTTTGAGACTTCAGCACGGTGACGAAAATCCCTAACAAAGTGTTCCTCGTTACATATTATGCATGGATAACGAGGTTTCCATGGTCCAGATGGTTGATCAGATGATTTTTCCTGTGGGTTAGAAGTTTTCTTTTTCTTTGATTTCTCCTTTTTCTTAATTCCTGGTTGCTTATCACTTTTGCCTTTGTCAAATGACACGGCATTAATTTCGAAAGTAGGAGCAGGATTAGATGTAGTAGTGTGGTGTGTGTTTCCAGTGCCTATCAAGCCGTCTCTGGCATGAGAGTCCTTTATTTGAGGAGGAACATTGAAATTAGATCATGGCGCATTTGGAATATTTTCATAGAGAATGCTATACTGAGTATAAATCAAGTCTAAATATTGGGCATGAGCGATAACTTGCTCTTCTATGACAACGCCACCTTTAGCCACATCCTCAGTTATAGATGGTAACAGGGACTTAATGAACCATTCAGAAAGGAGCTAATCACGAACAAATGTCTTAACCATTCGTCGACGGCAGCGCCACTGATGAATATGATCAGGAATGTGAGTAGCATTAGTTTATTTGAAGTTGGTCAAGAGTTCCGTTCCAGTTTCGTATCTGATCGGTAACTATAAATGGGTCAAAAATATAGTAGCTAAGGCAGTGAAATTGTCAAATGAAGCTCTAGGTAATTCAATGTACCATTTAGTTGCCAGACTTGTGAGCTTTCGCTGGAGAAGATGTAATCAAACAGAATCATCATTTAGGGAGTTCAATGAACACCATAAATGATAAGTCATAACATGAGTTAATGGATATTCTCCAGGGTTTCAATTTAATTTAGGAATGTTGGAGGGTAATTTATGAGGTATCACCAGCCACCAAGGAGCATAATTGATAGGATCATTCGTTAACTGGTTCAAATCTGGTAATTTCAAGGTTACAACAAAAGGAAACTGTCTATTAAGGTCAGATTAAGCATAGCCAGGATAAGATGTAATTTCTTGGGCAATAGGTCTTTGAGCACCAGCATATGGGATTTGATGTTGGTAACCCAGATAGGGGTTGTTTTGCATAGCAAACGCTTGAGAATTTTGTTGACCAAAACCTGGATATGATACTTGTTGAAATGAAGTTTGAGGGATTTGTGCCCGTGGCTGCCAAGGATTCTATCCACCAATGTTATAATCCAAATTAGTATAAGTCATATTCGGTTGATGTGTATAACCAGGTTGCGTTTGTGAGATCCCATAAAATGGTACACCAACTTGTGAATAAATGATCCTTGATACAGGTTGTTGTAAATTAACCAAAGGATTTTGAGCCTGTTGACCCAACATGTGATGATATTGAGTCGAAGAACTTGCCTGATAAGGTTGATGTACAATATTTTGATTCTGTAACTGGGGTATAGATGTATTAACAAGTGGTATTGAAGTGGGTGTAATAGGTTGAACTGATTGATACAAATGTACAACCGTTTGTGGTTGGATAGGAAGAGTGGGTTGCCATTGACAAACATTCATGTCAACATTAGTTTGACCAAAATGTGACTGAGTATTATCATATTGGGTGACCATAGGTTTCTGATGCAAGAGCATTAGGCTCGAACCAATTTTTTGTATATAGATAGATTTAGGGGGTCTTATATTTTCTCGGTCATATAATTATCGAATAAATTGAGTGATTTTAGTTTAATGTAGAGAGGAAAATATTGTAACTTCCTGAATGATTGATGGGCACCCGAAGAGATAGTCATTTTCAGAAGTTAGGAAAATTTTAGGATTCCAAGAGTCATCAGGGAAGCTGAATCGATTGATTCCTAATTTGTATAAAAATAAAATCCCTGTGATAGAGTCGAGGGACCTGCATAGAGAACAGTGAATAGCTGCATAGAGACTGGGAGATCTGTAGAGATAGAGTATAGAATGGAAGGTCAAATAATTGAAGAAGCTGTTTCGGTATTGCTTGTGCACTTTTTGTTTAATTTCTGTGTGGTGAATGCCTTGTGTCTTTTTGCATTTTATATGAGGCTCATAAATTGGCTTCTGTAACACAATAGCTAACTGTATGGAAAAATGGAACATGTATACCTTGTAGTCGGTTTAAAGATGTGTTAAGCACGATAGGAGAGATTCTCTGTATAGATAGAGGGAATTTGAATTCATGTTTGGTTTACTGTGCCTACAATAATCATAAAAATACAGGAATTCAGTAAAAGGGCCCTATTCCTTGACTAAATACCAGAGGAGAAGGTGGTTCTTCTTGACTAAGTGTGGAAGGAGAACTTGGGCGGAATCCCTAAGGCGCAGCATTGGTTTGAAAGCGAATGAATCAACTGGGCTGAGGAAGAGAAGAGACAGTATGACTGTGTGAACTGCGGAGCTTTGAATTAAGTCGAGTTGCAGGCTTGATACAGCCGTGAAGGAATATCGATGGTACAGAGTTATAATGAAACCCAACTATGCGACGGAATGTAATGAAAGGAGTTAGATGGAACCTGGAGTAAGGGGAGCGGAACCACGAAGAGACGAACAACGAAACTAGAAGTATATTGCGAGGCACAAAGGTGGTAAGCTATATTTAAGAATTTGGAGCGATCCCATAGAGTGAGGGACACGTGTCCCTGAGCAGTTTGAAAAAACCTCTCTCATCGCGAGTTAAAGTTCATGCATAATATTTGAGTGAGATTTTATTGGGGTCATTAGATCGTCAAGACTGGTGCGAGAATAGGTCAACCGTTGATCTGAAAAACATGATAATCGGTGGGGCCGAATGTCAGTTATGTGGGCGTTATATTAACGTTTATAACCTCTGACTTGGAGAATGGTAATATGCATTATGGTCGGGTGCTTAATAACAAAGCGTGTATATATGTTTTCGATTACATTATGGTTGGACCATATGCGAAGTAGTTAATAAGTGTTGAGAGTGACAATTAAATGAATAGATGAAGGCGTCCTATGGTCTCATTGAATGTTAGCGTGGTGAACACTATTTTATGCCTGTGCTATAGCTAGCCAATGTATGTATACCTTTATGTGGTTGAATGACATTTAAAGGTGAATGGGTTCGGGTCAAAAGCGTTGGGGACTGGAACCTAGTATAGCGAGTATTGGTCGGATATATATGGTTGATGTGGCCGAATAACGTTATATAATTGTTGAGTTCAATTGCGTTGATTCCAAAGTGGCATATATTGATTCCATAACCAACCAAGGAACTTTGAATTAATATCTCAATCTTAGATTGAGATATTAAAAAGCCTCAGTATATTTATCTAATTTTCCAGACTAAGAAAATAGAAAAGTGTAAGTTTGCCAGAATTTTGGATTGGTTGGGAAAAAGAAACTTTGGATGCATTTTACACACAGATTGATGATGAAATAAAGAGGAAACCAGGACTGTGGGTTTTACCCCGTCATCAAGTGGTATCAGAGCTAGAATTGAATTAGCTCCTTGAAAGTTTATTTTGAAATGCACATGTACTGAAAACGAAAGAAAAGTTGAAGTTTAAATCTATTTAACAGAAAATTTGCAGATTTGATTTGACATGCAGTGAAGGTCTCCAGATGAGCAGAATCTGTATTTGAAGACAAGAGTCCTGAAGATTGCAGTAGAGAGATGCAGTGTAGGTGAAAGAAGAAACAAGATCATTCAAGGATCTTGAGAGGTAAGATGATGAGCCTTATTTGAACTCTAGTTGGAATAATTTTTTTGCAGAATACAGAGTGCAAGTAGTTGAGGAAGAAATCTCAGCAAGAATCAGATCACAAGCTTTGAGGGCAGTGATATAAGAGTCTAGCAAGGGATTCTGAGTGCAGAAAGAGTGTGGCAGAACCTGAAAGATTCCTAACTGAGGTTAGATGAAGGAAGAATAGAGGTGTTCTTGAGAGAAGTTGTAGAGTGAAGCCTAGAGAGTAGAAGAGAGTCCTTAGAAGGTTCCAGCAGAGAGGGGACCAGTACTTTCCAAAAGCCAAGTCCAGAGGAAGGGATTGGTGAGGTGAGTTATAGCAAGAGAGCTTGATGTTGCAGAGGCTCAGTGCAGCTTGTGAGTGAAGAACTCCTAGAGAAGAAAATGACTATTGAGAGCCATAGCGGAGATTGCAGAGATTACAGAGGTTCTGGGAGAAGCCACAGCAGAAGAGTGAGGGAAGATGCCAAATCAAATGGCATAAGGAAGAGTCTCATTGATGAAGAATACTGGAAAGAGATAGCAGAGATCAGGGAACAGTTCAACAGATTGAAACTAAGGATAGAAGAAAGCCAAAGAGTTGGTTGGCTCATGAAAAAGAGAGTGAATTGGAAACCATTACAGTTGAGGTTGAGGCAAAATAAGATTTCCCTATTGAGCGAAGAACTCAGAGTAGCTGAGTTGAAAGAAGAAATTTCTGCTTGTGAGGTAGAATAGAGCATAGATGAAGAGAGGAGATCTGCAAGAGATCTTGAAGACTTGAGACAGCAAAAAGCTTGTCTTGCTGAGGAGGAAATCATTGAGGATTTCCTGAGTTATTGGACAAGTCCAGATGATGTAAGGGATTGTGTTTTTGAGTTTGAAAAATGTGAAGTGATGACATACTCCACAGAGGAAGAAGAACCCAGAGTTCTTGAGGCAAGGATGGAATTTGAAGATCCCATGTGCAGGCCCGTTCAAGAAGAAGTGCTTGAGAAAGTAGCCAAGACTGAAAGGTCTCGTGATTTGAAAACTAAAAAGTTGTGTGTGTTTGCAGGTACACTGCTAGAAAATGGAGCAACTACATGTTTTGAAAATTTCCATGCACAGTTGGAGAAAGATTCTTCTTTTCCACATGTTGGAAGCAGAATAGCTTTAGTTTATGATATTGGCCAAAAGCTAGAAGTTGAACAGCTTGGAGAAATTGAGGAAGAGAAGATTATTGAAGAATTTCTGAAGCATATGGAAGACTGGGAACAACAAGAAGATTTGTGTATGAGTGCAGGTGTTGATGAAGGCAGTTCACATGATGGAACTGTGACAAATGAAGCTGACTATTTCCAAGCCATATATGATGAGTATCTTTCAGGGGAAGATCAGATTGTGGAGGAATTCATTAATTCCTTGCTTTATAGAAGGGATTGCTTCAATGAGGATGTGACAGTTATGTTTGATGATGAACTTGTCATTGATGATGATAATTACAAACTGCCTTTGTTAAATGGCTAAGTGAGGAGTGATGGATAGGTAGCTGAAGTTTTTGCAGAGATGAGAAATCAGGATTCTATTCTCATGAAGGCTGAGGAGATGCCAAGATTGGGGCATGGATTAAGTGTTCTAGAGCAGAGGACAAAACCACAGAAGGAAGGTGTTCAGATGGTAAGGATAGAGATGATTGGAGATGAGAGTGTTCATTTTTATGAACTAGAGCAGAAAGACATCCTTGTAGAGGATGATGCGGAAGGGAGACTAGCTAACAGTCTCAAGATATGTTTGAAGATTTGGAATCAACATTCTGAGGTGCTGATGGAGAAAAGTAATTTAGGACAACATACCAAGACGCTGACAGAGCAGAGGAAGGCTCTAAGGCCTTGTGAGTTTGATTCTAACAAATGTTTGATGAATGCAGATCTTGTTGATGATGGAGATAAGTTGACAACATGGGGTAGTCAATTGAAAGAGAAGGAGAATTCTGTGGAAGATTTTAAACCATGAAATGGAGAAATTGAGCTGCTAGAGAGTATGTTGAATCAGCATGATTCAATACAAGAGAAACAACCTCAAATTCAGAGTTGGGGATTGCAGAATGTGAAGACACAATGGGATGAAGATAGAAAAGAATTGATGATTGAATTATCAGTTGGGACCATTGGGTCTTGGGGTTTTGGAAATGATGAATTGGCTGTGTTTGTAGGAATGACAGAAAAAAATCCATCTTTTAAAGTTGTTTTGAAAGGTGATGGATTGTTGCAGAAAGAGGAAGATGAGGCTATCATGCCTCCTGCGAATGAACTTGTTGTTTCTACAAGTGACAAAGAAAAGGAGTTTTTGCAGAATGAAGATGAGCAGATGGAAGAAGATGAGACAATCATGTCTCATGGACAGAAGTTGGTTGCTATTGGTAGCAGAGAAGAATTGGCTTGTTCGAATAGCCAAGAGAAGATTGAAGAGAAGGCTGTATGGCATACTGTTGGAGCTGCTACAGTGGTGGAGAACCAGAGTTTCACTCTAACAAAAGATGAAAATGCAAAGCTAGAAGAGCTTGAAGTAAATCAAGAAGAAGGAAGGCAATTACTGAAGATTGCCAAGATAGAAGAAGAAGATGCTGAAACTGAGTTGCAGCATAGTAAAGATTTGCTTGGCCAAAGGAGATGGCGAGAATGTTTGCAGAAAACATACAGAGGAGAGAGTGAAATGTTTGAGCAACAAGCTAAAGTGTTGCTAGAAGAGGAGCAAGAATTTTACTGTTGCAGAGAGGGTATGGATGATTGGGTGGCAGCTAGGGCAGCAGTAAGAACTAGAGAAGCAAGAAAGGCTATAGACACAGCTGAAGTTCAACAATAAAAGAGAAGTGGTGTTCAATAGTCAAAGGACACATTGGATCAAGAAATCAAATTTATAAGAAAGTTGATGATAAAGGTGACTGAGAAAAAGACAGCAGCGAAGAAACAAAGAAGTGCCAGCAAAAGGAAAACAGAAGGAGACTATAAAAGTACAGCCAGTGGAAAGATGTAGACCAAGATATGGAAGCCAGGCAGACCGCGAAAGAAGAGCGCTGCAACAAATAACCAGTTGCAGAACAAATTATGGGATCCAGGCAGACAAAGATGAAGCACATGATCAGGAGATCATGAACTATTTTAGCCTGGGGAGTCTGATGCAAGAGCATTAGGCTCGAACCAATATTTTGTATATAGATAGATTTAGGGGGTCTTATATTTTCTCAGTCATATAATTACCGAACAAATCGAGTGATTTTAGTTTAATGTAGAGAGGAAAATATTGTAACTGCTTGAATGATTGATGGGCACCAGAAGAGATAGTCAGTTTTAGAAGTTAGGAAAATTTTAGGATTCCAAGAGTCATCAGGGAAGCTGAATCAATTGATTCCTAATTTGTATAAAAATAAAATCCCTGTGATAGAGTCGAGGGACCTGCATAGAGAATGGCGAATAGATGCATAGAGACTGGGAGATCTGTAGAGATAGAGTATAGAATGGAAGGCTAGCTAATTGAAGATCTGGCCAGAGCTTTGTAAGTAAATTCAAGTATATGTGATTGAAGAAACTGTTTCAGTATTGCTTGTGCACTTGTTGCTTAATTTCTATGTGGTGAATGCCTTGTGTCTTTGTGCATTTTATATGAGGCTCGAAAATTGGCTTCTGTAACTCAATAGCTAACTGTATGGAAAAATGGAACATGTATACCTTGTAGTCGGTTTAAAGATGTGTTATGCATGATAGGAGAGATTCTCTGTATAGACAGAGGGAAGTTGAATTCATGTTCGGGTTACTGTGCCTATAATAATCATAAAAATTCAGGAATGTAGTAAAAGGGCCCTATTCCTTGACTAAATACTCGAGGAGAAGGCGGTTCTTCTTGACTGAGTGTGGAAGGAGAACTTGGGCAGAATCCTTGAGGCGTAGCATTGGTTTGAAAGTGAATGAATTAACTGGGCTGAGGAAGTGGAGAAACAATATGACTGTGTGAACTGCGGAGCTTTGAATTAAGTCGGGTTGTGGGCTTGATACAACCGTGAAGGAATATCGATGGTACAGAGTTATAATGAAACCCAACTATGTGACGGAATGTAATGAAAGGAGTTAGACGAAACCTGGAGTAAGGGGAGCGGAACCACGAAGAGAAGAAGAGCGAAACCGACAGTATATCACGAGGCACAAAGGTGGTAATCTGTATTTAAGAATTTGGAGCGATCCCATAGACTGAGGGACTCGTGTCCCTGAGCAGTTTGAAAAAACCTCTCTCATCGCGAGTTAAAGTTCATGCATAATAGTTGTGCAAGATTTTATTGGGGTCATTGGATCGTCAAGATGGGTGTGAGAACAAGTCAACTGTTGATCTGAAAAACATGATAATCGGTGGGGCCGAATGTCAGTTATGTGGGCGTTATATTAACATTTATAACCTCTGACTTGGAGAATGGTAATATGCATTATGGTTGGGTGCTTAATAACAAAGCGTGTATATATGTTGTTGATTACATTATGGTTGGACCATATGCAAAGTAGTTAATAAGTGTTGAGAGTGACAATTAAATGAATAGGCGAAGGTGTCCTATGGTCTCATTGAATGTTAGCGTGGTGAATGCTATTTTATGCCTGTGCTATGGCTAGCCAAGGTCTGTATACCTTTATGTGGTTGAATGACATTTAAAGGTGAATGGGTTCAGGTCAAAAGCGTTGGGGACTGGAACCTAGTATAGTGAGTATTGGTTGGATATATATGGTTGATGTGGCTGAATAATGTTATATGATTGTTGGGTTCAATTGCGTTGATTCCAAAGTGGCATATATTGATTCCATAACCAACCAAGGAACTTTGAATTAATATCTCAATCTCAGATTGAGATATTAAAAAGCCTCAGAATATTTATCTAATTTGCCAGACTAAGAAAATAGAACAGTGTAAGTTTGCCAGAATTGTGGATTGGTTGGGAAAAAGAAAATTTCGATGCATTTTACACACAAATTGAGGTTGAAATAAAGAGGAAACTGGGACTGTGGGTTTTACCCCATCATCAGTTTCCCCCCATCATAAGGAGGATATAAGACAGAAAATATTGTTCCCCCAATGCTGGGAGTCTAGTTGATATGGTACTCAAGGGAATTGACCCATAAGGACCGACTTGATATTGCCCTGATGATGGATGTAATGATTGAAGTCTTTCAGTACTAACTATAGGAATACCAGTTAAAACACCATATGATGACAATGGTAAAGACCATGGTATTGAACATTGACTAGAGAAAGTGCCAGACAATGATTTGTAGCCCGTTGGGACTAAAGGGCCACCATGAAAATATGACTCTGGTGAGGTTGTGAACATTGACGAAGTAGAGAGGGTAGGATCTAACATAATTGGAACAGCAGATCCAACCGAGGATATTGGTTCAGGCATGGTTGTATGACCAAATGTATACTATCCAAAATCAACAGGAGATTGAATGGCAATGGGATCAGCAAAAGCAGATGGAAAAAATTGAGGAAAAAACTAGTACAGGTAAAGGTCTCCCCCAAAGTGGGTTTGACTTAAAGGTGTATCAGGTTATGGGATTTCTCCAATCACAATTAAACCAGGAGGAAGAACTTCACCGTCAGGCCCAAAATATATTTCAGACGGTTGATTGTGTGATATAGGAGTTGCAATGGCTACAGAAATTTTTGGAGTGACCAAGGTAGGAACAACTTCCGGTTGTTCAAGATTCATATTTTCTAGCAAAGAAGAGACAGGATCTAGATCAATTTGTGATTGAACAACGTCGGGTCCAGGAGGTATGGTCTCAGTGATTGAATGGATCGTGACCATGGGTAGCTTTGAAGACTCTGTTTCAACAACAATAAATGAAATGGGATGTGTGGAAACAATTTGAGCTAACTCTGGTCTAAATGTTGATGTTTCGCCAGAGGTATGAATTGTACTTGATTTGGCAGATCGTGATCGCCTTCACCTACCAGAAGTAACTTCCAGCGGTAAAGGTGGTTTCAAAGCTAATCTACATGAACGACGGGGGGTAGGATTGTGTTATTCCACGATTACTGATTTATTTTATCCAAAAACAAATAAACAAAAATAGGGTAATGCTAGGAAAAAGGGTTTACCAAGAAACTGTGAACTGTAGACTACCTCCTGGCGAACTAGGAAGTACGGGCAGGTAATCTCCCCGAATGCCATGTTCGCTGTATCAAAATTTCAAGGCAGCTGACTTGGTTCACCATGGATGGATAGCACCTAAATTTTGTCCTCCCAAATATACCTAAAGGTACGTGGAGGCCCAAGTCCGTATTAGTGCTGTCTGATGCGAAACCACACAGTGAGAGCACCCCTTTTTACTTATCGTAATGTAACACCACCCTATATACTCAAGAGTACGTGGACGAGCTACAATATAATTACGTATGTGGAGTGAGGTATCACACTCGGAATGTATCGCAAAAAAGTTAACGACAAATGCTATGTTTTACGACGTCGGAACATGTCTCTAGCCTAGACCTTCTAAATGTTATCGTTAATGTTCCAATGCGTTGTTAAGTAAATTGAGATTTATTTTATGTTGATATTGCTTAACAATTTTCCTTTTAGGTTCACCACGATGATGCATATGAAATTCCTAAAATGTAAGCTAAGAATGATAAAAAAAATTTCACTTTCAGATTTTTCAATGAAGAACCTAGCTACTAAGGGAAGAAATCGCCAGTTTTTTGGAAAGAGATGAAATGATTTGTGAGCAAGCAAATCAATGAACAAAAACAAAATCAATGAATCAAAAACCAAATGCAGATTTCCTAATGTTACTTTTGCAAAAAACACACAATCCTACATGCAAATGCAAGTTTTTCTTTTCAGTTTTTTTAATGTTATGAATGCAGAAAAGAAACTAGGTGCACTAGATCAATAATCAAAATGCTTTTTACTTTCGAGAAATGAAGAATACAAACAAAAATTTCTCTTTTGAAAGAAAAATGAGGATTTCAACAACAATTTATCTTATCAAGGAAATGAAGATTTTACGACAATTTCCTATTTCGAAAGCAAATAATTCTTAATGCGACCATAAAAAATTCTTTGAAATCAACTTGTCAATGATAAAGAAAAACTTTTCTAAACAAACATTGAAAAAATTTTCAGCCAAAGGAGGAAGAAGTATATAGAGTCACTGGTCAAATGAGCATCAAAATTTTCAGAACACTGCAACAAACATAACAGAAGCAAGTTGCAAAGTCAGATTCAAGGGAATTTGGTCCCTTTCAGGGGCCAACATAGTCTCCAAGGGGAGATAGTGCTCTACAACACAGTCTTGGAAGGGAGACAGTGCTCTGCAAAGCACTGTGCCCTGACTAAAGGTGCATTGCGCGCAGTAGGCAAGGAAAAATACTACTGTTTGGCTCACTGTATTTGAAAATTAAGGTTTGAAAAAGTATACTCTTTATGTGTAACAAATACTAGGTGGATAATCAAAGCAAATCAGAGACTAAAACACCTAAAACTAAGAGAAATTATCCCCAGTGAAGTCGCTAGTTTGTTGGGCCAGAATTGTAATTTATGGATAAATTACACTTCCCTAGACAGGTGTTAATCTAGAACAACATGTGAAAGACTATTCTACCATTTCTCCTAACTTAGAATAGATACATAGAGAGGATTGGAGGCTTACTTGTTTTAGTAACTTCCAAATGGCTCCTTCTATCGCTTCTGTTACAACTTCAAATTCAAACGGTTTGTTGGCTAAATGCTTCCTGCAAGAAAGAACATTGAAACAACAGAAGATGCAATAATATACATATATATTCAAGCTAGTTAGCTAAATCAGTTAAGCATAAACTACATTCATCAACCAAGATCTTACAATATGGAAAATCAAAGTTAACATAGATGCATGTAGGGAAAAACAAGAAGTACTCTTTATTGATGATAGAAGGAGAGGTTACAACCTAGTGACTGATTTGAAGTGACCTTCTAGCAAAGTTTCCAAGTTTCATCACAGCATAAATATCTCCAGCAGTAGCTGTACAAACCAAGCTCTCAATTGAAAATTCTCCAGCATTTCTCTACTCAAATTCTTCCTTCTCAAACACTGAGATCTGTGTTCAATTTATAGATGAAATGTGGGTTGTTTTGCAATCAATAGCTTTCCAAAAATAGGCAAGACATGTTTCCATTCATGTATATGTCAAATGGACACTTGGATCCGAAGCTTGACACATGTGAACTCTTCTAGAAGGCACTAGCCAAGTCGAGATTCTGGAACAATGAGAATTTCGCTCCCAGTGTGACCAACGCACCTTTGAATGTCGGGAAGTGCTTTGCAGAGCAACCTTGCATGGGGCTACCTGCATATGCAACGCACTTAGGCCCCTTAAAGCCTGCTTGGTGAGCTTTCATATGCTAAATAATAAGCTTCAAACCATGGAAACCTTTTCTTGATGAAAGTCTTGCTTGATTTGTCTTGTTTTCTGTCTTAGAGCATATAGCAACTGAAATGATAGGGAGTGATAGACCCTTGATCATCGGTCCTGGAGATGATGCCCAGTTAACCAGGTCATTGGGAATGGTGCCCAAATTGACCTATAACACAATATATGATAGTGGGTTTTTGAGAAGTTTATTTCCCCAAGAACATATTGTGTTATGTGATTGATATACTTCTTTCTCTTACTTGCATGTGATTGAGCGGTCATGTTTTGTATTCTGCAAATATTGTTAAAGGATTCAATATCTTGGTTTAGTACATCACAAGATCAGATAGAATCCATTGGTATAGAATTTATATAGGTTTCTACATGGTATTAGAGTGATATTTCTACATGGTATCAGAGCACCAATAATCACAATAGAAGAGAAGAAATTGAGTTTAACTTAAATAGGTTCAAATTTGCAGATTTATTCTTCAGGATGTAGAAACAGATCAAGATGTTTTTATATGGATTGAGACTTGAATATGCACTTGAGGGAAATTCAAATTATATTTCATGGAAGGATGGGATGGAGGAAGGGTTGGAGGAAAACGGGTTGAATGAATTCATAGATACTGATATTCCCAAGCCCACAACAACATATGCCCAACTTATTGATGCAGGGCAGAAGAAGGTAGCAAAGGTGAGAAGGATATTGTTAGAGGGAGTTTGAGGTCATAACGCCTTGAGTCTCTATGGGAAGGAAATTCCATATGCTATGTGAAAGGTCTTGATAGATCTGTTTCATAATAGCAATGACCACAAGAAGTTGGCGCTGAAGGACAAGCTTATAAATATCAAGATGGAGGAGGGCGAGACAGTAACAACATACTTGGTGAAGTTCACTCAATGTCGAGATGAGCTTGGAAGTGTTGGTGTGACAATAACCCAGGATGATTTGGTGAGCCTAGCACTTTCAGGCCTTCCCAAGAGCTGGCATAGTTACTAGGACTCTGTGAATGGGAGGGAGAAGTTACTATACTGGGGGTGTTTATGGTCTGACTTGGTAATAGAATAGATAAGGCGGAGCACCAAAGATGGGACCTCCAATACCAAGAAAGAAGAATATTGTGCACTAGTCGCAAAAGGAAATAAAGTGAAGGGAAAGAAGTCCCAAGGTGAAGAGGGAAAGATAGACATGTCCAATATCAAGTGTTTTCATTGTCACGAGCATGGGCACTATGCCTCGAATTTTCCACAGAAGAAGGCAAGCAAGAAGGAGCCTGAAGTTACAGTGGGTGAAGCGCTAGCTTCATAGTTTGAGCTTGATTTTACTCTCATTGCATGCATGGCTAGCAGTGTAATGGGATGCATGTGGTATCTATAAAGTAGTGCCTCATTCCATATGATAGGGAATAACGATCTCTTTAGTGACTTGGAGCAGTAGGACCTCCAACAGAACATATAGTTTCGAGATGACGGGAGGTATAATGCAACTGGCATAGGTACATGTACCTTTCAGAGGGAGTCTGGCTCCCGTCTCAGACTAGCAGATGTTTTGTATGTTCCAGGCCTAAGGAAGAATATTGTCTCTGTAGAGGTATTGGAAGACCATTGTTATGATGTGATGTTTAGAAAAAGAAATGTTTTCCTTAAACACATAGCCACGAGACAGTTGAAATAGATTAGTGTGAGAGTCAAGAAAATGTATGCTCTCAAGGTCAAGGATGCATGCAAATATTTGAGGAGAAAATAAGTGGTTAATTAATTGTTGGTTGAGAGGGAGAAATTATCTCTTAACATGCTGCCTCAGAAGGAGTGTCAGAAGGTTGTGGAGAAACCACAATTGGAGAAGCAGAGAGGAGACCGAATGGAAGATTCCACTCAAGCAAAGACCTCCTGGAGGGTGAAATTTCGAGCCAGATGGGCAGAGGGAGTGCATGCAACTATACCTCCAGGTGAGAGGTGGGGTGATGTGCATCTATAATCCAAAGAAGAAATTCAAGCAAGGTCCATTGAGATGGTGTGTCTCATGGATCAAACCTAGCTATGAGGAGCCCATATTATAGTAGTAGCAGGAAGGATTGGTTGGATTGATGTAGTCAGATGTCAGGAAGACATATTTCAGGGTGACAAATGTTAAATACTGGAGCGTAGATAAGATTTGACAGCAGTGCAGAGGGCATGGATGCAGATGTCAGCAGCAGTGTAGAGAGTCCAGTAGATAGGTGCAGTCACTAGTAGCAGTCAGAAGACTATGATGGCATATGCATTATATTGATTTATTTTTTTGGAGGCTATTCAAATTTAGGAGTTGTAGGTGCAAACAACACTAGAGAAGTGTTGCATGCATAACATTCCAAAGGTATGAGATCAGGATAGATTGATTTTGTTTCTTGTTGAGTTGGAGGGTTGAAATATGCAATAAGAAACAATGAAATTGGTAACATAAAAGACAAAAAGTACACACACATTGGTGAGGAAATTTAGTGAGGAATTTCAGCTACACACTAGTGAGGAATGCAGGTGTCTAATTCATTTTTCCCTTAAATAAATTAGAAAATAAATTGTAATTTCATCTCATAACAACTTGTATCGGTTAAATAAGTCATGATGAATGATTTAGATCAAGAAATTCGAGTTTAGGGTCTAATATGAGGCGTGTAGAGTGACCCTAATATTTTGGGGGTCCAGTTGTAGTTAATGCACTAATGGGGTGCAGGTGTAACTGGTTAACTCAATTAATTGAGTTTAAATCAGTTCTAATTGAGCGATGAATTAGTGAGAGGTCTAGTGAATTAAATTAGATTTAATTCACAAGTAGTGATCAATTAGATAACTGATGATTCACTGTTAATAGTTCCATGCATGTCAATTATGAGAAAGATGCAGTTGAGACAGAGGTTAAAGGGAACATAAATATAAGTTGTATTTTTATAGAATTTCCTTGATGCAATTATAAATTCATGAGTATGCCATGATGGATTGCGAAATAAAGGAACGATATTTTTCCTAATTAATAGGGATCTAATTCCTTAGGAATTGCGTGAGCAAGGCGGGCTGAAGAAAGGCTGAAAATTGGCTATATGTTTTTCCAAATTTTCTTAGATCGGTGTGATACAATTGGATGAGTGTTGGAGAATCTAATGAGAGATTAAGCATTGTATTGTTTCATTATTCCTTGAATTTATACAATATATGATGGCTAGGTTTTGAGCAGTTTATTTCTCGAAGAACATATTTTGTTGTGTGATTGATTTACTTCTTTCTCTTACTTGCATGTGATTGAGCGATCATGTTTTGTATTTCAAAAATATTGTAGAAGGATTTAGTATCTTGTTTTACTACATCACAAGATCAGATTGAATCCATTGGTACATAATTTCTATAAATTTGTACATGGTATTAGAGCGATATTTCTACAGTACTTTCATGGTGATCCAACACAATGATGGAAACAATTTATCATCTTCCAAGTTTTATTTTTTGAACCTTTTCATAATGTCATCTCCTTATATTCTATTAAATTTATGTTGCAAGGGACACTTATTTACCACTATTAGTTTACCATAAGTTAAGAATCTAGCAATGATTTTCTTGTTGACCACTATTAGTTTACCATTGACCAATGAAACCTATAATGTTTAACTTTGAAATATAAATATTTTTTTTCAATATTATTAAAAAACTAATTTTCAAACATTTCATTGGACCATAACTTGAAGGTCTTATTGTATCCTTTGAACAATATGATGTCATTTGGAAAACAAAGTCACATATTCTATGCCATAATTTATGGATATAGTTGTGAAATTCATGCATTATATTTAGATATTTGTGTAGTGATTTTATATTCTTAATGTTTGAAAAAAATTAATGTATTTATGATAAGTTACATCCCACCATAATTTAATCAATTCTTTGCATAAAAAATGGATATGAATACGATGTAAATAAATATATTTATTAGGAGTTAATTCTTTCCATTATTTATGTTTTCCTCAACACTTATGTAGTAATAAAATTGTTAATTTTTAGAATTACTAGTGGTTACTACCCACCAAAATTTATACAAGTCCATGTGTCTCAACAAATAATTAATTTATCCCCTTCACATCTCAATTTATTAGTTCCTCCCACAGCAAGACTATAAGATTCCATTTTACTATTAACCACTATTAATTTAGCTAACATTGACCAATGTGGGTTATAATTTTTTATGCAAATTTTCGCATAACATAATTTTTAACTTGAGTGGTAGGGATTGAGTTTGCCTCCAACACTTGTTTATTCATAACCTAAAAAGGCTCTATATTTTTCTTATTAGTCTCGACAATTTATTAGTTCCTCCCAAAGCAATACTATAAGATTCCATTTCTTATTTACCACTATTAATTTAGCTAACATTAACCAATGTATGTTATAGTTTTTTATGCAAATTTTCCCATAACATAATTTTTAACTTGAGTGGTAGGGATTGAGTTTGCCTCCAACACTTCTTTATTCATAACTTAAAAAGGCTACTATATTTTTCTTATTAGTCCTTTAGAAACAGAGTGTCCTATTAACAACTATTAATTTAGCATTGACCAATGTGACTTATAATATTTTATTTTGAAATATAATATTTATTTTCCAATATAATTAAAAAAATCTTTTTTTATACTTTTCATTGCATATAACTTGAAGGTTTTATTGTAGCATTCTCATAATACAATTCCATGTGGATAAATATCTTGCACATTTTTTGCAATAATTTTTTTGATATAGTTGCAATAATCATGCCATGATTTTTAAATATTTGTGAGCTTTTTTGCAATAAGTTTTCGATATAATTGCAAAATTCATGCCATAATTTTTAAATATTTGTGAAGTGAATTTTTATTGTAAATATTTGCAGGAAAAAACCCTAAAATTCTTGAAAATAGATTATACTTAGGTAAATAACATATTTATCATCAACTACGTCCCACCATAATTTAAGTATTTGTATGAAATGGATAAGTATAAGGTGTAAATAAATATACTTAACAGAGTTATTATAGAATTTTTTAAGAAGAAAAAAACTGTTATTCTAAAACTTCACAAAAAATGAGAGTGGTGCTCATATAATACAAAATTTTCTTCCGAAAAAATTACCACGAGTTACTTCCCACCATTATTTATGTTTTCCTCAACACTTATATTACTAGTGGTTACTACCCACCAAAATTTATACAAGTCCTTGTGCCTGAGAAAGGAATTAATTTATCCACTTCATATCTTAGTTTATTAGTTATTTTTTTTGTTTTTAATTATATTTTGTTGTTATTCAATAAGAATAAAAAAAATTGTAGTGCAAGCTTACAAAAGAATTGAATTTCGAGAATTATTGAATTTCAAGAATTATTGAATTTCAAGACTTACAGAATGACTAATTTATAAGCAGAAAAAAAAGAACTTTTTGTTTTCTGGAAAACTTAGAAAAAATTCTTTGATTCCCAGAAAAAAATAGTCAAGAGACTTAGGAAGATCATTGAATATAATGGAGAACATTGTATTATTGGAGAGATTTTATTTCTTAGTTGTACAATTATCCTAGATTAGGATTAGTTCCTATTCTCTAGGAGTCAGTTCCAATCTCCCTAAATTGATGTAAACCTATATATTTCTGATTTGGTTATTAATGAGATAGGCATTCTCTACTTGGGAAGTCTCCTGATGCAACTTTCTCACTTGTCTGTTGTTAGTTTCAAATTATAAGTTTCGTCTTCCTTAATTTTTAACATGGTATCAGAGCTGGTGAGCCTTAGTGGTTGGTGAGTGCCTTAATGGCCGAATTGAGTGCCTTAGTGGCTGGTGAGTGCCTTAGTGGCTGGTGAGTGCCTTAGTGGCTGAATTGAGTGCCTTAGTGGCTAAATTGAGTGCCTTAGTGTCTTAAGTGACTTAGTGGAAGAATTGAGTGGCTTAGTGGTTGGAGTGGCTTAGTGGTTGAATCGATTGCCTTAGTGGTTGAATCGATTTCCTTAACAGTTGGAGTACCTTAGTGGAGAAATCAATTGCCTTATTGGCTAGAGCGAATTAGTGGCAGAATCATGTGCCTTAGTAGCTGGAGCTCCTTAGTGGTAGAATTGAGAGCCTTAGTGGCAATAGTGGAGCCTTAGTGGTTGGAGAGACACAATTTTTTTTTCTCACATTTTTGTGCTATAACGCACCTTCCAGGTTATACATAGGGAGTTATAACACAACCAAGTGTTAGCAAGCACCGCGTTACAGTGGTGAACCTAGCTCCTTCCTGCGGCACACAGGTTCCTTGGAGATTCACAGTGTTAGCATTATTACATCACTAACATGGTCCTATTGAATGAGAGGAACATTAGTAAAGTTTCCCAACCTAATGAGATGAGCGTTAATGAAGCTAGTGCATTGTGGTGGATTTAGTGGTAAGATGGGCGTAGTAGAAAACTGAGCTGGAAATATTGATCGATTACTACGGTTGATTGCTCCATTCAAGCTCGAGATTGCTGAGTTTTGTTTCTCTGTTTATTTTAAATTGAAATCCTGAGTAAAAATTTTGTGGTAGAGATCCCTTCGTTGATGTCAGTTTCTTTCGAAATTGAGAATGGCTTATTGTGGACATCACTCCTTGATTGATTGCTATAGATTGAGGATCTTGATGCATATCCATATATCGACCTGTCACAATGAATAATCATATTGCAGAAGCATAACTGAATGAGAGAAATAAGCTCATTGGTTCATATTGCACCAATTGGAAGTTCAAATTGCAGATATTTTTTGAGGGTTCGAGTGTGTGGGAAATCGAAAATGGATATGAAGCAAAGCTAACCATATCTAGAGGTGGAACAACTACAACAATATAAGATTGGGAGAAGAGGGAAAACAAAGCATGGGTTTTGCAGAATATGTCAGTGAAGGACAACATCATTCCTCATATCAAAGAATGTAAATCTATCAATGATATTTGGGGGACTCTCAAGGATATGTATGAGACAAAGAACACAAATTGAGTATTGTTCCTGAAGAGTAATATTCTATACTTCATAATGTAGGAGAATGAAGTTTTTGTTGCATACATCTCTCGAATCAAAGACCTGAAATACAAATTGGGCGATATAGGGAAGAAAGTGTCAAACACTAATCTTGTCATGATTACCTTCAATGGTATGACGATGATTCTCGTATTTTTATTACAGGGATGGCAGTGAGGGATAATTCTCCCACCTTTGAAGAGCTGACAGGGATCTTGATTTTGGAAGAAGATAGGTGTATGAATATAAAGCCTCAGAGTGTAGATCTCGCATTGATTGATCAGGTGATCATGTCCAAGTTGAAAAAATGCTCAAAAATGGAAGTGCTCAGAAATGGTTGCAATCTAAATGACCAGAAAGGTCTCATCGTTGCGATTCTAGTGCCATGAATGGGACTCAAAACCAATGTCGTATGTGAAAGTTATGAAGGTTTGAAGTCTCCAGTAAAATCCATTTTTCAGTTGACCAAGTTTGACTTTTCTAAATTGGAAAAATTTAAAAAAGAATATTCCAAGAATATTCCTCAAAATATTCCCCAGAATATTCTTTGGAATATTCCAAGCGGGCGAATGGAATGCTGACATGTGCCAATGGACAATTGGTTGAAAGTTTGACTTGTTAATTTTAGGCCAATTATGGGTTGCCGCATGGCAGGCCCGGAGGCTGCCACGCGGCCCCAGGCCGAAGAGGTTTTGGCATTGCAATTTTTTTTTCAAGCTACAGGTTTCGATTGTGGGTTGTGTGGTCGACAGCCGACAGGCCCGACCATCGGAGCTACATAATAGTTCTTAACAAACTAATGTTGCAATGTAATTTTGTCATTTGAAATTAGTTTTGGGCGGCAGAAAATGGGGGCCAGCCCCCACACATCGTATGACTGGCGAACAAGAACCTGAGCCTAGCACCAGCGGTAAATTTGGCAACGACTAACCGTTAGCCATAACACCACATGTGAACGTGGTCTATATGACATTTAATAACACAATCGGGGTTAACATCCATTTCGTCAGTGGGTTCAATGGACAGCATGTGACCGCCTAACATTAAATTTGGAATTTAATGGTTTTGCTAGATCTGGAGGAGCGCACCACTATTTTCAGCGGATTTGCTAGTTTGGACGGGTTAACTGGAGTTCCTCCAATTTTGGAGGAGGTTTTCTAGTGCCATTGGGCAAAATCTTGTTTGGGTCATAACTTTCTCAATTTTCGACCAAACAAGATGAAATTTTAGTCAATTTTGGGTTTATTGAGCATTCTGGAGAGTTTGGAGTAGGTTTTAGAGTGAAAAGAGTTGTTTTACAACAAATTTTTCTTCAAGGAAGAGGAATGAGCCATTAGGGCCATCAAGGAGATGGAGCTTTATTGGGTTGTACTTCACTGTTTAAGGTGAAACAAAAGCCATTTTTAGCTTATTATATCTTTTGAAGTCAAATTAACAGCTTGTTTTGCATTTATAGGAATATTTTTCACTGTGTAACCATTTTGAGAAAATTAATAGATCAAGGACATGCCATTGGGGAGCCTTGGACGGGTAGATGTAGCCCAGGAGGGGTGAACTGGCTCATCATTTTGCTGTGTTATGATATGGTGAAGTTTAATTGCTATGTATTTCTACTGTGATATATTAAATAGTAAATTTAATTAACAAATACTCACACATAAAACTCAAAAACATTACCAAAACAACTTTGTTTAACCAGCAATTCATGGAGAATACTTTGCACAATAAATGATATGGAAATGGATACTTTTCATAGCATTAAAAATAGTTCCATTTTTAGATCAGTTGGTATCAGAGCTAGAGTTTTACTTTGCATTTGTTCTTGTGCAAAGATATAGTTGACTGTTTGCAAGTTTTAATGCTTACTAGGCTTAAGCTCAAGAGAGGGGAAGGATAGTTGGTTAGATCACAAGTTAATCCTCAACCAAGGAGGGCTAGAGTGCCTTTAAATCCACCTTATAATTTACCTCCAAGAGCCATAGAAGAAGCCTCATTCATGTCTTCAAGAGAAGGAGAAGTTCCTGAAGACATTGATCCCAAAGAAGAAAAGCGGGTGTTTCGAAAGGCTTTCCTAGACATGACGAAGATGGTGAGGATACTCTACCAAGAAATGAATGAAAGGGTTGAAGGAGAAGGGTTGAAACACCACAAGGAAGGAGAGGGTTCTTCAGTAGGAAAGAAAAGTAATGACAAGTAAAATTAAGGACACGGAGGAAATGGTGATCCACCATCCCCATCTTCATGTTCTTCCTCTACATCGTCATTCTCTACTTCGGTGAATCAATCTCACAAGTATAAAACCACTGGTAAAAGTCCATTTTTAAAGCTTGATGTTAAATTTGAGTTTCTTATGTTTAATGGTGAAGTCAATGCATAGAAACGTGGAAATTGGATAAGGCAGTTGGAGGTTTACTTGAGGATACAAAACCTTCATGATGATGACACCAAGATTCAGTTAGCCTCTTTGAGAATGGAAGGAGAAGCATTGGTATGGTGGGAAGTCAAGAACAAGGATGAAATTAAAGAACACGGTAAGATCATTTTATCATGGGCTGAATTTATTTCCGCAATTTACAACAATTTTATCCATTAGCTCATTTACAAAAGGCTATCATGAATTGGAAAAGTTTTAGACAACTTAAGGGAAAAAATGTACAATATTACACTCAAGAGTTGAGACGAAGGGCTTTATTACTTGGAATTGATTTGCATAGCCAAAATACTTTGCTAAAATATATAGGTGGTTTACACAGCTATCTTATACATACTATCCTTATGTTCAATCCTATTAGTCTAGACGAGGTTTGTGTCCAAGCCATGTATTTAGAGGCTAGAGGGAAACAATATTTTGATCGGAATGAGGATAGTGAATTTAAAGGCAAAGGGAGAAAAAGAAATGCAAACTATACGAAATAAAAAGGAAAATTATTTTGTAAAAACTGTTCCAAAACAAGCCGCGATGAAGACCATTGCTGGAAATTCTTCCAAAATTGAAGCCATAAAAATTTAAAACCAAAGATAAGGCCAAAGAGAAGGGAAAAATGGTTGCAATAGCTGAACAAGACTTAGGGTTTGAATCAGGAGATGAAACTAAAAGCATAGCCATGGTACTAAAGAACATAAAGGGGAAAGAGATTGTAAAGGAAACAAATCCCAGTTCTAGCACTTTAAACTGTCACATAGAATCTCCAAATGAAGAGAGGAGGATAGAGCTGTTTCATGTGAGGATAATTTCCAAGCACACAAATATAGACACACTATTTGACAGTGGGTCTCAAGCAAACCTCATCTCAGAAGACTTAGTCAAGAAGCTGAAACTTGAAACCATTCCATATCCAACGCCATATCCACTCGGTTGGATTTGCAAGGATGCTAATTTACAAGTTTCAAGGAAGTGCATGTTGCGCTTCGCCATAAAAACTCATTATGTTGACATGGTTGAATTAGATGTGGTATCGCCTGACATTACAGGTGTGGTGTTGGGTAGTCTGTACTTATATGACAGAAAAGCGATCTTCCATCACCATGAGAATAAGTATCATCTATTCAAGGATGGCAAGGAGTTTATTGTGAGAGCACATTGGAAGAAGCTAGAATCTTCTTTTAGTTAATGCAGGGAAATTGAAAAGGCTTGTCAATGCAAGTCAAAATTTAACTTTGTTGATGATTAAGCAAAAAAAAATTTTACATAATCCTTTTCATGTTATTACTGCTGTAAATGATGAAATGTTTCAGTCTGAAAGCAGGTCGTCTTTGGAACAAGATGACAATATGTTGCAGAAAGTGTCTTTGGTGTCGATCGGGGCAGAGAACAAAGTGTCGGTGCAAAGTGGTGCAAGAATCCAAGAGAGGGAAAATCATGTAAGCAAAGAGGACACAAATTTCAGCAAGGATCATTGTTGGTTTCAGGATGGTAGAGCACTATGGCGAGAAAACTTGGTCGGCAATCGACACAAGTACATGGCTCATTTGGAAAAAATTCGCCATAAGGACAGTTGGTAAGGTGAATCTTATTTCCAGTTTCCTTTGAAGGAAGACCATTGTAGGAACATTATGATTTCTACAAATTTCAGTTGCTGTTCTGCAAGTTTCAAAAATTTTCAGCATGACACAGTCAAGGTTAGCAACAATCGGTCAACAGATTCAAGGAAGAATTTATCTTTTTATGAGAAGCTCAATCTGATGAAATCAGGGAGATTTCAGTGGTTCAAGGTTGGAAGAATGGAGAATCAGTCTCCTCATCTTCAGTTTCTGTAATTCAGAGAGCTTTTAGGGTCCAAAATCTTCCCATTGGGGAGGTGTGATCAGGTGATCATGTCCAAGTTGAAAAAATGCTCAAAAATGGAAGTTCTTAGAAATGGTTGCAATCAGAACGACCGGAAAGGCCTCATCTCTGCAATTCTGGGGCAATGAATGGGACTCAAAGCCAATGTCGTATGTGAAAGTTATGAAGGTTTTAAGTCTCCAGTAAAATCCATTTTTCAGTTGACCAAGTTTGACTTTTCTAAATTGGAAAAATTTAAAAAAATAATATTCCTCAGAATATTCCCCAAAATATTCCAAGCGCACGACTGGAATGCTGACATGTGGCAATGGACAATTGGTTGAAAGTTTGACTTGTTAATTCTAGGCCAATTACGCACTGTCACGTGGTAGGCCCGGAGGCTGCTAAGTGGCCCTAGGGCAAAGAGGTTTTGGCATTGAAATTTTTTTATCGAGCTACAGGTTTCGATCGCAGGTGGTCTAGTTGGCAGCCCATAGGCCCGACCGACAGAGCTACATAATAGTTCTTAACAAACTGCTGTTGAAATGAAATTTTGTCATTTGAAATTAGTTTTGGGCGGCATCAAATGGGGGCCATCCCCCACACATCATATGACCGGCGGACAAGAACCCTAGGCCTAGCACCAGTGGGAAACTTGGCAACGGCTAACCGTTAGCCATAACACCACATGTGAACGTGGTCTATATGACATTTAATACCACAGTCAGGGTTAACGTCCATTCCACCGGCAGATTCAATGAAAAACATGTGACCGCCTAACATTAAATTTGGCATGTAACAATTCCACTGGATCTTGAGAAGCACGCCACTATTTTTGGCGGATTTTCCAGTTTGGTTGGGTTAACTGGAGTTTTGGATGAGGTTTTTTAGTGCCACTAGGAAAAATCTTGTTTGGGTCATAAATTTCTCAATTTGCAACCAAACAAGATGAAATTTTAGTCAATTTTGGGTTTCTTGAGCATTCTGGAGAGTTTGGAGTAGGTTTTAGAGTGAAAAGAGGAATTTTACATCAAATTTTGCTTCACGGAAGAGGAAAGAGCCATCGGGGCCATCAAGGAGATGGAGTTGTATTGGGTTGTACTTCACTGCTTAAGGTGAAACAAAAGCCATTTTTAGCTTATTTCTATCTTTTGAAGTCATTCACAGCTTGTTTTGTCTATTTAGGCATATTTTTCACTGTGTAACCATTTTGAGCAAATTAATAAAGCAAGGACCTATTGGGGAGCCTTGGACCGACAGATGTAGCCCAGGAGGGGTGAAATGCCTCATCATTTTGTTGTGTTATGATATGGTGAAGTTTACTTGCTATGTATTTCTGCTGTGATATATTAAACAATAAATTTAATTAACAAATCCTCACACATAAAACTCAAAAACATTACCAAAACAACTTTGTTTAACCTGCAAGTCATGGAGAATACTTTGCACACTAAATTATATGGAAATGGATACTTTGCATA
Organism: Pinus albicaulis; assembly: GCA_034641835.2. Taxonomy (NCBI): domain Eukaryota; kingdom Viridiplantae; phylum Streptophyta; class Pinopsida; order Pinales; family Pinaceae; genus Pinus; species Pinus albicaulis. The sequence goes on along the minus strand of JAXQQM020071344.1, from coordinate 2,654 downwards.
GCATTAAAAATAGTTCCATTTTCAGATCATTGATGGAGAATAAAAATCCTTTCAAAGGGAAACCCATAGTAGGACAAAAAGATGGTGGAACACCTCAAAAAATGCCACTTCAATCTATGTCCTTTCTATAAATGATTCAGGAGTCAAGTGTTTTTATTTTGGTAAATCTGGTCACATTGCTAAACATTGTTATAAAAATAGGGTTGACGAATCTAGACATAGACAAAAGAAACATACAAGGAACTTTGCTAAAAATGACCAGAATCATGAAACCAAATTGTTTGTGTATGATTCTTCTCTTTCTGCTAAGATTGATGAGGCCGAAATATGGTTTTGTGATTTCGGAGCATCCACTCACAAGATAGGTAATAAGAATTTGTTTGAAAGTATTAAAGAAACTAGCAATGAGGCTAATATCTACCTTGGTGATGACAGAGCATATGAGATCAAAGGATATGGAGAAATTCCTATGACACTGCATGATGACAATATCAGGTGCATCCAGAATGTGATGTATGTACTAGGCATTAAAAAGAATACGATTTCTGTCTCCATGATTGCAGACCAGAACTTGAAGGTAGATTTTTTTGAAACTTACTATGTCAAAAAGGATTTGCTCGATAAAAAAACCAAATGCATCTGGAATACGAGTTGGAGGCTTGTACAAGTTGAATGTCATAAGCGTGCCACACCAATATTTAACTTCAACAACGAAGACAATAGAGAATATTTGGCATCAAAGATTCAGACACATCAATCTTCATGACTTATTGTTGGTATAGAAACAAGGTATTGTTGATGGTCTTCCTGTTTTAAAAAATGGACATGTTGATTTTGAAGGATGTGCATGTGGAATGATGCATAGGGATGAATTTCCCTCAAGTTTAAATAGAAGAAAGAGATATATCCTTGAACTTGTGCACATTGACATTTGTGGACCAATGAAGACAAGATCATTAAGAGGAGCATACTATTTTTAATTATTTGTTGATGATTGCATAAGATATACTTGGGTATATTTTCTGAGGAATAAAAGTCATACCTTTGAATATTTTAAAGAATTGAGAAGTATGGTTGAAACGTAGACAGGGAAGGACATAAAAATTATTCACTCATATCAAAGGGCATAATACAAGCTGCTAAAATTCATCAAATATTTTAGGGATGATGGGATAATTTAGCAGTTTACAATACCCAACACTTCACAATAGAATGGGGTTGCAGAGAGGAAGAACTGAACTCTAGTGAAGTGTGCACATAACATATTGAAAGGTAAGAACCTATCTAATCAATTTTGGGCATAAGATATTAATACTGCAGTATATTTAAAGAATATAAGTCCAATTATGTGTATTTATCACAAGACTCCATTCGACGCTTTATATGGTTTTAAGCCCGCATTTAGTCATCTAATATTATTTGGTTCGAAATATTTTGCTCATATTCCAAAGGAGGATAGGAAGAAATTGGATAATAAAGCCATAAAATGCATATTCGAAGGGTATTTTTCTGATTTTAAAGAATATAAACTATTTAATCCATCTACTCACAAGGTTTTTACGAATAGAGATGTCATATTCCATGAAAAGGTTGATGAAGGGAATAGAGACAAAGGCTATGAGGAGTGACACATGCCTTTGCTAAGTGAAGATAGCAATGAGGAAATTAAAGACAATGATGTGAAGCAACAACAACAAAATTAAGAAGAAAGTGATGCAGATACACTCAACAATCCAAGTCCACTAAGGAGTGAGCAAGAGAGATTTGAGTCAACTCCACTACCAAGGAGATCAGGTAGGAAAAATCATTTACCAGCAAGGTAGAAAGACTGTGCTCTTATGACCATCATTTGAAATGTTGTTTAACCCTTAAATTATAATGAATCAAGTCATTATGATGTATGGATGGCAGCTATGAAAGATGAATATGAGTCAATAATTAAAAAGGAAACCCGAGATTTAGTTGAACTTCCAAAAGGGAAAAAACCTATAAGTTGTAAATGGTTATATAAACCCAAGTTCAAAGGAGGTGGTAGTATAGAAAAATATAAAGCTAGGTTGGTGGGTGAGGGGTATTAACAAAAAGAATGTATTGAATATGAAGAGACCTTTGCCCCTGTAGCTAAGTTAAACACCATTAGAATTTTAATAGCCTTAGCTAAAAAAATCATTGGAAGATACACCAGCCAGATTTGAAATCCACTTTCTTAAATGGTGAATTGAAAAAAGAGGTGTATTTAACACAACCTGAAAGGTTTATTGAATAGGGGTAGTAACATTTAGTCTGCAAATTGAAAAGGGCATTATATGGATTAAAATAGGCACCCAAGTCATGGTATGAAAACATTGACTCCTTTTTCTTGTAGCATGGTTGTAGGAGGAGAAAAAACAACCCAAATATATATATTGTGTTTGATGAAAAGGGGAAAATTGTTTTGATTTATTTATATGTAGATGATTAATTATCATTGGAAATGTTGATGAATTTATTAAAGAAATGAAATAACTTGGAGAATTACACTATTGTTTGGGTCTGGAAGTTTCGAGGGACTTTGGTCAGACTTTTCTCACTCAAGGAAATTATGTTAGAGGATTATTAAAAAAAATTAGAATGGAATAGTGCAAAGTTGCATTAGTGCCTTTACAACACAACAT